>CM042195.1:15110903-15123903 GCA_023539305.1 Ilex asprella
TCTGTACATAGAAAATGAAACTCCATTTTATATCGTAAATTTAAAAGCCGTTTTCTTTTACTCATATAATTGTCACACCAAAATCGAACATGAGCACCCTTTTCTATTTTTGGGCAGGTTCACCTTGTCATTTGTCCACAGCCAGGGCTACTCAATATATCATATAGATATCCATGGAAAAGGAATAGTTGCTTAAAAGTAAATATATTCGATCAAATTTGATCAAAGTAATTAGCAAGTTAATAAACCAATTGAATGAGATAAAATATTTGATAAAATATGCTTCAAATAGCAAATAACAGTTTTAAACATTGACAAAAAGCTCTTGGAGCTTCTTCAAAACTAAATTATCGCACACCTAATATCCAACATCAAGCAGGTTTTTGGGTGGACCATGATTTTCAACAAATTTCTTAGCATTCAAAAAAACAAGAGTTACAACTTGTTGAAAAGTCGGACAAGCAGAGGGCTTGAGAGATCCTTAATCACTTTCCACGAACCTTCTCCCATGATATCTTAAGCACCTTCTCCTCATCTAATGCACTCCCCTCATTATTCATGCTCTCGTGTCTCTTTCTACAAAGTTGATGTTGTGGAAGCAGCATTGTTTGCATGTTTGGCACAAATCCTTGCAATCCTAGAGGTTTATTTGCCCCTATAAACCTAGCCGTGCATTTTTTCTTTTGTTAATGAAAGTCGAAAGCACACCCGATCGTATTTGAACCAATTACAAAACATGTCCATCTTTCAATTTTTAATTAGTCTTATTTGTATTATATCCCACATTCTATAGCAATGCGTAAAATCCCCAATGAGCTAATTCTCAATCATAATTCCAATTAAGTTAACATTCTCTTCGGTAGGTGATATTCGAGTTTTTTATATTCAGGCATTTATATTGTCCTCTTTCTTCCTTTTTTACGCACTTTGAAATAAGACTTAATTTCAAATTCATTAATCATTACAACCTTTATATGTAATGAACTCCTAGTTAGAATTACACTTCTCAGGTGATTCATGTAGAACTCTAATTGCATATTAAAAATCATATTGAATGCAGCATTTTCCAGAAGCTGTCATTATCTATGCCAAAAAAAGTATTCATTGGTTTTTCTCATAAGATTGTTTTAATGATACAAGCAACAGTCTAAATCACAAAAGACACAAATTATACTAAATAAAATCATCAATGTAAAAAAAAAAAGACAACCAGTAAAATCATGTGTAGACACATTGTTAAGTAATCATCTACCTGCATTGACTTGAATCAAAATGATAAATTTAAATTTACCTAGTGTAGTGACATAAAAAAATTGCAACAACAATAGTATGCAAAAGATTCTAAAAAATTGATCTCACCATCAATAATATCGTACAATTTTGCCTTATTTTTATCATCTCATCTGTAATCTAGCCCATTCCCTATAATTAGAGCAGGACACTTACTAATGGCTTACTATTTTTTTCTCCCAGTGGTAGAAAAAGAGAAATTTTGGTATTTAAATATTGGTTTCTTTTGTTGTTGCAAATTTTCTTAGTAAGCAAACACAAAAATGTGGTTATGATTCAGCTTTATTGATGGATTTTATTATTATTTTTTGGATCCTAAACTTTGGATCTCTCATATTAGTTTCTTTGTTTTTTATTTTGGGCAGTGCATAGAATAGAATATGCACATGAGCATCCAACGACTTGGATATTTGAAGTGGAACCAAAGCAATGCCTTGGTTTCACATCAGAAAATTGATCTTGATTGGAAAAAATAGATATGAATTCAAAAGATGTCAATGCATTCATGGAAAAATTAGCAGAGGAGTGCTCGAGAAACACCAACAATCTCATCACTAAGAACTACAATCACTTTTGCAATGATGCGTTCTTCGATTAATGGGGAAACCAATTCCTAGTTGGGTCAAACACCTTAAAGAATATTATATTTGTCTTGTGGATTTTAGAGTTGGTCTGGAATGCTAAGTCACGGTCAAGAAAAGATGTTATTTAAAAACAACTCAGTGGCATTTCAACAAACACATTGCAGGCACACACAAAAAAATGGATTAAAAGTGTTAAAAAATCTTATCATTGTTTTCCAACCAACAAATGAACAAAGTTAGAATGGGAGAGTACCTTAATAATTGGTAGAGAAACAGTGAAGGAATGAAGAAGCAACTGTAGCTAGAAAATTTAACAAAATAATAAACTTCAAAGCAGAAAATTTTCAATAAATAAAACATTTTACTGCAATGCTCCAATTCATGTAGTGTCTCACAAATCTATGCATGTGAGTCTACTACTTGGAATTAAAGAACGTTAGACTGCTTGGCGATCTAAATGTCTCGAGTCTCACCATGGAATTGCAATTGCTAAGGTGAAAACTTAAGTTGTGCTTTGGAGCTAATAAAATTCTTCTATTGTGCTTTGAGTATATCTGAAGCTCCAATACGTAATTAAAACAACAATCCATAGATCCAGTTAATTAGACTCAGTAAAAATACATGGTTTCAAAAGTCACTCACAGATGATTAAAGAAACCATTAAAGAGGACAGAAATTTCATTCCATAGCTATTATAACTATTAAAGAAGAAAAATATAGTTTACCTGAGTAGATTGTGAAAGAGAGCAAAAGGTTATTGAGAGGCCACAAAGAAGAGGAGAGGGCATGGACGATTAAATATCCGGAAGTTATGTTATTAAAGTTGGGAGACGAAACTTGAAATGGTGGAGCCGATTAACATTCAGTAACGTGGCCGTTGCTATTGGAGCAGTAGGATATGAGAGGTTAGGATATAAGAGACATTAGGTGATTTATTAAGGTCATTTTAGTCAATAAAAAGTTTTTCAGATATCCTCACATTTTATAGTAGTATATATATAGATAATCTGTCTGCCAGATTTTTATTTTCAGACTATTCATTTATCAAGGAACTGGAATTTAAGTCGGCAATAACTCTTTTAAAAGTAGGCAATTTTGTAAGATTTGGTTTCTCACACCAAAACTCCATTTCAAGCTACAAGTCTCAATCTATACGGAATGCACTGATTTTTTTTTTCTTTCGGTTTCATTAATAGCAGAATGACCTTCTTTTATATGGGCGCTAGCTCTTATCTAATAGAATTGATGAGCCCAAAATTAATTGGATTAGGTTCAATAAATTAAGAATGTTTAAGTCAATAAAAAATAATTCAGGCCCAATGAATTAAGAGAAGTCATCGTCACCGAAGTCCGAAAAAGAGTCCAAGTCATTAAAAAGGAACTTAAGACATCAAAAAAGATCATGTAGGAGGAGCCCAAGTGGTCACCCAAGAGGGCGCTGCCCAAGAGGGACACCAAGGGGCGCCGCCCAGGCCTATTCCTCTTTCGCCCTCTTTATTTCGTGACTTCTCTTTGCCACTCCAACTCAAGTCCAGACTCAGGCTCAAGTCCAATTCAACACAAAATCCTCCCCCGAAGGAATAGGAGCACGAGGGAGAAAATATCGGGATAGGCACGAAGATCTCCTATCATAATTGTATTTACCAAAATAGTAGAAGTATTCTCCCTCACATCACCGCCTCACCGCCTTATTAAGCCTATATAATGTAAGCCATCTCTAGGGCATGATCTTGAGACCTCTACAAAATTCCTACATATACTACACATTTCTATACACATTGCCCTCTCTCTCTCTCCTCCAAAATATTGTATCACTGGCCGGAGTTGCTCTCCCAGCGACGTCATCAATAAAATACCACAGGCTACCACTATCGTTCTCGAGAGTGGACGTAGGTCACTTGGACCAAACCACTATATATCTTTGTGTTGATTATTTACTGTTTTAATTTTTGATTGTCATTGATTGCTTGTTCCTTGTTCATTATTCACACTCATTCATCTACTTGACTGTTAATCTTGCACAATACCGATTTGTGCATCATCAAGAATATCAAATCTTAGAGATGAATGAAATTGGATTGGGTAAGTGAATGTAGAGAGCAGCAGCATACCTGAATTCTGGTCTAAAATTAATGACAAAATGCCAGGTTTTTATTACACTGATATAATCTGATACCAACCTCTCCCACCTGCATTTGCATTTACTACCAAATTCAAAAATTGGTTAGGAGTTAGAAAGTAGTGATGGTTGTTAGATGACCACAAGGCCCAGACCCCAGACGCCACACCCTATCTGGCCTCATATTTTGCCCCCCTACCACGTGCCAAATGCGGGTTTTTTTCTTTCAATTATAGCGTTGAATTTTGAATCTTTGACCCCTCTGCATTAAATTATTTTTTTTCAATTATAGCGACGAGTTTTGAATCTTTGACCCCGTCTGTCTTAAAATACATACCCAATAAGAATTGGGTCGCCTTTTGCAAGATGTTGCCTTCTTTCTTTTTTTTCTTTCTATGCTGAAGAAACTACTAATCTACAGAAGAAAACATAAGAACATTGCAACAATATAAAAGGGTTTAATTGAATTGACTGACCTTTATAACACACAAGAATATGATTCACTTAACTGCGTTTTGCTGCAGACTTGCTTTATTTCAAGTAGGGAAAAGAAAACTTCGAATAGAATTGAAGTTACTCTGCCTCATACTCATCTCTCACTTGATGTTCTCACTAGTAGCTTCTCCCTTCTAAGATCTACAGTGGTCCTGAATGTAAAATGAGATAGCTTTTATCCAAACTGAAGGCAGATAAACCTAATGGACAGAAGTTGTCTATATTGAACAAGGTGTTATGTGAAAAAATGTTGGGCTGCAAGGATGGTAATGTTTATAACAAGTGAAACAATGTGACGGTTGTCCACACATGATGGTGTCAAAACAAAATAGTGATAGAAAGCACACTACAGAGACACAAGGAAATAGAGAATGATTATGGCAACGAATGAAACTTTTTCTCCCAGGGAATGTCATTTATTCGAAAAATTACACGTTTTCTATGACAGTTTATAACCAACAACAAGCAAGATCTTGTACGTTTACAATCTTCACAACCAAGTCTCTCTGATTCCCCAGGGCTTAATTGCTATGTTACAAAGGTGACAAGAATAAAAACATCAAAAATGGATTCCTGGTTGTGTTTGTGAATCTCTCTTCATATCGTTTATTTGTCGTTTCCTATTTATACACATGATCTCCATATCCTCCCCTCCAGGGAAATAACAATGACTGATACATCATCATGGTATCGACGCCGATCCCCTTGTGGTATCTCAAGCAACTCTTGAAACTCCAGACCTATGAGGCATCAAAATTAGACACAATGTTTTAGATCTCCAGGTTAATATAGTTCTTTAGGAAGAAAAAGCATAAATTTTATCATTAAAACATGTATTGTACCAGCTTTCTTAGCTGCACGAAATAGCACTTCCTCAACCAGATGCTGTGCAGGATCTCCTTCAGGTGACCATGATAGGAATAGCTCAACCTCAGAAACAGCCTCTTCGTTTGTAAAATATTGATAGAGTCCATCGGATGATAATATTAAAAACCTGTCTCTTGGCCCTAATCGGTGATGATAGAGATATGGAAGACACGTAATGTACGGGGAATTTCCAATGTAATCAAGTCTAAACATTTCCAGCAGCGCATTGTTCAATTTAGGCTGCAGAAACAAAACCAATGCAAAAAAACTTCAGGATGAAAAATCATATACACAAAAGGAAAAAAAAAACAGTAGCATTCAGATACTTGATGTTAGAAATTTTCTTAACTGCCTAGAGCAGATATAAATCAGAATTGCCAAGTCACACTTAATCTACTGTAGTTTGAATATGAAATGTTCTAAGAACCTCAGGAGAATGCTTTGATGGACCTTGTTAAGTAGATATCCGAGACTAGAACATAATCATTGTAGTAAGCAGATAGTGATACAAGGCATCAAATATTTCTGTGGAATCATCTCATCAGACAGATCTTTAGCCGCTAAATTTGTAGCAAAAATAATATGTAGTTAATCTGTTGCCATATTAGCTTAATCCTTATCCACAAGATCCAGATTTAGTTTCATCCGGTTTTTAACCTTAACTGTACTATATATATGTAGGTTGGCCTAGAAATCACATTCAGTGGTGTATCAAGCTTATAATCAGACAGTGAAATCTAGGAGTTATAGCTTAAAAATGTGTATATCATAACCTTGTAAAGTGCAAATGCTATGCTACTAAAATTTCCCTCGGATGTCCACAACGGACCTATCATGACAATATGCCCTCATAAATAGAAAGGCAAGTTGCTTTCCTCTGTTTTGGGAAAGAATATAGCAAAGCATAAACTTTGTTCTCAACAAAATATCAATCTACTTCCCTTTTGAACTCAACTTAGAATTTTCCCTAGCCATTTGAGGAATCTACTTTATAAAGCACTAAAAGGAATCCAAAATAACTTGACATTTTCCGGTAATCTCCACTCCTAATATGCATTGACTGGAAGCTAGAAAACATAAAATCTGAAGTACCTGCTTAAGAAAACCAGCACCAAAAGCTCGAGTGACTTTCAATGAACCTTTCACACGGTCATTCATCACAGCAAAAGCATCGTCAGGGTGTTCACGCCTTATTCTTTGAACTTCCTGGAATGCAACAGAATATCAACTTATCAAGTCAAACTACGAATCAGAGAATTCGAAACAAAACCAATTAGTGGAAAGCTAATCAGATCAAAACATCACCATAATCAGCTCAAAAACCAGCATACAGTAAGCAAACAAAAGTAGAACTTTTACCTCTTCCACAGAGGTGCTATGATCTTTGCTGAGCTGAAAAGCAGTTAAACTTGGTATTGTACTGGATCTATCGCCATCACTACCCTCAAGATCATGAAGTGTTTCTTCATTGATCCTCTCTAGATCCTGGCTCCAAAGATCAGGCTCCTTTTTCTGAGCTAAAACCGCCCGACTATCGCCCACATTCATCAAATACACATCCTCTCCCTTCATTAACATCACAAGAACACAAGAACCCATCATCGCCAACTCTGGGTTCTCCACCACCATCTTATCAGTAATATCCAAATAGGCCTCCTCTGTTATCTTCAATGCATGAGACAGAGCTTTCAACACATCCGAGTGATTAATCGTCCCTGATCCCTTAGACCCATTTCGATTCAATAGTTCCTTTAACTTCCTATCAAGCTCCAACCTCTCTCTATCCAACTCACACCTCCACCTTCTCTGATTCTCCTCCCATCTCTTCGCGGTCCCTGCCGTATACTTGCTCTTAGAATTCTTACTTCTCCTCTTTCGATTGCACAAATCAGAGTTATCACCCATACTTCCGCATGGATAATTCTCTTGTTCAATACCCCTTGAACACCCATCCCTAGTCCTATCCCTCGAAAGTTCATTTTCATTGTCGGGACGCCTAATCGAATACTCTGTTTCAGAATTTAAACCCTCGACCGAAACAGAGGAACTAAAAATTGAGGAATCGAACTTATCATCCCATAGCAAACCCTTGAGTTCTTTATGAACAGCAGAATACATTTTTGACAACAAATAATCAGTCGCATCAGGGCCGTTAAATCCATCATAAATTCCCACAAAAACCCATCCATGTTCCTCAGAAACCACGACATGGACACGATCCTCACCCGCTTTTCCTTGCGCCCACTGTAAATTCTGACCCACCAACAAATCATCATCATCGTCTAAACTATAATCACTGCTCAAATTCACACTACTAATTGTCAACTCATTTTGATTCGTGCTACTAATTGTCAACTCGTTTTGCTTCTCTGACCCAACAATCCAATCCAGTTGTTTCACCGAAACAACCCCTTTAATGGGCGTAACGATCGAATTTTGCCCTCTAGATATCGTCTTCGATATGGCTCTTTTTAGAGCCCTAATCAATGACCCCTTTCTTGATCTGGATCGAAAAGCAAAACCACCATGAGAGAAGCTTCTCTGGAACTGATCGGAACCATTCTTTTCCAGCGGACCCGAGTAAAGGCCACGATTATCAAGGGGACCGGATAAGAACCCTCTCTCTATCGGGCCAGATAGAAAGCCCCGTTCGATCGGACCCGATTCCCGAATAAGCCCGGAATGATAAGCTAACGGCCCGGAATTGATTGAATCTCTCGGGATAACTTGGAGAGGAATGGCAGCGAAAGAGTTGGAGCTCTCAAAAGTTGAGGCCCGATCGATACTGTTGTAGCTGTAGAGATCTACCAAGGAAGTGGATAGAGGTGTTGATGTGTTGGCACTAACAGAAGCGCCGGAGATTGATCTGAAAGTTGTCGTCTCTTCGGAGTGAACTTTGGAGGTAGATAAGCGAGATGGGACGTAGCAAAAAGAGTGACCCAGATCATCTAATGGATCAGATATGACAAAACCTATGTCCTTTGTCCGGCGAACCTCGTTGCCGCCGGTGAAGCAGACGCTGAGCTTCCCGATTCCGTTACCCATCAAAGCCTTGAAACAAAAATAAAAGTTCCCTCAATTTTCGGCGTAGAAAAACCTAAACCCGAAATTTCATTGCAGAAACGTTCGGTTTGTGGTGAGAGAGAGACAGGAACAGAGCTGAAGAAGAGGCGAGCGAGTGAGAGAGATAGAGAGAGAAGGCGTTGACTTGAGGTACTTCTTTTTCGCCCTTTTGAAATGAGAAAACACTTCGTCATTTTTTATTTTTTATTTTTAAATGCATTTACGCTTTTGCTTTTGTGGGGTCGTTGACTAAAAGGTGAGGTTTTAAACTAAACTCAAGTGGGGGTTAAGCTCTGGATCTAAATGTTAATCCCGAATTCACCAATGGCGCGTGTGTCGATTACACCATGGGTTAATATATTTTTATTGATAATTTGAATTAATTACATCATATTTACTGAATTCGATTTTATATATTTCAATATTCAGTTTGAAATATTCATTAATATTTATATAAATCTAATAAGACCAATAAATTGTAATTATAAATTAATTATTTTTAACCAAATTCAGATTTAAATTAGTGCTTTAATAGGTCTAATTCGGAGTCACCAACACGGTTGATGAGGGGACCACGGTCCGACAAAGAGCGGGAACAATTTGACTTTATACGTGGTGTGTAACACACACGCCGCCATAGCACGTGAGTATGCTATGGGGGGGTTACAGTGAAAAAATAGTGTGGTGGAGTTATAAATTGTTGTTGGCATCGAAAAAGTCAAAAGAAGGAAAGACAATGGCAATGGAGTATAGGAATGTGTGCCACGATCACCGTTGGATCAAGAGATTTTGATAATAAAAGCCATCGTTGACTCCAACCTGGTAGTCCAAAATTGCCACCGAGTTATCGTCAACTTGAAGGTTTCCAAGCAATTTCTTTGCTTTGAAAATTTAAAATTTGAAGTTTAGCCCAAAATATTAACTAAATTAATAATCTATTTATTAATATTAATTACAAAATTAAATGAAGAAAAATAAAAAAGATTCAGTATGTCTTTACGATAAAAAAAAAAAAATTTATTCTTCATACTTACGTTTTGTCTTACGAAACAACTAACAAAGTAATTTAAGTTTGACGGCGTTAATCAAATAAACTAGAAAAAAAATTTAAATTGTATATTAATTTCGTAATAGTGAAATATCAAAGCTTGGTCATAATTTTCGATCATAATGTCGGAAAATTTTCGTCCTTTGACTAAACTTCATCCTTTGATTTATTTATTTTTTATCCGAATTTAAGAATTCAAATTACTCGGTTTCACCTTGACTTTTGCTATTGGAAAATCTGTTTTTTTCTTTATCCTAAAATATTTATGTATTCATCTCAGTCAAAATAATTATGACAATTAGTTCTATATTTAATTTGGTGAGGTGGGGTGGTTGAAAGACTACTAAATATACTCCATTTATTATAGGTTGAGTGTTTTAGGTAGGTTGACTCATTTCATATGTATCTGCCTGTCTTTATGTTTGTCTCGGTTTAATTGTAGGGTGTCAGTTCCCGATATGTTGATTCGAACTCGACATAAACTTAAAATGAATAATTATAAAAATTGATACGATAATTAATTATGCATAATAAATAATTTAAATATATTTTTTTGTAGGTCTTGACACGAATAACAATGCACGATACAAATAACATGACATATGAATGACACGAATACGACACAATTGACACCTTATCGACTAAATTTCACAAAATAAATGGAGAAAAACTGGACACTTCTGCCATGATTTCATAGGGCCACGTATGCTATAAACACACACAACACCCATGTTTAGGCAAGTAAGCTAGCAAACACATAATACCCATGTTTAGGTGACTCTACAGCTCTGTGTGTGTGTGTGTGTGTGTGTTAAAGTCAGCCATTTTGAATGGATTTGTTTATGATTATGTCTCCATTTAATGTGATATTCTTTAAATCCTGCAGAGTTAGCACTAATAAATACCTTCTTAGCTCCACCATGTCGTTTGTCAGCAGAAGTAAATAGTACTACTTTGACATTGAAATAAGCCTTTTGCTGAACTTTCCAAGCATGTGAATTGAAATTGGATCAGTCAATATCCGATGTGAATGATCCAATCTGTGACAAATAAATGTATCTAATCTGAATTCGATCTCCGGACAGACCTATCTAGAAGTGTGCTACATATTCAAATTCAAGTGGTGAAAAAAATGATATCCTGGAAATTAAGTTAACAAAATGATCTCCAACCAAGTGAAATCTAATTGCATCCATGGATGCAATAGAGTTTTTTTTTTCCTATGGATCAATCTATGAACTTTTTTATACTCTCTTATAAATTTCTAGAGATTCACTAAATCATATTACACTCTAGGTTATGGAAAACATTGACTTGTGAGGCTATTCCATCCTGACATTGAAAATGGAGGACATAAACTCCTTTTCATTGGACCCACATTTTCTTTCTCTTTTTTTTTTTTAATTTGCATACCGGGTATTTTTAGTGGCGGATTTCTGTAGTGGATCTCACTTAAATTCATGACAAATAATTTATCGCTAATAGAAATTTTAAAAAATGTACTAGAAATGATCAAAATCTTTCTTATTTTGTGTAGGTTGGAGGGGAGGAGAGAAGGGAAGGGGGCGGGGTGTGAACCCTCTGGTTTTAGCTCTCTTGGACATGTTAGGTTTTTGGCTTTTGCCACAGAATAGTGAAGGCAAAGTCAAAAGTGGTGTGTGGTTATTTGGTACATGATCACATTATAGCGTAGTAAAAACTAGCCCCAGTGGGAAAAAAGGAAACAAAAAAGGCAGTGTAGACAACATCCAATATCATATGCATGCTTTAAGATATTATTAAAAAGGGTTGATCAAGAGAACCTAGGAGGTTCTTTATTAATTAAACTATATAGGAAACCCAAATTTTCCACTTCCATATAATTATATTCCATTTGAGAATTCAAACCTATCATCATTCAATATTGCAAGTGGAGAACCCTCCTAAGCCACCTTCTCCACAATCTATTTGCTTGAGATTGACCCACTCACCCTTTGTGTCCTTTTGTCATCTTTAACTGCTGCTCATCTTACATAAAAGTAAATATAAAAAAAAACCCCTTAGTGTGGTGATATTTTATATACTTCTTGGTCTTACAATATTGTTAAATTAAACCCCTAAGGAGAGAGAATTGTAAATCCGCACGTTGTAATTTTAACTTCTTCAAGTCGTATAAAATTCACGTTTCGTTGATACATGTGATTAGCGAAAGTGTGCCTAAACTACATACTTGAATGTCAAGTGACATCTCGACTACCTTCAACAATGGCCCCAAACTCCCATTGAGGGACACTTCCCTTCGAATTCAGCTGAATCAGCTACACTGATGTCACTTTCAATGACAGCATTGGGGATGTTCAGAACTTATATCATGAAGCATGCTTTCCTAAAGAAAAAGAGGCTGTTGAAATGGGCTACACATATATAGGCATTTGTAGACCACGTGTGAATTGTCTAGGCACAGAAAATTTCAATACAATACGTCAAATCAATACTAAGATCACATAAAATTATATAAATTTAATCCTAATAAATTTAGGTTATAACTGGACTTATCTACTAAACCCATTCAATAAATGGGTCACACAAATCTATTATACACGCTTCAACTCTACACGACCCGAATTTAATTATATAGACAAGAGTATAAATGCATACATGGCGGAACCCTCAAATTTTCAAAAATCCCTATATATATTTTTTAGAAAAACCTTATGATTCTCTTTATGTTCTAATAAATTGTATGCACAAACATTTTACTTATTGCATTGAAAAAGACCAATGAAATGATATTTAATAGCCAAATAGGGGATGTAATTCATGGATGAGTGATGATTTTATAACCGATGATATTGAGTTAGACGAGTTTGATGATCAAAGGAAGTTAAAAAAAGAGGATTTTTTGTTTTTTTGGCAAAACTAGATTATAAATGTGACTTATATCAACATATTATTTTTGACTCATGACTCAACTTTATCTTTATGGTGTAAAATTATTATTTGTGAGAATAAATTATTTTCAAGTAATTATAGAATATCCTAATGTGAAGATAAAAGAATCATGACATTGTCACAAACTAAGTTTTAATATAGTTAGAACTAATCTTTGAATTTTATAACCCAAACTTATTTTTACAATCGTATTGTATAAAAATTAATTTTGATAAAATTTCACTGTTTATCTAGTTAATAATTTTTTTTATCCATGCCCACTATTTGACCCCTCTTCAGATAAAATTCTGATTATGTTCATGTATATATGAAACAAATTTCGAGATGAGTCAACATGACCATCTATAATTTATAACGTAAAACAGAGTAGACTTCAATAAGTATATCCGATGGTCTCAAATAAACTCATCCAACAACCACAAACATTCATATCAAAACCATTCATATTATACCGTACTTGAAACACGACCCATTAGTAGCTTATACTTGGGTCTAAGATTTTTTATTTGCTTACCTACGGGAGAAAATAATTATATTCACCCGAAGCACAAAAGGTATACCAAAACTTCTGTAATATTCACACAACATATACTCTGTTCAAAA
>CM042195.1:15138510-15152681 GCA_023539305.1 Ilex asprella
GTTACCCACCCTCACCACACCTACTACCATTATTATTCACCATCACCTATCATATTGTTGCTCAGAAGCATCCGTCGTCGTCCACCACCACCATTGTCGACACCCCACCACCACCCAGACCCACTACCACCATCGTTGTCACTCATGATTATCATTACTGGCATCACCGTTGCCACCCATTACTACCACCACTAGCATGGTCATTGCCACCCCACCGTAATCACCATCATTGTCGCTCACTGCTATTACAACGGATGCTTAAATTCTTTTATCCCTCATTTATGTTTTATGATTTGATTTTGTATGGGAATATAAATATATTTATTGTTGTCTATTTTTTTATTACTCTATATTATTAGACATAAGTAATAACTAATTTTTTAATACGAATTCACTAAAATTTAAGATAAACGTCCAATAAAAGACGCTTGAATTGATTTTGTGAATTAATTTATTTTATTTTTTTGACTTGTAAATGAGCATAGGGACAACCAATAAGTATTAATCCTTGGTCGTGATTGTGAGAATTTCTTACTATAAAATATCTAATTTATGTCACAACTACTCAATCAAAAAAAATATCACACATCACCACCATACCACTAAAATAAAACCACAAACTGCATTTTTTTCGCACGTAAAATTTACTTGATTTTAAACGAGTACAACTTCCAACTAGGCCATCACTTCGAGTGCTGGTACGTGAGTCAGTTTAACGTGGTCTGATTTTGAAGAGATTTTTGGTCCATAAAAAAATAAAAAGACAGGTGGGGCCGGGCACAAAGGCAGTGTGAATCTGTGATATGGCAGGTGCATGTGACCCCGCCGTAAGGACAGCTCAGTGGCGTAAGGGATGCTTCCTCTCCCTATTCGATGTTCACACTTTTAGCAGACCTTTCTTGGTGTTTAGTAAAACGGTCTTGTGCTTTAGTCCAATAAAGTAATGATTACATCACCCGCCTAAAGCTCGACACAAGCTCATGGGGCATGGGCACCATTCAAGTATGTTTACAGACTTACAGTTGAGTACATACCCTTCCAAATTGTCTTCGTAACCAATCCCATGCTAGGTTAATTTTAGTCCGGAGAAATTTTTTGATTGGAGGAAATTCTGGATTAATATTTTAACACTTTTTTTTTCTTTTTTCTTTTTTAACTTTACAAAATAAATATAGATAAAATATCGTTACATCAATAATATATTATTTGCTCTATATCTTTGGATTTATTTTTAAATTAGTTTTATCGAGTTAAACTTAAGATTAACACAATTAGGGTTGTAAAACGAATCATGTTATGTGTGTTCAATTTAAGATCAAAATCAATTAACTCGACAAGTTCAAACAAATATTTAAGCTTGTCATTTTTTGAGGTTGGTTTAATTTGGGTTCAATAAGTTAATTTTCATTGAAATACTATATAACTATTTAAGTTACTCAAGTTTGATCCAGATTCGGATGATATCGTAAACTAGACCGAGCTGCATTATGCCGACCTAACCTAGCCCGGGTCGTCTGATTCTCGAATGAGTAAAGCTTTGTATCCCAAATTTATATCCTAAAAGTGCATCCCAAATTAATGGAAACCATTGAATGAGTGAGTCTCAATGAAAAAAGTTGGTAGGACCCACTCATCCAATGTTTTTCATTGATTTGAAATGCAAATTTGACATACAAATTTGAGATATGTAGCATTGCTCTTTTCGAATTGCCAAGCAGCTCAATGTCACTTAAAGATGGCTTGAAGCCCGTGTCCGAAAGAAAGGAGAAGATCAACATACCCATGCTTTCTTGGACAACGAACCACCACCTTAAGAATGTTACATCGTTGGCATCTAATAACCAAATATTCCCCTAATAATTCTAACAGATTTGGGGGGGACCGTGCAATCTACGATAAGGACAAAGAACTTAGCCTAGTATAAACAGAAGAGAATACCCTAAAAAAAAGGTACTGAACCCTTGCTATAATCTTGCTATAATCTCTTGCCTTTTAGCCCATCTTCCCATTGGCCCACTGGGCCAGTCACTATCCAGCTCACCAAATTGTGGTTTGAGGGTAGCCCAACAGCCCGTCGGGCCCGTAATCACTTTTCACATGTTAGGCCAAGGTCCACAGTGGCAACCCCATCGAGAAAGCACCCAATTTGAACGACATATTTCTCTCTCTCTCTCTCTCTCCCCAAAAAACTTGATACGAAAACTAGACAGAACTTTTGGCGCTGAAAATGCCTGAAATCAACAAGAAGAGGAAAGTAAAGGCGTTATGGGAGTTGATAGGGCGTTGTGTTGTGTCATTAATCTCTGTCTTCCTCACTCAGTTTGCCTTATACATGGTCCCTCACTTGTTTCCCCTCTCCTCCCTCCTTATCCTTCTTTCTCTCTCAGGTTTTCTCAATCTCTCTCTCGTCTCGTATACATAATATATACATATCTGTGTGTTTAATTATGTTCTAAGCTTGTTGTGCTTTTGTATTGCAGTTCTAGTGCTGATGGCAGTGGTTGGTTTCGGTAGATGCTGCAAGAAACTTGTTGGAGTGCGTGCATCGGCTGCGGCTTTCGTTTTCTTTAGTATATTGTTCATTTGGTGCGTTCATATTGCTGTGGTTCGGCAAGGTACCAACTCTTAATTCTCAATCATGATTATTTTGTAATGTTAATTGTCTATTTTAAAACTGCATCAAGTTATGAACAAATTTTTTATGTGTATTGGAGAGAGATAGTCCGTTCCAGGTATTATAAATAAATATGTCTAATATCTGGATTTGTTAGTTAATTTTTAGTAATTGAGGATTTGGTGTAATGGCCGGGACTTGGTGGTAACTAATCCTTTTTTTTGTGGTTTGTTGTTGATCTTTTGATGATAACTAAATGAAAAATAACAAACAGAGCAACAATTTGTTTTTGGAATGAGAGTATATGTAATAGTGAAATACTTTTGATGAAGTCAAATAGCCTTTCAAAATTTTGTATAAGTATTATCAAAGGCGATTATGAAATCAACTTCTCGAGTCACTAGACATTTATGCAAAAATTAATGACATTCCCTTTAGGGTTGAGCATATCCTTCATGGCGTTTAACCAAATGTGATAAAACAATTGGAATATAAAGTAGACACAAATAATTGCTTAGTAATAAAAACACGGTGACATATGTAAGGGACAAGCAGGCTCATGGTACTTGAGGCAAGTTAGAATATAAAAAATTATCATGTATACACCCCATCATTATAAGGTAAAAGAGAGGAATTTAGAAATAGATTCATGGATAAAGGAAGAACTATGATGAGGAGAATGTTAGAATTCAAAAATGAAATAGGACAAAGAAATACAAAATAGGTAAATTCGCTAAAAGAGTAGAAGTCTCCATTGGTGTCTTATGGTTTTTTTTTTTTTTTATATAAGTAGATACCACATAGATTATTTTTAATATTATTAAATAGTTAAGTTTTATCCTTTCTTTGTTCTTTGTTTCTCCGCATATTACATTTCTTGTAAATTAATGCCTCATGAACTAGGTTGTATATCAGTTTCTGATAGAGTTATTGCACATCTTGGAAACAAAAAGAAGAATTATGGATATAGATAACTATCTTGTTCTGCAAGGAATTTATCACCCTGTTAGTGGTATAATTTATCTGAAAAATTGTATTGTACTTAATATGCAAGAATATATGTCATACTCTTGCTGTTTGTTTTAAAAAAGAGTAGTTTCAGCCTTCTGGTGTGTGTATAAAGGTCCATTTCTCAAAAAAGGCAATTCAGCTGAAGCTCTTAAAGGACTGAATATGTCTCCATAATTAGGCTTCATGAGTGAAATTTGCTTTTATGCTTCAGCATTTAACTATGACTCAAATCCGTTTCCTTTAAACAGTTGTTTTAAACAGTTTGCTTGACCTTAGCCATTTAGAGATCACTGATTAATGGGGTTTAACAGAATGTGTGTATCTTATCTTCCATTATGCCTAGGCTGTGTGTGCTCATGTCTAAGGGTGCATAGTTGGAAAATGCTTATTCTAAAAACAATCACCCTTGTAGTTGCTGAGTCAGTCTCCATTTACATTGCTACCTGATTCGAGGTAAGCTAATAAACTTTTTCTGTTGGATCTGGGCAGCATTACAACTTTAAATGTATTACTTACTTTGCAGCCATCTCACCTTTGTTGGACATTGTATTCAACATGGAACTTCTTATGCTTGTAATTGGTCTATGTTGGTTAGCTTCTCGCACCTTCAAGACTTAAATAAGTTGTTCTTTTATACACAAAAAAGGTTTGATATTTCTCACATTAAATTCCTTTCATCCTATATGTTATACAATAACATGCATGTTTTTGGTGGCAGTATCTTGTCAAGTGACCCTGGTTTCATTATGCACCAATCTTCCAGTCTTGAAAACCATGAAGTAGAAGCCAATTCAGAGGTTGTATACATTGACAAGCCATTTAGATAGCACAACATCGTGCTGATCTTATGTACATGTGCAGGAATTGGAGCTTTTGAGTTGTGGCATGCCACAAGATTTTCCTGCTGAAGAAGTTAAGGATTACTGTCACTTTCTTTTCTATGTCTACATTTTAATTATAATATTGCACCATCTAAAATATTTGCCTTGTATGCCCCTTCATAGAGTTCTGTGTCAGTTCAGAGGGCAAGATATTGCAGGCAATGCAAGGCATATGTAAAGGGATTTGATCACCATTGTCCTGCTTTTGGGAACTGTATAGGTAACGGCAAATAGTATGGGTTTTTGTTCAATACTTTCTCTTGTTATAAAAAGCCTACTTGTAAGAAGTTAAGAACTGCAGCTCTACACTTTTCTGTCTTCTTGTGAACTTTCCTTAAAGATTTCGATATAGGACATGGCTTTGTGTGCAGAAATATACCTTAGTGGATGCTGAAGGTGATGTTCTTTTCATGCAGGTCAAGGAAACCATGCCCTCTTCATATTTCTCCTAGTTGGATTTATTATATCTGAGTGTTCTTACATCACATGCTCATCTCAGTGTAAGCTTTGATCAATCGTGTTTTCTGTACTTTGTTACAGATACCTGTTATTGTATAATGTGGCATCTAATTGCGCATAAATGGCTAGAGATGGAGCTGACTCAAAATGGCCTACCAGTTAGATTGTATTGTCAACAAGCAAACCAAAACTTCTAATATCTGTTAGGGTCGTACAAACTACAAAGTATATAATGTGTAAGGACAAGCTAGGTTTTGAAAAATGAGAATCATTTAGCAAATTCGATCAATGACATCAATGTACAGATTTTCAAATGGTGTCAAGAAATCTTATGAAGGCCCATTGCTCTCCATAGATGGTATTTCAATAAGATCCCTAAAGATGCAGTTGAACTGAATTCCTGAATACAATTTGGTGTTTTTCACCTAAACCTTCAGTGGAAAATGTTTAAAGAAGAACAGAATTTGCAGTCGTCAGTGGGAAAAAAAATGAAATTACAGCAGACCGTATTGGCCTAACAAAATGTTCCTTGTCAACTAGGGGGAACGCTTGAGCAAAACATATTTGGAACTGCAATGAAAACAAATGGCTGCATCTACAAATAGTAGTTATGTGTCTGAGTTAAGGTTGTAAGAACATTGG
This sequence comes from Ilex asprella, assembly GCA_023539305.1. Lineage (NCBI taxonomy): Eukaryota > Viridiplantae > Streptophyta > Magnoliopsida > Aquifoliales > Aquifoliaceae > Ilex > Ilex asprella. Next base: position 15,144,118 of record CM042195.1, read on the forward strand.
TCAAAGGTGTTGAAAGACATGATACCCATGATTTAACAAAAATATCGGACAGCTCAAAGTGCCAGACAGCTGTAATGTTGATGGTCCAAAACTATTAGTGAACGTGTGACAACATAGACATGTTTCCGTGTATGCTTATATGTCTATGTTGGAAGAGGTATGAATAACCTCATTGTATTAACTGTTTCCATTGACTCTATCTTCACATTTTGGGTTTGCCGTGTCAGTTCCATATTTGGCTTCTCTGATACCAATATTTATTGTTATATTTTCTATATCCTCCAATACCATTATGGTGTATAGTACCTGTGGTGGTGGTGTTATATATCTTAGATGTTAGTTGACCCTACACCATGGTGAGCCTATAGTTTGTGAAGTTTGTATGAGTAAAAAAAGCTTATAATTGTGGGGACTAAGTTGTGCCGATCTTTCCTCATCCTCAACTCTCAGCTTCTGACTTTTAAGCATGAAATGGAGTTTGTACTGGTGTCTTCCATTTCAGTTTCTCTTCATTTGTTTGATTATGTGGTGCAAAGCACTTGATATGTGTGTTCTTTCCTTTCTTCTTTGGTGGGATAATATGTATTGATATGGATTGTCTCTGTATTTCAGTTTTCACAAAATCTCATATACTGGGGAAAGCTGAGTGGGAGGTATGTTATTTCTCACAATATCATGCATTCTTATGTGTTGATTATCAGTATTTAATAGCTCTTTTGTCTTGTGCTTTGCTGTACTAGCATCACAGCCCATGCGACAACTTAACCTTGTCTTTATGTCATATTGATATTATGTATGCAGACTAGTTTATCTGGAAATTTGGCTATTAGCACAATGCTATTCTCTCGTCTTCAAGTGCTTTGGCAGGTGTATACTGTTTCTGGTTATGTATTAATTCTGCTCTTTCTGAAAAAAGTGGGATGTAGCCTGTTTTATCAGCTGATAATGTACTGACTAGAGTATTATTGGTGAATGTCTAGGTGGCTTTCTTGGTATGGCATGTGTATTGTATATGTTTCAATATCAAAACTGATGAGTGGGTAAATTCCTACATCTATACAGACTATACTTACATTTGAATTTATCACATGGGCTGCTTTTAGTTCCAAATTTATTTTTTGATTCTCTAGCTTATTACAGATGAAACTTAAAAATGTTTTAAAATATTTGTGTGTCCAGTCCGATTTTATGGTATTTCTGAATTTCCTGGGTTTGCGGTATTGATGACTGCTATTGTCATGGTTTGCAGATAAACTGGAGGAAATATCCTGAGTTCCAACTAATTGTCCCATCCCAGCCAGGTAAGTTGCTTGCGGGGCGTAGTTTTTTAACCATCCTTTATGAAATCAATCTTTTATTGCTTTCTCTGTGCAGGGCAACCGGTACCTGAGATAAGGTTTACAAATCCTTATAACAAGGGAATTTTATGGAATTTAAAGGAGTTCCTGACAGCAAAATGATAACACTCATGCATATTCTCTCTGTCCTAGCTACAAATGGTGCTTTGCTTTCTAACAAATAGGTATTCTTTTGACTTAGGCATCGGTTAAATACTTAACTGTATGATACCTGAGGTTGCATGAACAAGTTCTCAGGGCATTATATCATGCCAACATGGTCGCCTGTCAAAAGTTGGCAGATGTACTGGCTTATGAGTGAAACTTTGTTCTAATCAGACACAACAAAATCATCTTGTACTTCTGAAGATTCTGCTGTGGTGTTTTTAATTTCTCTCCCATGTGAAATGTAGACAATGACTTTAGGATATGGTATAGGAAATGTGGTTTTAGCATTCAAACTGTGGTCCTTTTGGCGTAATTTGATTAGCTAACCTTGGACAGAAATCTGGCATCATTTGTATCAAGTGACTTGAGCTCGTTGGTGGACCGGACAATTCTTAGGCTTACAGGAATTATAGATGGCTTCATTCAGTATGGGTAACTTTCAAATTTTTTGCTTTTTCCCTTCCCTTGGATCTTTTTCATTATAAAGAAGATATATGGTTCAATTCTCAACTCAATCCCCAGCAACTGTCTTGTTCAATTGTTGTCGGGTTACTGGAATCCAATTCCTTTCGTTTTGTTCTGTCTAGGTGTACGAGGTACCAACAAACCTCGTTGTCCTTTATAAAATCATAAATTGGGGCATTAAAGTTGAAATTGAGATTGAAAAAATACCTCTTTTATTGATTGAGGAGACTTCATTGATAATGAAGAATAAAAAAATGTTAGAAAATATTTATAAATTTCTGGAGTGCCAATTCTGTATATAATTTGGACTTTGGAGAAACATAAAACAATAAAATTTCCGAATTCACGAGTTCCATTTCGGGTCTCCCAGCATTGATTGATGGGCCAGGCTGGCAAACTCGATGGGTTGAAGTGGACTGTGGTAAGGTCCATGACCTGCTCCGGAAACAGATATAAGATGTACACAAGCTCAATCAGTCACTATAAGGTATGTTCCTTTTATGAATTTGGGTAACAGTTGTTATACCTTGCAGATATGTTAAAGAAGCAGAGGTCCATCTTGACAGAAACAGAGCATTGTAGAAACATTGAGATTTGATCATCCTAGCTAGTGTCACAGTATGTTTATCTTCTCACACAGGTGCTTGTTCTACCTTTTTTAACAAGTAGTGTGTGCGTTTCAATGAATAGTGATATCTCGATGTTGTATTTTTGTCCCAACTGTTGAAGCTTTGAGTGCGTAGTTTTAAACCTGTCTTGATAGACCTCACTAGTGAAATCGCAAGACTTCTAATTATATCCATTATTCTTCTCGAGAATGAATCTAATTAAATTAGCATAACAATCAACTTACGAACTCTAATATAAATTCTAAAACTCAAATTTTCAGCTTCAAAGTAAAAAATTTCGGTCAATAACTCATTAGATCACCATCTATGAAGCACGAATATTTCATCAAGGTCGACGTATCCGTATTGGATACTCGATTATATGCATCAGATATGTATCATCCGTATCCGATAATTAATAAAATATGTGGATACTTCACGGATTCTTCTAAACATAGAGTAAGATATACAATTTTCAATTTTAAGCTATATTCCTTCTTTGAAGTTCACATACAATATAAAACATCAATAAAATTTTATCTGATTTTGAAGACACGAGTATTTTTTAAGTATTATTTAATATTACAAGTTAAGAGAGTATAAAAAAAATGAGTCACTTATACTATACTTTTAAAAATAAATATTTTTAAAATCAATTAGTTAAATGTGGTTATGATTCCTTTAATTGGTCATGCTCATTTTATGAACATATCATAATGAGACAATATTACATCATTTTTTATGGTAAAAATTAATTATTTTACTTACTAATGTTAAAAAATTATTGAAAATTTATAATTTTTAAGTTATTAAATAATAGTAAAATATAAAATATATTTTTTTATAAACATATCTTGGCCGTATCCGTATCTTATTTTTTTTAAATTTTTTCGTATTGCCGTATTCGTATCGTATCCGTATCACGTATTCATATCTGTGCTTCCTAGACCAGTATACTCGGTAGTCTTCAATTCTCTGTATCATATGATACACTACACTTTTATTTTTGAAAAAGAAATCACATTCTTTTATTAAAAACAAGAAACCAGCTTAACACCATTGTTGTAAAGCCCCTATTAGCTTAGAAGCACAAAAACAGACGGACTTTATTTTATCCCAGATGAGATGAGAAGACAAACAGTGGTGACAAACACATCACACGACAAACAGAAAACTCAAGACAAACAGTGGTGACAAACACAGCACACGACAAACAGAAAACAACTAGGGAGTGTTTTGTCGTCTTAGCCAGAGATCTCAACAGACTTCACCTCAGGCTGCTTCTTTTCCACCTTAGGCACGGTAACAGTCAACACTCCATTCTCCATACTAGCCTTCACCTCCTCCATCTTCACATTTTCCGGCAACCTGAACCGCCGGAGAAACTTGCCACTGCTCCTCTCGACGCGATGCCACTTGTTGTTCTTCTCCTCTTGTTCTTTGCTTCTCTCTCCCCTTATCTGGAGAACTCTTCCCTCTTGGACCTCAACCTTCACCTCCTCTTTCTTCAGTCCAGGGAGGTCAGCTTTGAAAATGTGAGCCTCGGGCGTCTCCTTCCAGTCAATTCGCGTGTTGGCGAATGCAGAGGCTTCGCGGGCTGAACTGAGTTCGTTGGTGAGGGCAGAGGTGAAGAAGCCATCGCAAGGGTCCCAAATGTCGAGAGAGAGTGGGTCGAAGACGTTGGTGCGTCGGCCCCCGAAGATGCTTGGAATAAGCGACATGGTTGGAAATGTTCAAGTAAAATTGAAATTAGAGATCTTGAGTTTGGAAGCGAATGAAGAGATAGATTTGAATTTTTGGATGATGAAAAGTTGGGGGAGGTGAGTTGCATATTTATAGTCATGGGGAGACGCTTCTGGGGTTTTCTTCTAGTTCTGGGGCAAAAGAGGAAAGGGAATATAAAATCCGGGAAAAAAGGGAAGTTTCTGGTGCTTTCAAGACCTCTCTCGAGTAAATATTGAATACAACGGTGGTACCATGTCATAATTAATGACATGATATCACCAACTAATAATAAAAAGGTGAACCCCACTTGGACTTATATGACAGGAGGGTGGGAAGTTATTTACTTACATGACAGGTTAGTTATTATTTTTTGTGGGATTTATGTGTTTATTTGTTTTAGTATTATTAGTTGGTGATACCACATCACCTTGTCACGTGATATCACTGTTGTAATGAACATTTTATCCTCTCTCTCAAGTGATATAAAATGTCCCCTCTTCTATAATCTTCTACGATGTTCATTTGGTATGTGCCATATTTTTGAATTATCATAGATCAGGGCTTAGAGTTTATCAAATATCAAATAATTATGATTGTGTCACATCAGTGGTATAAACGAAGTGATACATAAAAATGGTATGCACAATATTATTTATTTGCATATCATTTTAGAGATAATATTCTATCAACATTGTTATGTGATATTATAATTATATTGAATAGTCATTCTTAAATTATGCAGACCCAAAAAACATGACTCGTCCGGTGAATAGTTCGAGAATGATCCAACCAACCACTGTGAGACACGTGGAATTTCTGTCTCTCTCTCTCCTTCACCCAAGTGGTTGCCACCACCATTACCTCAAGCTACTCTAGAAAATTCATCCCACTAGGTCTTGAATGTGGATGAGTTAATCTCACCGAAACAAAGTGGATGAGACCAACAATTCACATTAATTTGATAAAAAAAATAAAAAAATAATAAATTATTTGATAACTAATGATTGTGTCATGTCACGCTGGCACGAGCCACTTACTCTTGTGTGTGTGCCTATGCGTGCTGGGCTTGACGCACACGTGATTCGCCCTGGTTGTGTTGTGCCGCTTCTTCAGTCGTGGGTAAGGTAGACAAGTTCAATAAATTAAAGGGTTAATTATAAAAATGTTCCTTGAAATTGCAATCAATTCTTTTTAGTTTGAATTTCAACAAATTATCCACTCAAAGTTTGTAGACTTTTCGATTAACTCTAATTGTTAGTTTTGACAATGAAAAATAATGGGCATTAAGTCACATGATTTCGGATTTATTGAAAAAAAAAAAAATTACCCTGAATTTAAAAAAAATTTCTCTCATAAAAAAACTCCCTGTTCTTTTTTCCAAGACAAAATGGCGTGCAAGGTTATTTTGTTTCTTCGTAGAATTTGAGATCATGTCATTTACAAATAAATGTTTTATCAATTTTCACTATCAAAATTAACGACTAGACTTAATTTATAAATATTCAAACTCTCAAGGGGTAAATTGTTAAAACTAAAATCAGAGGTAGTAGATTGAATGTGACCTAAACGTCAAGGGAGTATTTTGTAATTAATCCTAAATTAAAATACCAAACTACCATACAATAGCTGTTGGGGTAGAGAGTTTATAAAACTGTTGGGATTGGGTAATTTGTCAATTTGAGCAAAATTCCAACTGCCATTGAAACGGACCTGCATTGATTGGCCGAAAGGGTAGCAGGCCCAGCAGAGCTAGTTCAATGCATTGGCCCACTGTCAAAATGATTATGGCAGTTGCGGCCCAGCCCATTTTACACCGCTACAGGAGGAAGAGTAGTAATCAGCAATGGTACACAAAATTGACAAAGCAGTCCATACTAGCCAGAATTGGCGTACTTATCTTACAATCATAGAAGAAATCACTAATTTTAAAAAGTACCAGTGACCTAATCAAACATTATCCATACAGCCTGAGCCAAACATCCCTTACTGTCTTGTTAATGTCGACACAAGACTTGTTGCAAACTCACAATCTCCCTGCAAAATAGTCAGGCAAGGGAACAGAGCATTTTCCTTACAAAATCCACCCAATATCAAAACATAAGGTTGTTTTTAGTCGAATGGATGCAAGGGTAATTTTAATGGCACCTTTTGCTTTCTGAATTACAGTCTACCGGTGGTTGGTTCCTTCCCAATAAACACATCGGAGAGGACTGTAGTAGACTCAAAGGAGGTCTTCACCATCTCCAAAGCCTGACAGTACAAAGAAAAACACAAAACCATCAATGATTAAACTGAAACAAACTCATGCTCGAACAAAGATTTTGAAGAAGAAGAAAAAAGAAGCAACACAAGACCTTTTTCATGTTGATCTCTACAATCTTCTCTTGGACACTACTCATATCTTTTACCCCAATAGTGTTGAAAAGAGTAATGCTAGAGATAGTGGACATGGGTTTCACTGTAAGATCATCCATCACCATGTATACCACTGCTGCTTTAACGTATCCATCCACCTCTTTCTCTTTGCTCGAGTGGCTGCTAATCGAGGGGCTGCTGCTCGCGAACACGGGGTGGCCGCTCCCGAACGAGAAGGTGGTCGAATAAGAGGGTCTGCTGCTTGAGAACGAGGGGCTGCTAGACTCTCTATTATATACAAATTTGTCCAGTAGATAGGTTTGCTTAGTACTTGAAGAGGGTCTCTGGAGGAAGTTCTTGGTTTGGCCTGGTTGTAAATAGCTGGGGTCGAGGTTTTTGGCACTCTCATAGACTCTACCCAAGGAACATGACCCAGCCAAGCCATGCTGGATTAGAAGGCTCAGAATGGAACCAAGGGGCAGCTCTAGCAGTCCAAATAGGAAGTCCACAAAGTCCTTACTAGCCTCTGCAAAGACCACCTTCTTAGAACTCTTGTCCACAAGAAGCTTCAAGCTTATTATGTTTGTTTCCGACATTGAGGCCACCAGAATCTGTATGTTATAGCACGTAAGATTATGGACTGAATAGAGGTAAGGCTAAGATTGAAAAACACCAGGGTTTAGGGGAAGGGCTGCAGAAACATGTTATTTGTATGGCACTTTGTAACACTCCACAATATGGAAAACAAAAACAAACAAACATAAAACCAGAGTTAGTAGGAGACGGAGAATTAGTGGAGCATTGATACTGCACGATGTAAAGAATCAGAGTATAAACAATTCTCTCACACAAACAAAAGCAACCAAATAGATTAAAAAAATTGGATTTATAATGCAATGTGTTACGATTTGTGGAGGTTAATACACAAAAGCAAACAAATAGATTATAAAATTAAAGTGGGTTTGATTAGTGGTGCTTTGTGGCAAAAAACCCCAAAGCTTAAATAGTTGCAGCCCTAAAACATTACCGCTAATGTGTAGCCGTTAACCAGCGAACCTTTGGTCCAATGGTACTCCTTGAGCTCAGGGGTTCAAACCACCCCTCCCCCAAAAAAATTATTAAAAAAAAATTATAAATTGATAAAAAAAATATGTGCAGCTGTTAAGTAGACAGAAAAAGAAAAAGAAGGATAGAGAATGTGTGTGAAAGAAGGGAGAGCGAAATGCCAAGAGATAGCTCAAGTAATATCAGGGAAGAATTAATAACAGGGTAGACGTCATGAGTTCGAATCTTGACAATTTTTATGGGAATATTTATGCTAATCCCAACATGTATTACTTGCTTTAGGCTGGACCGGGGAGGGGATTTGTCGGGGTGTACCCCTGACCATTTAGCCAGAAAAAAAAGAAGAGAGAGAGAGAGAGAGGAGACACCCAGTTTGCTTGGTCAGAGGATCAAGAGGAGAAATCTGTCTGACCATGATGAAATTTTAGAATGTCATACTCGACAATGTCATACATGACCTTCACATCTTATTTGAACAGATAAAAACAGAACATAAACTCTCTATCAAGAGAAAGACATCACGAGGTCTTAAAAAACATCATCAATATGAACAGAAAAAACAGAGAAATTTCACTTGGTTAGAATACCAAGCTCTGAAATCTCTCCGACCATGATGAAATTTCAGACTGTCGTTCCCGACCATTGATATCTTCGCCTCTTATTTCAACATATGAAAACAGAACACAAACTCTCCATCAAGAGAGAGACATTTATGAGGTGTTAAACAACAACTTCAACACCAAAAGGGCTAACCAATTGTGGAGTAACGTTATGTGTCAAGAGCTCACATATATCCATCTTTAGCAGGTATTGCATTTTCTAGATGAAGGATAAAAGGGAG
>CM042195.1:15162159-15185327 GCA_023539305.1 Ilex asprella
GCCTATAATTCACATTTATTTAATATATAAGTCCATATATTTAATTTCACTTCAACAATCTCTCACTTGAGCTATATATGTAACTTTATAAATGTGAATTATACTTTATGAGCTCATGAATTTTGCTATCAAAACTTTATATATTTTAATAATCTTGTCCATTAACCACACTAATACAGAACCAAAGCGATCGACGTTACATATTTCATAACTAGACCCATCAATGATCACATATATAAGTGCAACTAATGACAAAGATCAAGTGTGGATGTGTAACATGGACATTTCATGCAATGTGATCTTAACATTCCTATTTCCAACTGGTCTTCCTTAAACCTTAGTGAGATCAAACCATACAAAATCAGAGTGAATAAAAACTAAATACTTTACTGCAGTAAATAACCATAAAATCCATAACAAATGTATCTATAAATAAAAGCATCTAAAATACAAACTCCCACTAAAATGACATATCCTGAAGAGAAACCACACCCATATGAGCAGTGTACTTATGAAAGACCTTGGGTGGTAATCCCTTAGTCAGTGGATCTGCAATCATGGAGTTTGTCCCAATGTGTTCTATAGATATAAGTCCACTTTGAACTCTTTCTTTAACAACTAGGAATTTGATGTCTATAAATTTTGACTTTGTTGAACTCCTGTTGTTGTTGGAATACAGTACTGCTAATTTATTGACACAAAATAACTTAAGTGATCTTTGAATGCCATCCAGAATATGCAGCCCGTGACAAAATTTTGCGACCATATTCTATGATTGGACGCCTCATAACCAGCTACAAACTCAGTTGCCATGGTGGAAGAAGCTACAATAAACTGTTTAACACTCTTCTAAGATATAGCACCTCCAGCAAGTAAGTAGATATTGCCTGAAGTAGCTTTCATGCTATCTTGGCATCCAGCAAAATCAGAGTCAGAATATCCAATAATCTCTAACTGATCTGACATTTGATAAGTGAGTATGTAGTCTTTTGTTCTCTGTAAGTACCTTGTGATTCGCTTGGCTGCTATCCAATGATCCTTTACAGTATTGCTTAAGTATCTGCCCAACATGCCAACAATGTACGCAATATCCGAACGTGTACATACTTGAGCATACATCAAACTTCCTATTGCTGACGCCTAAGGTATCTTTTGCATCTGCTGAATCTCAAAATTATTCTTGGGGCATTGACTGAGACTAAATTTGTCTCCCTTAGCCACAGAGTGTCATCTGGATTACAATCATGCATGCCAAACCTTTCGGATAACTCTTTTGTGATAACCAAGTGTAACCCGAGAGCGATCCCGATGTATCTGTATACCTAAAGAAGCATCACTAAGATCTTTTATCTCAAATTTTGTTTGATAGAAATCTCTTGATTTTATGCAACATGTCTATATCGCTGGTGGCAAGCAATATGTCGTCAACATATAAAATCAAGTAAACATGCTTACTCCTACTGAACTTATGGTATATACAACCATCAACCATATTCATCTCAAAACCAAACGAAATGATAACTTGAAGAAACTTATAATACCATTGACGAGAAGCTTGCTTAAGCCCATAGATGGATTTCATTAACTTGCAAACCATATTCTTTGCATCTCCAGACACAAAATTTTCTGGCTGCACCATATAGATTGTTTTATCAATGTCACCATTGAGAAATGCAGTCTTAACATCCATTTGATGAAGCTCAAAGAAAAAGTGTGCCACAAGTGTCATTATTGTCCTAAAAGAGTCTTTTGATGAAACCGGAGAGAAAGTCTCTTTATAATTGATGCCTTCTTTTTGTGTATAGCCTTTAGCGACAAAACAAACTTTGTTTCTCTCCACATCACCTTTCGAATCCCTTTTGGTTTTAAATATCCATTTGCAACCAATGGGTTTCACACCTTCAGGCAATGGGACAATATCCCAAATGTCATTGTCCTTCATGGACTTTATCTCCTAATTCATGGCATCAATCCATTCTTGATATTTAGAAATTTCCAGGGCTCGACCGAAGTTGATTGGATCATCTTCCACCGCACCAATGTCAAACTCATGTTCTTGGAGAAATATAATGTAATCATCTCGCACTGCACTTCTCCTTTCTCTAGTATATCTCCTTAATGGCGTATGTTCTGGAGGAGGTAGAGTTTGTTCTTCTAGAACGGGAGGCTCTTGGATATTGTGTTGACTTGGATCTACTTCTTGAACAATGTCAGGTATAGGAGCCTGATCAATGCCAATAACAACTGTGGGAATATCAACATATTCCTCTTCAAAAACAAAATCTCTATCCTTATCTCCCCCATCAAACTCAACATCCTCAAAGAATCGGGAGTTTTCCGCCTAAAAAATTGATCTAGTAGTAGGATCACAGAATTTGTAACCCCTGGATATTTCAGAGTATCCAATAAAATAGCAACTAACAGTTCTTGAATCTAGTTTCTTTTCATGTGGCCTGTAAGGTCTTACTTCAGTTGGGCATCCCCAAATGTGCAAGTGCTTCAGACTAGGCTTCTTGTCTGTCCAAAGGTCACAAGGGGTTTTAGCAGTTGCTTTAGTTGGTACTCTATTAAGGATATATGCTGTAGTTTTTAATGCTTTTCCCTAGAGTAATTCTGGCAAGTTAGAATGACTAATCATACTCCTTACCATGTTTTTGAGTGTTATGTTTCTCCTTTCAGCAACAACATTCATGCTTGGAGAACCTGGCATGGTGTATTTTGGGACGATACCACACCCCTCTAAGAATTTAGCAAATGGTCCCGGACGTTATTCACCTGAACCGTCATACTTACCATAGTATTCACTCTCACAGTCAGATATGACGTTTTTAATCCTTTTGCTGAGTTGATTTTCAACTTCAACTTTGAACGATTTGAACACTTCCAGTGATTGGGACTTTTTATGAATGAGATAAAGGTAGCCATAATGTGAAAAATCGTTTATGAATATGATGAAATATTGTTGGCCATTCCATCAAGCCATAGGAAATGGCCCACAAATATCTGTATGTATCAGTTCTAAGACATCTATAGCCCTGTTGACACCAAATCTCCTTATGTTTGTTTTTTTTCCGTTTATGCAATTTGTGCAAATTTCAAAATCTGCAAAATCAAGGGAATCTAGAATCCCATCTGACACAAGTCTTTAAATTCTTTTTTTGGAGATGTGACCTAATCTCTTATGCCATAATGATGAGGAATTCTCATTGGTTAATTTTCTTTTAACATCTCGAGTACTTAATTACAAGGTTTCATGATATGAAGCTACTGTATCAAGCATGTAAAGGTTATCTACATAAGATAAAGAACAATTACCAACCAAATTTGAATTCTGAAAAAAGACTGAATTTATTATTTCCAAAAGAACAAGAATAACCAAATTTGTTCAATAAACAAATAGAAACCAAATTCCATCTAAAAGACGATACAACAAGTGTCTTATTCAAATTCAAACAAGTACCAGACTTTAATAATAACCTAAATATCTCAAATGCCTTAACTTCGGCCTTCTTTTCATCGCCTAAAAAGATGTATCTTTCACCATCATTTGGCTTTCGGCAGCTTAGGCAACCTTTTATGGACACACTGATGTGAGTGGTTGTACCAGAATCTATCCACCAAGTGTGTTTAGGTACCGAAGTCAAATTAATCTTAGAACAAACTAGATTAAGAAGTGTACCTTTTTTTGCACGCCAAACATGGTAGTTGGTACATTGCTTCTTCTTATGTCCTATAACTCCACTGAAGAAGCAACCATCAACATTCTTTTCTTTATGTTGTTTCTTTGGATATGGAACCTTTGCTGCTTCTTTATCCTTCTTTCTTTTCTTCTTTTTATCCTTGGAACTACCAGCCAAATGAGCACTTTCTATCTTTTCTTGCTTCAACCTTTCCTTTTCTTGCACACAATGTGAGATGAGCTCATTAAGAGACCAAGTCTCTTTTTGATTGTTGTAGCTCACCTAAATTGATTGAATTGTGTGGAAAGAGATATTAGAGCCAAATGCACTAGCAAATCCTCAAAGAGATCTAGTTTATGTGCTCGTAACTTTGAAGTCAAATTAGACATTTTCATAATGTACTCCCTAATGTTCCTATTACCTTTATATCTCATTGAGATGAGATTTTCCAAAAGTGTACTTGTTTCAGACTTTTCATTCTTGACAAATCTATTCTTAATTTCTTCTCAAAACTCTTTGGCTGTTTTTATTGTTTCGAATATTGTGCCCTTGAATGCTTATGGAATGCCTTTCTTAATGATCATCAAACAAATGCGATTTGACTTCTTCCACCTTTCAATATCCCTCTTTTCATCATAGGAATTTTCATCAGTAAGAGGTGTAGGAGAAGAAACCCTTAACACAAGCTCCAGATCCATGACACCAAGAACTATTTGGAGGTTCTCATGCCATGTCTTGAAGTTTGTGCCATTTAGCATAGGAATAAAATTAACGTTGGCATTAATGTTAGAAGCAGAACTAATAGCTGCATCAGAGAACAATAAACAAGCAAAACAATCTCACATAAGCCTCAAAACAAAAATAAATTCAAATAAAGGCAAACCCCATCTCAAAATACCGGACACTCTATTAAAATTTTATCTTTGGATAAAAAATATTAACTTGTAAGTGATATCTTGGTGGAGTAATTAAACACTGATAATACGAACATATCGAATGATAAATCTTCCTTTGGGTTGATTTATTATTCATATGTAAAACCAAATAGTCATCACGCATTTATTACCACAGGTGTGCATGCAATTCTATTAAATATTAATCTTCCTTTGGGCCGATTAATATTCACATAAGTTACATGCACATAATCTTGTTATATTTTGAAATAAAATTAATTTTCACAAAAGAGATCACTTTGGTGACATAATGTTTTAATCAATTTATCTCAAAATATATATATTTAAACACCAATATTTGGATGTAAATTTGCGTAAATGCATTGTAACGATAACATATTTATATTTAAATAACTTGGTAAGCTATCAGCCAGTTTGCCTTGCCTTAGCGGTAGGCAGCTGCGTTTTCCACATTGGAGGTCCAGTGATTGAATCTCATTAAGGCCCTTCCCTCCTTTTTTTTAAAAAAAAAGAAGAAAAAATATATAGAAACAAAATGCTTCACCAAGATTCCAACCAAGGACCTCACATCCTAGCGGTGCAATCCTATGCAAAAGATGCCGTTGAACCAACACACCATTTGTGACTAGACATGTCTGAATAATTTTAAAAACTATGTGTCGTATGAATGCGTACGTAACAACATTGTTTAGGTCTTCTTCTTCATAGATTCGGAACCAAAAACACATAACAGAACAGTGACTGATTCTACATTTCCTCTTTACCTTTTAAAAAACGTAAAAAATCAACCGTATGTCCAAAAATTATGAAATTTATATTGTTGGACTCGTAATGAGATATAAAATTTTTCTGTTGTAAAATATTTCCAGAAATATTAAAATTTTCAAATAATATTTTTCGGCCTTAAAAGAAAAAAAAATCTTTTCCCAACTTATTCTCAACAATTCAACATGAAATAGCTCTGATACCACATGGAAAATTAATTCATTATATGAAAACCTTCACATAAACAGGAACATTCATATTGAATCATCAAGAATTAAACTATTGATTTTGCCAAAGTGTACTTGAATCCATAACAAAAGATTGAAATATCCAAGTCTGAGCCTTTATGATCTTCTAGATCTACATTTGTTTTAAATCTAAATTTCTCTTTCACAATGGGAATTAGAAGAATAGAAAAAATCATCATGTGATCTGGGGACCATCCCTATTTATAAACAATCGTGTCTGTTTATAAGCAATCACGCCTGTTCGTAATTTATATTTTAACCCATCATAAAAATAGAAACTACGCTTGTCTCTACACATTAATGCCCACACTTTATAATATAGTAATTAAGGCCCCAAAACTAAAATTAATCACTTTAATTAGCCTAACTTTATTTGATAGTCTATAATTCATATTTATTTAATATATAAATCTCATTAAGACCTACACTAGTGATCGAAGCAATATGTTGAATCCCATTAAGACCTAAACGATATCGTTTGCATTCATACATCTCCAAATATAAGAGATTAGTTATTATAGTTATTTATAAATATAATAATATTTATATTTGATGTTATTATTTCAATTCGTATGAGATTTGTAAATTTCAATTCCTATGAGATTTGTATATTTCAATTCCGATAAAAGGAGATTAACATTTACTTATATTCAAATAAGAGATTAGGTCATATCTCCAAAAGGAGAATTCAAAGACTTGTGTTAGATGGGATTCTAGATTCACTGGTTTGTCTCCCTTAGCCACAGGGGTGTCACCTGGTTTAGGTCTTAATGAGAATCGTTTAGGTCTTGGTTTACTTGGTTTTATATGTTGACAATATATTGCTTGCCACCAACAACATAGACATGTTGCATGAAAACAAGATATTTTTATCAAAGAAATTTGAAATGAAAGATCTTGATGATGCTTCTTTTGTGCTAGGTATACAGATACACCAAGATCGCTCTCGGGGTATAGTTGGTTTATCACAAAAGAGCTCTATCGAGAAAATTCTTAAAAGGTTCAATGCCTCAAGAATAATTTTTAGATTCAGAAGATGCAAAAGATACCTTATACGTTAGCAATAGGAAGTTTGATGTATGCTCAAGTATGTACGCGTTCGGATATTGCGTACATTATTGGCATGTTGGCCAGATACTTAAGCGATCTTGGAAAGGATCATTGGATAGCAGCCAAACGAGTCATGAGGTACTTACAGAGAACAAAAGACTACATGCTCACTTATCGAAAGTCAGACCAGTTAGATATAATTGGATATTCTGTCTCTGATTTTGCTGCATGCCGAGATAGCATGAAATCTATTTCAGGATATATCTACTTACTTGTCGGAGGTGTTATAACTTGGAAGAGTGTTAAACAGTCTATTGTAGCTTCTTCTTCACAGATTCAGAACCAAAAACACAGAACAGAACAGTGACTGATTCTACATTTCCTCTTTACCTTTTAAAAAGCGTATAAAATCAACCATATGTCCGAAAATTATTAAATTTATATCGTTAGACTCGTAATGAGATGTAGAAATTTTATTTAGTTAAATACTTCCAAAAATATTAAAATTTTCAAAAAATATTTTTCTAGCCTTAAAAGAAAAAATCTTTTCCCAACTTATTCTCAACAATTCAACATGAAATAGCTCTGATACCACATGCATGATTAATTCATTATGTGAAAACCTTCATTCAAACAGGAACATTCATATTGAATCATCAATAATTAAACTATTGATTTTGCCGAAGCATACATGAATCCATAACAAAAGATTGAAATATCTGAGTCTGAGCCTTTATGATCTTCGAGATCTACACTTGTTTTCTATCTAAATTTCTCTCCGACAATGGGAATCAGAAGAATAGAAAAAATCATCATGTGATCTGGGAACCATGATCCCTATTTATAAACAATTGTGTCTGTTTATAAGCAGTCACGCCTATTCGTAATATTTATTTTAACCCATCATAAAAATAGAAATTACGTTTGTCTCTACACTTGAATGCTCACACATTATAATATATTAATTAAGGCCTCAAAACTAAAATTAATCACTTTAATTAGCCTAACTTTATTTGATAGCCTATAATTCA
Organism: Ilex asprella; assembly: GCA_023539305.1. Taxonomy (NCBI): domain Eukaryota; kingdom Viridiplantae; phylum Streptophyta; class Magnoliopsida; order Aquifoliales; family Aquifoliaceae; genus Ilex; species Ilex asprella. The sequence goes on from CM042195.1 coordinate 15,169,848, forward strand.
CATTTATTTAATATATAAGCCCATATATTTAATTTTACTCCAACATATCTATCTACGCTGTCAACTATCAACTTTATACAATGATAAACGGAGTTCAATCGTAACATGACATATATATTTAAGGGGAAAGCTAACGTGTCTTATGGTTCGTTTGGTAGGGTGGATGAAAAAATGGAACGATGAAATGTTGGAATGATACACTTTTCATCCTTCCCTCCTTTGTGTTTGGTAGGAATAATGGAAAGTAAAAAGGATTGATTTTTTTTTTGTGTTTGATAAAATAGAAAATTTATTTTTTATTAAAAATATATAAATAGGTATTTTAGCATTGTATCTGTATTTCAAAGTTAATGTATACATAGTATGCAATTGATAAATTTGATATATAGACAAATAACATACATTTTAACGCACAAAATTATTTTTTCATCCACTTTTCCTCCCAATTTTGATGAGTTAAAAGGAAAGTTAATCCATCAACTTTTTTATCCTTCCTATTTTCCTTCCTTACCAAGCATGGTGTTTTATTTATCTCTCTAACTTTTCATCCTTCCAATTTTTCATCATTTCATTTTTTCATCGTATCAAATGAACCATTAGTGTAGACACATTCCCATGCTTTATGGAAAAGTACACCACATTTTTATAGTTTTTGTGGTTAAATAAGGTTGGATTCCTGGTCATTTGACTTCCAGCCTCCTTCTAGCTTTTAGAGCACATCTGCATGACACTCTTTCATGCTAGACAACTTTTCTTTGTGTCCATCAAAACATTGCATACAACACTTCCGCACCAAGCTTTTGGAAGGCAATTATTTACATACAAGTAGATAAACTGATCAAAGCAATTGAAAAAAGAAAAAATTGAAATGAATGAAACCGTGTTTCCTTTTATTTGCCATTTTGATTTTAGAATTGATCTGTTTGAGTTCATTGTTGGACAAGATAGGACATTTCCAATCAGTTATTGCGGCCACAAAGAACTGAGATTTTCACATACACTCTGCATAGACCCTTTCTAAAACATTGCTATGTTCGTTCATATAATGTTCATACTTCTTGACAACAATAGATTCCTATTAAAAAAATATAAATCCTACAATAAGTGTGCCAGTCAACGGGGTTGTTTGTGTAATGCAGAGAGAGAGAGAGAGAATCTATACTCGTTGAAGCAACCCATTGGTTTCACGGACACACCATGTAAGAGCTAGAAAGGATAGTGATATAGAGAAGTTTGTGGAAATAAGGGGAAAATGAACAGAAAGGGCTAAAAAGATTAAACCATTGATTTGTGCACAAATATCGGTTTAGAATCCTACTTTAGGTATGTTCATTAACAAAAAAAAACAGTACTAGAGACTTCAATAAGTTTGTTGATTTCTATCGAATACCAGAGAACTGGGAATAAAATAGATAGCTCTCTCAATTCTATTAATTAATGAAAAACTACTTAGTCCTAAAGCTTACAATTGGGGTGTCTATAGGCCGGGTTATTCACGGGTCCCGTTACCTGACCCGAAAAATAGGCCCGAATCTCTATAGGCTCGATAGTGAGCCCGAGCCCGAGCCCGAGCCCAATATCCTTAAAAAGAGGGTTTGAGTGTTCCCCCCAAACCCATTACCCTGCCCAAAGCCCGCCCTAAGAGCTCGCTGTCAAGCCCACCCCATCTACCATTCCTTTAAAAAAAAAGTTATTTTTTTAAACCATTAAATTTGAAACTTTGAAATAAGTCTCTCAATATTGAAATTTGAAATTTTAAAAATTTAGATATTATAAATAATATATTTTTTTTTTCATGTATTGAGCATTTAAGTTTTAAATGGTAGAGTAATGCAAACGACAGATAATTTTGTAAGTGTCAACCTAATTGAGATTTATTCACTCTAATGAATGTAGTTCATTTTTTTTTATTTTTATCCATTTTGGACTTTACTTTTGATTTTAAAATATAATTTACACAAATATTAAGTTACAAAAAATGTTCATTATTTTAAAATAAAGATGTATATAAAAAAACTGCAAGCAGGCCCGCCCAATAGGTTGACGGGTTGGGCTGCGGATAGCCTACTCTTACTCGAAGTCCGGCCAGGCCGATAACTCACTTGGGTAAGAGCTTGGGCCTACATTACCCAGGCCTGGCCCGAAAAAAAATTGCGGGCCTAGCCCAACCTAGCCCATGGACACCTCTATCTTACAAGAATATAAATAGTGCTAAAACCCTAAAACTAATTAGGAAATAATCAAACGTGACCTAATTATAGTTAATTACGTAACTACACAATTTATACAAATTTTTCCAAAAAAATTACCAAACTAATTATATTGTTAAAAACTATTAATCACCAGGATTAAGGCAGAAATGAAGGCGATCAATTTTGACTTTAGACGGTAACGTTAATCAACTACAAAATATCACTAAAAATGACAAAAACGCCCTTTTTATTCCCTAAATGAAGGAATTTGCCTGAAATCTGTCCAAGGTCATTGCGCTTCCTATTGGGGTTGGGATGAGTTCATTTTGTTCCGTTGTTGGTGATTGGATATTAGTGTTTGGAAACCTTTGTACGTGGAAGTGTTTCTAAAAAGGTTAACCCATTTGACCAGTCCGAACTACCTCGATATTGATTCAAGTACCGTGCTATTATATGATAATCATTCAATCCTAATTATTAATTGTATATTGAATATTTAAGACTAAAATCCATAACGTCTAAATTGGACCTATGTTTATTAGTTGTACGTGAGTGTGAGAATATTAGAGACTTCACAACAAATCAATTATTACACAAAGCAAATCAAAGGTCATAATAGAGAGTCGAACCATATCATACCCACAAAATGAGTCAGAGTAATAGTACTCTAGCTGACTTTTCTGTGTCAAAATTGATATTGTGGGGGATATTGTAGTATTTATATATTTGGTTAAGGGTAAAAAACAAAAAAAAAGTTTTGAATAATTAGTATAGATTTAGATTACATATAATAATTTAATAATGCTACGAACTCTAAAAAATATATGATAGACAATAACTATTATGTTAAGGTTATTTTGATCAAATAAAAGTATTTCACTTTTGTTGTCTGCTACAACTTTAACAACGTAAATCCAAGTGTAGGTTGTGCGAAATAATAATTTTTTTGGGAGTCCGAGGTCCAACTCTCAGGACATTGAGAAAACAAGAGACACAAAACAAATAAAAGAAATTGTTTTAAAATCTGTTTGAGTCGGAATTTATCCAATAAAACAAAAATTGATTGATTAAAACAATAATTGAAATAATAAAGTATCGGGAATACCATTTCAAATTCATACAGTAGTTATTAATGATTTAGTTTTCGAACTCAATTGAAAATCTAACTGATAAGTGATCCCAATCGGAAGATTTGACAATAAAAGAAAATATGAAAACATCACTCTTTATAACCAAGATTTTATCCAAAAAAGTCTAAGAATTCTCTACCGATTGTAAGCATCTGTTGTGCGCAAAGTCTACAACAAATCAAACTCTCTTAACAAACCAATTCTTAATCTAACAACACAATCCTCTGATTATATTATTTTGTGAAAACTATGTTAATTAATTTAAACAGGGAATAACTAGATATTTTACTTACAGGAAAACTCAAACAATCGATGTATAAGACACAACGAATCAAGAATCTTTACAGAGCAAAAACTTTACTAAGAAACAAAAGATCACACACCATTAAACCTTTGAATCAATAATACTACCGTATTTCATTGAAAGCTTCTCCCCTAACTTTAGTTGAGCTTCTTAGCCGGACATAGTAGTAAAAACAATAAAGAATAAAAAAGAATCAATCCTTATACCGTAACAATTATCTCCCCCTTTTATATTTTCCCCCAAAAAATACCAGTTAATGTAGAACTCCACTTCAGAGTCTTGAGCGTATAACAACAAGCGTCTAGATGCTCACTAGATTTCGTCCGGATGCAAATGACAGTAAGCACCAATCCTTCAAAACCTTCATCTGTCCATTCTGGACATCCCATCCAGACGCAATACCAGTCACTGTCCAGATGCGTGTTCTAGTGTCTTCCTTCTTCTAACTTCCAACTCTTAGTCATTTAACATCCACCAACACCCCTTTAGTTTGTTTCATTTACCTGTAAAACAAGAACATTCTTTCCATTACTAGCATAATACCAAATCCCACATAAATTAATACATTTAACATTCCATCCCATGCAAATAACTAATTTTACCCATCAAACTGAAACATTTTCAGATGCCAATGACATGTGACTAGTTGATGCGCATGTGAGTTGCACATGAACCATTTTGTCTTACAATTTTTATTTTTCTTTTTTCTTTTCTTTTGTAAGTTTATTTTTCAATATTGGAGCAACTTGAAAATATGACTTGAGATGTATGGAGAAGCAAAAGGTAAATAAAGGAGCAAACTAACAAATTTTACTCAAAATTATTTATGATCGTAGTTTTACATCATTAGTTAAGAACAAAAACTACCTTCGATGAAAGTTATTCAAACTAACAAAGAAAAGAAACCTCAATGAATTTGGACATATAGTGTATAATGAAAGAGGAAACAAAGAGAGAAACTAAAATGAAATGCACTCAAAGAAAGAGATAGCTAGGATTAGAGGCGAGGTTTGAGTCAAATCAGTCTACAAAAGTCAATATGCAAATAGAACCAAAATCAAAGAGTCAATTATAAGCCCCACCCTTGACCATAAAAAAATAACACTTTGCTCTTGGCCTTCGTTGCTTACCCAAACAATTTCACCAAGTTTTCTGGGAATGTCATTGTCCCTAGTAAAACAAAGGGGCCACCTGAACCTTTGTAATTGTAGAATTTTTGTCATTTGAAGAGCTTTTATGTAGCATCTCTATGGTTTTGCAGTCAGATACTCAAAGAGAAGTTTGGTTCCATCAAATTTTAACTTGTATCAAAATAACAAAGCTCAATTATGCAGACCAATTATAATAGCCCAAAAAATAAGCACTAGAATTCCACTTTAAAGTACCACAACATCAAACATTAACTTCATCACAGTAATTCTTAATTAAAATCTTTCCCGCTTTGCTTTCAGTACATCGTAAGATAAACAAAGTTCATTCCCTTGAAGGATTCCATTCAGCTATCCACTTCATATAGATCTATATTATTTTCATAAATATTTGAACTTTTGTTAGTAATCTTCCACTTAAAATGGTGGCAAAACCTCTAGTCAAGTGTTCTACTCTAGTGAAGTTGACTTTGCTCTACACCTTTTGCAAAGTATTGAGTGCAACCATCAAATATGTAATAAAATCTACCACTCAGTTGTTGATAACATGTACATTAACCAAGAAATGCATCATTAGCATTTGTTTTCAAATACTTGTAAATGAAAACCTTTCACTATTCGAGTATGCTTGCAGTAATTTATAGGAATTCACAGACAAGATATGTTGTAGTGCTAACATGGCATTAAGGTGGTGGCAAACATGCAAGTTCACAATGCTGTCATACAAAAAAAAAACAATTCAATTCTTTTTTTTACATGACAATCATCCTTCCAGTCTCACTAAGGGTAAACAAGAATAAACACTAAGTTACATAGATTTCAATTTAGGTTGCTCAGTGATCATCAACAACTTTTATCATCAGTAATTGATTTTTTTTCTCACTAATTAAATCTACGTGTCATGAAACATGCAATTCTAAATTGCAAAACACGTCACAAAAGTTATTTTTGGAACCAAACTGTATATTCGATGAACGTATACAACACAATATCATCAAAAGAAATGCACATAGGTCTACAGATGTCATACGTTTTTGTCTTCTTCTTTTCCATGGAAATCCTTAAAAGCAAAACTCTGCATTGCCCTTCATAATGAAGTAAATAAATCCATCGAAGGTACATATAGGAAACTTGGACTACAAAATCAGACTGCTAGTCAGTGAAGATTAAACAAAAAGTAAATTTGTTACCATTTGTTGACAACCTGGAGTTCTTCTCTTATTTATTGTGTCTTATATCATATAAGCTCTAACATGAACAAAAAAAAATTGTTGGCTTTCACAATACATTCTCGTCATAGAGTTTTCCTAAAAAGAATTCAACATGGTAATTATGAAATTATCTTATGTAATTTAAGGTAAGACGCCTTCATTTCGAGGATAAGTGGATAACTAAGGAAAAACAAAGAAGCAACTCACAATCAACAATGAAGATAAGGGACCTAGACTCGTAAATGCGACACACCTTCAAACTTAAAAGTGCAAATGTTTGTAGATTCTTCCACCACACAGACAAATCCATACAATTCAAGTTACATGACAACTACTCTTTAACTCTAAAATAGTTCATTCAATACACATAGAAGATAACAACTTGCTAAACACCAAGCCACTTGAACAATGATGTCACCTCCAATTTAACAATTCCTAAAATGAACACTATTTACTATCGTAAGTGTCCTCCAAGGACTCAGAGATCATCATTCATCACCCTTGTAACAAACGATAAAGAAAAAAACATGTGGGAACTAAGCATTGGGTGCTTACAGACAATAAGATTTAGAGTAAACTTGGGGTTTTAATGGTTGTCTTCTTCATGTTCTCCTCCAATCGAGAATCAATCAAAGCGAAAAAAAAAATATAACATGACTTAAATCTTGGTAGGTCCCACTGTTCTTGGGCCATGGAAGGTAAATATGAGCCCATATTGTTGTAAATAAAGTTATTTTGGTTAACGAAGCAACAGGTTCCAAATTAAGTGGTTTGGTACATGTATGAAGTTTAAGAGTCATTATTAATATTCATGAATGGAGTGGAGTCTAAGGGTTATTCATGAATCTATTTATTATCTAGGTATGCGTACTTGTCTAGGTACATGATAGGAGAGTCCTATAAATTCTAGAAGTGTTTTGAGTCATGGTGTATCCCATTTTTAGAGCAGAATTTTCACAAAGAATTCTCATTTTTATAGTTTCTACTTCAGTTGTAATTGTGTGCCCGTACCCATAACTTCCTAACAGTGGTATCAGAGCGAGATTTATAGCTGAATCTTTTGTGCTACTATCAGATCTAGTTAGTAGAAAAGAGGCATCTTCAACAATGGCAATGAAGTATGAAATAGAAAATTTTAATGGGAATAATTTATCATTGTTGAAAATGAGAATAAAAGCAGTTTTGAGAAATGACAACTGCTTGTCGGCAATTGGAGATAGGCCCAACAAGATTCTTGACGACGAAAAATGGAACGAGATGGATGGCAATGCTATTGCTAATCTGCATCTAGCACTAGCCGATGGAGTATTGTCAAGTGTGGCGGAGAAAAAGACGAAAAAAGGGATATAGGATACGCTGACAAAATTATACCAGGCCAAATCACTACACAACAAAATCTTCTTGAAGAGAAAGCTTTACATCCTTCGGATGATGGATTCAACTTTGGTGACCAACCACTTCAACACCCTCAACACTTTAGTTTCAAAACTCACAACAACGGGGCATAACATAGAGATGGGTGAACGTGCTAAAATTCTACTTCAAAGTCTACCTAATTTCTTTGATCAACTCATCATAAACTTAACAAAAACTCTAGAAATATTAGTCTTTGATGATATTGCAGCTGCGGTTCTTGAAGAAGAAAGTCAGCGCAAGAGCAAAGAATATAGACTGGGAGGCTCACAGCAAGCCAAAGCTTTAATGATGACGAGAGGGAGATCAACGATACGTGGCCCTAGTGGGAGTCAAAATCAGAGTAGATCAAAATTCAGAAGTAAGAAGAATGTCAAGTGTCATCATTGTGGCAAAAAATGGCACTACAAAAGGGAGTGTTGGCACCTCAAGAAGAATGGAGAAGCCAATGGAAAAGGTCCTGAGTCATTAAAAGCTCAGGGTTATGTGGCAAGCACCTCAGATGATGGTGAAATTTTATACAGTGAGGCAACAACAGTTATTGAACGCATAAGAAAATTCAATTATGTCTGGCTTATGGACTCAGGAGCTACATGGCATAAAACCCCACAGAGAGAATGGTTTCACCAATATGAATCTATCTTAGGAGGATTTGTGTTCATGGGAGACGATATGCCTCAGAGATTGCTAGTATCGGTACCATCAAATTGAAAATGTATGATGGTACAGTTCGCACCATCCAAGAGGTACGACATGTGAAAGGTTTGAGAAAAAATCTATTGTCTTTGGGACAATTAGATAATAGTGGGTGCAAAACGCATGTTCAAAATGGGATTATGAAGATAATCAAAGGTGCGCTTTTGGTGATGAAAGCAGAAAAGATAGTTGCAAATTTGTACATGCTTAAAGGAGAAACACAACAAGAAGGAGAGACGTCTATTGCATTAGCAAGTTCGACAGAAGAATTGGCAATGATGTGGCACTGCAAGCTTGTTTATATGTCGGAACGTGGTTTGAAGATTCTCGTTGAACAAAAAGCTTCTTCCAGGACTCAAAAATGTATCATTACTCTTTTGTGAGCATTGTGTTACTAGTAAGCAGCACAAATTAAAGTTTAGCAGTTCTAGTGCTAGAAACAAAACTATCTTAGAACTGATTCATTCCGATGTTTGGCAAGCACCAGTTATGTCCCTAGGAGGTGCAAGATACTTTGTGTCTTTTATTGATGATTACTCTAGGAGATGCAGGGTGTATCCAATCAAGAGGAAGACAGACGTATTTCCAGTTTTCAAAATATTCAAAGTGCGGGTGGAACTTGAATCTGAAAAGAAGATCTAGTGCTTGAGGATAGACAATAGATGAGAATATACCAGTGATGAATTTGAAAGCTTCTGTCAACAAGAAGGTATCAAGAGGCAGTTTACGATGGCGTACACTCCACAACAAATGGAGTAACATAGCGGGTGAACAGAACCTTGCTAGAACGAACAAAAGCAATGTTGAGAAATGCAGGGATGGTCAAGTCATTTTGGGCAGAAGCAGTCAAGACCGTAAGTTATGTGATCAATCGGTCACCATCAACTACAATTGATCTAAAGTCACTAATGGAGATGTGGACCGGTAAGTCGGCTAATTATTCTCGCTTACATACATTTGCAAGTCCCGTGTACATTATGTACAACGCCCAAGAAACATCAAAGCTGGATCCAAAATCCAGAAAATGTATTCTCTTAGGGTATGTTAATGGATTCAAGGAGTACCGCCTGTGGGATCCCACTACCCACAAGGTAATAATTAGCAGATACGTGATATTTAGTGAAGATACAATACAAGAAAAAGAAAATGATAGTACTACAAAAGAGAAACTAGAGACTACTATAGTTCAAATAGAAGAACAAGAAGTTCCAGATTCTTCTAAAGTAGCACCAAAGCACGAAGAACGAGAACATGTTGAGTTTGCAACTCCACAAGTTCGACGATCAACTCGGGAGAGGAGAGAACCAACTTGGCACTCAAAATACATTATGGAGGGAAATGTAGCATACTGTCTACTAACAAAGGATGGAGAGCCATCAACTTTTCATGAGGCTACAAAAAGCCAAGAAGCTTTCTTGTGGATGACAAAAATGCAAGAAGAAATTGAAGCTCTCCATAAAAACAAGACATGGGATCTTGTTCTACTACCACATGGAAGGAAGGCCAATGGGAACTATTTGGTCTACAAGTTCAAACGAGATGACAATGACCAAGTGGAGCAGTATCGTGATAAATTGGTGGTGAAAGGATTCGCTCAAAAAGAAGGCATTGACTTCAACGAGATATTCTCTCCTGTTGTTCTACTTACAACAGTTCAAGTAGTTCTAGCGTTGTGTGCTACATTTGACTTGTGCTTAGAGCAGTTGGATGTGAAAACTGCATTTCTTCATGGAGAACTTGAAGAAGAAATCGACATGCTCCAACCATGAGGTTTTGAAGAAAAAGGAAAAGAGAACTTGGTTTACAGGTTGAACAAATCTCTGTACGGTCTCAAACAGGCGCCGAGGTGTTAGTATAAGAGATTTGATTCCTTCATCATGAGCCTTGGATTCAACAGACTCACTTCAGATCGTTGTGCTTACTACAAGAGATTTGGTGATGGTGATTTCATTATTTTGTTGTTGTATGTTGACGACATGTTGGTAGCAGGCCCCAACAAAGATCGCATCAAAGACTTAAAGGCACAATTGGCTAGGGAGTTTGAAATGAAGGACTTGGGACCAACAAACAAGATTCTAGGGATGCAAATTTTTCGAGACAGACATATAGGAAGATTTGGCTTTCTCAAAAGAATTATTTGAAGAAAATCTTGCGACTCTTCAACATGCAAGATTGTAAGCCAATTTCTACCCCTCTTCCTATTAATTTCAAGCTATCCTTAAGTATGAGTCTTAGCAGTGAAACAGAGAGGATGGAAATGTATCAAGTACCATATGCATCAGCAGTGGATAGCTTAATGTTCGCTATGGTTTGCACAAGACCAGACATTGCACAAGCAGTGGGAACGGTTAGTCAATACATGATGAATCCTGATAAAGAGCATTGGAACACTGTAAAGAGATATGTCAAGGGTACCTCAAATGTTGCATTATGTTATGGAGGATTAGACTTTACTGTCAGAGGATACGTTTATTCAGATTATGCAGGTGATCTTGACAAGAGCAAGTCCACCATAGGTTATGTGTTTACTCTTGCTGGAAGAGCTGTAAGCTGGGTTTCGAAACTACAGTCTATCGTGGCCAGTTCAACGACGAAAGTAGAATACGTTACAGCTACACAAGCTAGCAAAAAGGCAATCTGGTTGCAAATGCTATTGGAGACAAACAAGAGAAGATTGTTTTATTTTGTGATAGTCAGAACGCTTTGCACTTAGCAAAGAATCCAGCATTTCACTCGAAGACAAAGCACATACGTTTTCAATATCACTTTGTTTGTGAGAAGGTGGAAGAAGGAAGTGTGGGTATACAGAAAATTCATACTAAAGACAACCTTGCAGATGTTCTAACAAAGCCGATCAACAATGACAAGTTCTTGTGATGTCGATCCTCTATTGGCCTAGCAGAGATATGAGCAACTGGAAATGACAAGTAAACAGGATAGAAGGATTGCAAAAGTGACTTTAAGTGGAAGAAATGTTGTCAATAAAGTCATTTTGGTTAACGAAGCATCTGCTTATAAATTAAGTGGTTTGGTACATGTATGGAGTCTAAGAGTCGTTCATGAATCTATTTATTATCTAGGTATGCGTACTTGTCTAGGTACATGATAGGAGAGTCCGATAAGTTCTAGAAGTGTTTTGAGTCATAGTGTATCCCATTTTTAGAGCAGAATTTTCACAAAGAATTCTCATTTTTTATAGTTTTTACTTCAGTTGTAATTGTGTGCCCGTACCCACAACTTCCTAACACATACATCTATTTTGAGCACAAAATTTGACATAAAACTTTGCAAGCAACTATAGATCATAAAGAAAATGAAATTGATAAGACTGCGAAGCATTTAATCCGAAGGATCCAAAGTCACTGCATGTTTGCAATAATTAAAACTCAAAAAAAAAAAGGATCGATATATAGCTATGAATTGATTTCGTCGATAAAATCATAAACTAATCATGTTATTTCATTAAATAAAACCACCATGCAACAATGAATAACAATAACAAAAAGAGACAGAGAAGTAATGAAGGACAAGAACATGAAAAAAAAAAATTATAACTTACAGAAGACGGATGGTGAAATTTTTTATGGACGGGTGTTGGCTTCAGACTTCTTTGTACGTTGCGTATTGAAGATATAACAACAACCCAACAGGCAGCCACCCAAGAGTCTACTTAACGGAGGAACATTAAAATAATTTTAATGTTGGTATCAATTTAAAAAAAGTTAGAAAAGGTATTATTTTAATCAAACAATTTTTTTTTTTACTTTGTTGACATTTAAAAGTAATATAGATATAAATTAATACGGTTCGATATTATTAGACGTTTTTTTGTTTTTTACCATGAGAAGTGGAAAAATCTTTAGCAAACATAGACTACTAAGAGTTGCAGAGCCACTCAAGGACTGGTGTTCACCCTCAATTTTATTGTCTTCCTATTATCGATTATATTTTTTTAAAGTATATCTAATTATTAGAGATAATCCGTGTCTGAAGTCATGATACAAAATAAATAATTTTGAAAGGAATGTTGATGGCCGTTGAATGAGTCTATTTAAAACAGTCAAAAAACTTATTGAAGTCTACCCTATTTTATATTATAGATGTCTACCTTATTATTTTTGGAAAAATGCTATTGGAACCTCTAATTTGATAATCTAATTTGGGGACCTAGTTGGATATAGTCATTGGATTAGAAGTGTGATTTATCTAACCTTAGAACTCACGACTAATCCAAGTTCATATAAAATTACTCTATTTTTCTTATCATATCAATTAATACACGCACATATCTATATGACTAACAGTAGACACACTTCGGACATATTCAGGTTTATTTGGACATATTGAATTCATTTTAAAATTATTTGATCAACTTGACCATTTATTATTGATGTGCACTTTAATATTGAGTTTAAAATCTAGCAGAGATTTGTGATATTGCTCACAAAATTATAGAAAAATGCGCAATATATTCTTTAGTGTACATATATGTAATTTTTTGCATTAATTTTATTAATCATTAATAATGAAATAATCAGACAAAGCTATCAACGTATAAAAATTTGTTGGATCAATTGTAAGTAAGTATAATTAACCCCATTTTCAATAAAAAATTATAATTAATCTTTTTCCTATTGTAGACATGTATGCATAAAAATTTTAAGGATCATTGATAAAATAAATAGTATAAATGTGTCATTTTATTTTTATCAATTATAATAAAATGTGTTACAGTGCCCCACCTGGGGCGGAGCTAGAAAAAAGATTTAGGGTGAGCACATTAGTATGTTTTATTTTATTTTTCAATTGGTCGTAAAAGTTCACAAATTCATGTATATTGAAATTATACTTAATTCCTAAAAGTTCAGTAAACATATAAGATTAAAAATCGATATCTATAACATGAATATAAAAATAATAATTAAAACTTCTTATAAAAAAATGAGATTAATTATTGTCACTTAGAGCAACTCTAAGGAGAGTTGCCAAAAATGGGGTGTCAAATGCTATTTTACAATCTTGAACAGTGTTTTTGCTCAAATGGTAGGTGTCAAATGGGGTGCCATTTTAATATTTCAATGCTTTTTATTAAAAAATATAATTAAACTTAACAGTGATATTTTAACGGGTATAGTTTTCATAACGATCGCAATTTAACGAACATAGTTTTCAATTTCAAGTTGTATTTTTAATTCCAATTTCAATTTCATGTTGTATTTTCAATTCCAATTTCAATTAGAAGTTGTACTTTCAATTTTCATAAATAATAGCAACATAATAAATAATGCTTACAAATTAAAAAATAATAGCAACATAATAAATAATGACTAAAAATTAAAATCCCGCTTTTTCATAATCTCAATCTTCTGGTTATTTCAATATTTTGCAGAAATTGGGTTCATGCCAATAGTGTCAGTTTCCATGATTTTCATTTCGTTCTGTCTTTTAATTTCTCGCACCTGTCTGTTTTTAATTTCTAACTATCTACGAAGTTGCTCCAATGTTATCTCCTATTAACCATAAATTTTGTTGTGTCACTCAATTTTTTGTCATTCCACTTCCATTCTTTCATTCCAGTGGTGATGATCTAGTGATGCTTCAACACCGGTTTGCTTCTCTTTGTTTTAAGTAGTTTCTTCAAAGCCTTTCTGCCCAATGACTTATCGAGGTTGGGAGTAGACGAGGGTTCAGTGTCATCCCCTAAATATGGAGTTGAATAACAAGGTTCAGCATGAGTTGATTCCGCAGGACTACCAGTTGAATGAGTTTTTGCTATCTTATCGCTGGTGAGATTATTAGTCCATTTCCGTTCCATTTTTCATGTATTCCAACAATGCTCGTATTGAAATGGTCTTCCAATAATCTTAGCAAATATTTCTTTTGCGTCATAAATCTTAAAAACATATGAAATTATTCAGTCAATAGTTCAAATATCAAATCATAATAGTGTCTAAATTAAAAGGTTAATCATTACATTATTTTGTTCAGTGTGTCCACTTTGTCACAATATTTCAATTTGACAATAAAAACCAACAAATTTGATGCATTTTGCATTTATATCAGTTCAACGACTTTTAATAAAAGATTGCGAACACTCTTCTTGATTGTCTCCATGAAGTTTTAAGTATTGCAATATTTTTTGCCAGAAAACACTACCTTGTTGATCAATTCCAGTAATTACATCTTTACTCTTGTAAAGCCACGCAGACACAATTAATTTATCTTCTCCTAAAGAGAAATTCTTTGTCCTTTGCGATTTTCTCACTCTAGGAATGACTTTATTTTATACTGGCTCTAATACTGTGGAATTGATCTACATAGTATCATCATATAAATCGTTGTCGTTCATAAGCAAATCAATGAAAAAATCGACAAATTGTGAATCCATCTATAAAAAAAATACCCTTAATTAAAACAAATAAATCTGTCATAAAATAAAAATAATTTATAAATTATATTACATATTATAAATGAAAACAAAAATAGAGGGGTAAATGTAATTATAAATTACAATGTATTTCCCTTCCCCTAAATAAAACGGTTCCTACCCCTTCCCCTTACTAGATCGTCTTCTTCCCCTTCCCCTTACCAGATCTTCTTCTTCCCCTTACACTTCATCCCTTTCCCCCGCACCTCTCTTCAACTTACAACGACAATAGGGCAATGCAAACAGTACACCAACGACAATGGTTTAGGGAAGCTAGGGTTTTCGATATCAAAGGCAAGGATTCAGGGAAGCTATTTTTTGGGAGCAGTATACAAATCGATTTTCAGGCAAGTCACCTTCTCCTTTCCTCTCTTTGTATTTTTATAAAAATTTTGGGTGCAATATAGTCGTTGAGAGGAATAATAGCCACCAACAGCTATTTTGCAACCTCTCAATTCTCTCTCCAAAGTTGTCAAATATGTCACCCCAAAATCCCATATGCCATTTTGTCACCTCTGATGCCACCTCTGTTGGAGTCTGAATTTTTGCAATTAGGGTGTCATTTTAGCGGTTATGGGGATGCCACCCCTAATGGCAAATCCCGTTGGAGTTACTCTTACAATTGATCATAGCATGTTTTTATTATTTGAAAGAGTTACAAATCAGTCTTATCAGCAATATTTTATGTATATATTAAATCGTGGTAACAATCTTCTTTTTATGATTCTATAATTTACTACATAAACAATACACATTTTTATATAATAACGAAATAACCTTATAATTAAAAGAAATAAAAAATAATCTCAATATGTTCAAAACAATGGTAGTGGTGGTGGGTGGTAATGGGTTAGCAATGTCAGTGATGATGGTAGTGGTGATGATCGTGAGTGGTGGTGGTGAGGCGACAAGGGTAGTGGTGATAGGGTGGATGTGATGGTTGTGGTGGTGGTGGTGGG
>CM042195.1:15185427-15195884 GCA_023539305.1 Ilex asprella
TGATGATGGTGGGGAGTAGTTTGGTGGTGGGGTGGCGGTGGTGGTGGTGGGGTGATGGGGTGATGGTGGTAGTGGTGGTGGTGGGATGGTTTCAAATACTACTTTTTTTTTTAAGTATTTATGAGAAATTATAAGTATTAAAAACACTTTTAAAAAATTACTTCAAACACACTCTTAGATGCTTATTTTTTGTATTAAATTTAGTGTGTTAATATTAGTCGTCGAATTAACTTTAAAGTACAATTGAAAGAGATCTCAACCACAAATAACAAAAGTCATTTTGTTTATCTTTTGAGATTTGAATTGTATTATACTTTATTATATAGATTAGTTATTTCATGTACCTGAAGGTATGAATTAATAAAAAAATGGTCAATAATAAACATATTTGTATTTACATTCAAAATCAAATTACAAATATATAATAGAGAGAAAAAAATTTAAGCACCGGTTATAATTGAGCACAAGCGATGGTAGTAATAGTGGGTGGCAGTGGTGGGGTAGTTGTTGGGTGGTGGTGGCGGCGATGACGACGATGATGGTGATGGTTGTTGTAGAAGAGGTCGTGGAGGTAGGGGTGGTGATAAGCTGGCGGTAGCGGTGATGATGGTAGAAGTGGGGCAATAGGAATGGTGGTAGTGGTGATGGTGGTGGTGGGGCGACGGGTGTAGTAATGGTGGTGGCGTGATGACAATGTTAGTGGTTGTTGAAGCTAAGGTGGTGGTGTGGTGGTGGCATTGATTGTGGTTGTGGTGATGGTAGTGGTAGTGGTGGTGGGGATAGTTGTGGTGGTGGGGCAGTGGAGCAGTTCCAAAGACTAACTTTTTTTAAAATACTTATGAAAAGTTATAAATCCTAGAAGTATTTTTAAAAAGTTACCCAAAACATACCCTTATGAATTTATTTTCCCTATTAAATTTGGGGTATTAAAATTAGCCATCGGATTAACATTAAATTAAAATTTAAAGAGATTTCAACCGCAAAAAGTAAAAGTCATTTTGTTTATCTTTTGAAATTTGAATTGTATTGTATTTTATTATATAGATGTTGTGTTGCATGATATTGCATTGGATTTATGTGGAAGACAAACCATTAATTATATTATGTTGGATTATGTTGTAGATGACAAATTTTTAATTATGTTATGATATTCTGTAATTATATTGAATTATTTAAAATGTTATATTTATTTAGAATTTTGGATTATGTTGGCTTGGACTTGAGTTTGGACTTGGGCTGGGGCGGCTAAGGTGGACAGTGGTGGGGGCGAGGATTACAAATTTACCCACGGACGTGAATGAAAATGAAAACTATAGCCATTCACGGGGGTGCAATGGAAATAGACTGAATTTTTTAAGCGAGTACGAAGATGAAGACCACACCCCCGCCTCCGATTCAATCCACTGCCATCCCTACACCCTACTAAACCCACTATATGAGTGTCGTGTTCCTTTCTCAATTACTAGTGATGATCCCAAAATTAACTGGATCAGAACCAATAAAACAAGGGGTCCAAATCAACCGGATCAGGCCCAAAGGAAGACTAAGACACTAGCACCAGAAGGAGAACCTAAGGGGCGCCGCCCAAGGGGACCACTGCTCTCCTTCATTCCACGTTCTCTCTTCCTTAGCACCGCCTCAGTGGTATCCCTCCTCACCTTGCCAATCCAACCCAATTCAAGATCCAGGAATTCCAAAGGAATAGGAACACATGAGAGAAAATATTGGGATACGCATCATGGAGATCTAATCCTACCATAACTGTACTTACCAAAAAGTAGTGACCGCCTCACCACCTCATCATACCTATATAATATAAAGATCTCTCCACATAGAGGGCATGACCTTGAAACCTCGCAGATCACTCTACACACCTAGCTCTCTCTTTGTCCCTAAGCATTGTAACTGTCCCGCAGTATACTCTCCCGATGACTTTATTCATCAATAAAGAACTCTAGTAACCGTTGTCATTTCCGAGAGTGGAATAGGTCATCTGGACTGAACCACTATAAATTTATATATTTGTTGTTACTCATTTTTTTACCATTAATTGCATGTGTACTGCTCATTAATTGCACCCGTTCATATACTTGACTGTTGATTTTGCGTAATACCGATTTGTGCATCATTAGTTTGATGCCGTCTGTGGGAAACAACTAGTTTTCCTACTCTTTTTCAATCCATAGCAATCACGACTAGATCAATGAGTCAACAACCGAGAGGAAAACAACCCAGCCCACCATGAGGAAGTTCTGCCTCCCCTCGTACCCTCGGAACCAACTATTATAGTGACTGGACAACAGTAACAGCTTTTACAAACTATGCAACAGCTGGTGAAACAAAATCAGCAGATCATTCAGTTGATGCTCGCCCAGGGAAGCACTCTGCCCCTCACTTTGTAGGAAGATCCCCATTCCCTCCAATAGGAGAGGAATAGCAACCCATCCCTTCTGGGTGCCAAGAAGCCCCTCACCTTGGGGCCCTTCTCCAGAATGCCCTAAGGCCACACTAGGGCTCCGCTCGCCCAACAGTCCCTCCTCACGGGCAAGGAGCTCATGTGTACCTCCTCCACATGTACCTACGAAGGAGAACAAAGATGGCGAGAGCCAATATGGCGATCGTGAAAGCCAGTACCACCAGCCGACTAAGGATGTCTGAAATCAGTGGGATGAGAAGATTAGAGAGGTGCAAAATCAACTTGGTGATGCCCTCAACGTCATCAAGGCACAGGCACCCGAGACCGTGGACTACTTGGTAAGAAGTACCGATATGCCTTTTATTGCGGATATAATTAATTATCTCTTGCCTTTGAAATTCAAGATGTCTATCATCAAAATCTTCGACGGCACCAAAGACCCCCTCGACCACCTTGACACATACAAGTCTCTCATGCAACTCTACAATGTGCCTGAGGAGATTATATGTAGAGCCTTCCCTACCACCTTGAAGGGGTCTGCACGCCAATGGTTCACAAAGATCAAGCTCTCCTCTATTCACTCTTTCGCAAAACTAAGTAGATCCTTCGTCTCCCATTTCATTGGGGGACGCAGACATCAGAAGCCCGTGACCCACTTGCTCACCATCAAGTAGGACAGGGATGAAAGCCTCAGAGACTATCTCACTCCTTTCAACGAGGAGATCATCCAGATTGAGGAGCCAGATGATAAGGTAGCCCTGACAGCCTTCATCACTAGTCTGTGCTCCTCCAGCTTTATGTTCTTTATCATCAAGAAGTCGCTCTCCAGCATGCCCGAGCTGCTGTCAAGAGCACAAAAGTGCATGAATGCTGAGGAATTCACCAAGGCCCGTCGAGGTCAGTCCTCCCAAGGAGAAGAGAAGAGGAAAGACACCCGCGAAGACAAGTGGGAGGTGGAGAACAAGAGAAAGAAAACCAAAAGAGTCTTTGTCCAGGACCGCCTCGGTCCGTACCCCTGAGAGAACAACAACCTTTCACCCCACTCAACGCCTCGGTGGAGCACATCCTATTTCAAATACAAGATAACCCCACACTCTACTGGCCTGAAAAAATGAAGTTCATCCCAAACCGCATAAATCACATCAGGTACTGTCGCTTTCACCGCAACTATAGCCACAACACTGATGACTGCTATGAGCTCAAGAGGCAGATCGAGGAGCTCATACAACGTGGACAATTAAGGCAGTACGTTGCTGGCAGAGGACTAGCCCCGCCACCTGGCCGGCACCAAGACAATAGAGAACACTAGCAACCCCTCGGAGAAATTCAAATAATCTCTTGAGGGTTAGGAGGAGGAGGCGACTCCAACTCCGTCAGGGAAACATTGGCCCACCTATGGGACACCGAACTCTTGAAAATTTTATATATCTCTTATTGTTTTAGTTAATTTATTTTGATATTAATTATTTTATGAAATAAAATTTTGTGAAGATTATTGTGTCCATAACTGTCTTGCTTTCATTTCAAACAGCCTACGACCTAACAACAACAAGGCATAGTAGACAAAAAGACAAAAGGCGCCCATTGCCCGGCACCCAGACGAGGGGTCTCGCCATCTCCACCTTAAGAACCTCCTATGACGTCGCCTAGGCGATGGGTCTCGTCAAGTGCCCAGCTCATTAGCGCCCTCCTCATCTCCATCTCAATACAATGAGTCTCTACCACGGCAGCCCTCTTCCGAGCTATACGTAGCTCTACCTCTACTCCTAAGTAGTCTACGTATCCAGCTTCGTGCTCTCTCGCGAGTCGCCGAGAAACTCAACCTAATCCTATCTCTGCTCCTGAGCAACCTCAATCTCCAACTTAGCCCCTCTTTCACCAGTCACCAAAAGCTCGACCTCAATAAGTGTTACTTTCTCATGAGCCAACCTCAATTGTTTTGCGACATCCTCTCGTGTCTGCCGCTAGAGCTCTACTTACTTCGCGGTATCCTCTCGTACCTGCCGCCCAAGCACTACTTGCTTTGTGGTATCCTCTCGTCCCTGCCGCTCGAGCCCCAACTACTCTTTAACAGCCTCCCGTGCCTGCCTCTCTGATATCCCTGGGGGCCACATACCTCCAAAGCCACTCTTTGATCGAAGTCAAGTCAAAACATGCACATCGAGTCATGTGGAGCTACAGTCCCCATGGGAGACCGCACTAGAGTCTCAACTCTTACAGCGGTACAAGGGCTAACTCTGGTATACACGGAAGCCACAGTTTGGGAAGGAGTGGGGCACCACCAGATCTCACTCCCGAGAAACAACCTGGCTATCAAACGTTGGTCGAAAAGCATTAAGGGCATCAAACCTCGCCCTTTTGGGAAAAGGGGAAGAAACCATCCTAAAAGCACAAAGAGTCTCCACCAGCGTCCTATCAACAAGGCACCTATAATTAGAGACAAGGCTAGTTAGTGACCAAATACCAGAGAGACACCGCCCATAGCAAGACTCAAGGCGTCGCCCAAACACAACAGCAAATAAGGCATCATGGTGTCGCCCAAGGCACCTGCCCAGCCTCTTGGTATCACATTCTACCAGCCTCCAGGTGGCTCCCACGGTAGCCTCTAGTGTCGCCCATGAATGTCTGACAGCTGCCTGTCAAAATGCAGCTTTCCAGCACAGCCAGTTTCACTAATTTGTGCTTAAAACTCCAATTCAAAGAGATAGATGTATTTTTTGGAAAAATTTGTGGACCAAACCACCTTTGGCAATGTATGTCGTAGATCTCGAAAAAATACCCGAATTAAAAAAAAAATCCCCTCAAACAAACAACCAAGCGCAAAGTTATGGGTGTTTAAAGTTTTACCATTTTTTCATGGTTTTCTGATCCACTGGCATCGCCCAGGCCTCCATGGCGTCGCCAAGACCAGTCTTATAACTCCAAAGCGTTGCCTCCTGCTCTATGCTATACTGCACCAACCAGCACCCAGTCCAGGCTAGTGCCCAAGCCAGCACTGCCCTGACTAGAAATAGGCGCTGCCCAGGCCTGCCCCAGACAGGCATCGCCCACTCGCCCCCTTTCATCTCCCTACTCCTCTACTCTACTGACCCAAACCAAGGCGCCACTGTAACTGAGCCCAGCGCCACTGGCGCCACTACATTCATCTAGCCTAAGGGCATTGCCTAAGCCACAAACGTCGCACCCTCCGCATTGGGCGCCTCCCATTGCCCCCTCAACTGTTCATGCATCGCCCATTTCTCCTACAATGTTCCCCCACGCCAGAAGTCATGACAAAAGTTCCCCAAGGGCTCTCACGGCATATACGACAGAGCAAAAACAGTGGGTGCTCAACCATGGAGTTATCATAAGCTTCGTGATTGAGGGAATAAAGAGACTACCATACATAGCATGAAAAACTCCTCCGAAGAAGAAGAACATGCCCTCAACCCTTTCCTCTCACAAAAAGTTAGAAGCTTGGGGTATGGGGGCAAATGATGAGCGCAAAATTAACTGGGTCAGGCCCAATAAAACAAGGGGTCCAAATCAATCAGGCCAAGCCCAGAGGGAGATCAAGACACCAGAGCCCGAAGGAGAACCCAAGGGGTGCTACCCAAGGAGCCCACCCCAAGGGGACCCCTGCTCTCCTTCGTTCCACGCTCTCTCTCCTCAGCACCGCCTCAATAGTATCCCTCCTCACCTTGCGAATCCAACCCAGTTCAGGATCTAGGAAGCGCGAAGGAATATGAACACATGGGAGAAAATATCGGGATACGCATCATGAAAATCTAATCTTACTATAACTGTACTTATCAAAAAGTAGTGATCGTCTCACCACCTCATCATACCTATATAATGTAAAGTCCTCTCAACTTAGAGGGCATGACCTTGAAACCTCGCAGATCACTCTACACACCTAGCTCGCTCTCTCTCCCCCAAAGCTTTGTAACTGTCCCGGAGTATACTTTTCCGGTGACTTTATTCATCAATAAAAAATTCTAGCATTGTTGTAGTTTCCGAGAGTGGAGTAGATCATTCAGATCGAACCACTATAAATCTGTGTGTTTGCTATTACTCATTGTTTTGCCATTAGTTACATGTTTACTGTTCATTAATTGTACCCATTTATATACTCAACTGTTAATTTTGTGCACTACTAATTCATTCATCATCAACTAGTTGTGCAATTTCAATGTGATTCTCACGTGTCATTTTCAACATTGAGCTTGGTCAGAAAGAAGTTTCCAATTGAAATATTCTACATGTCCCGGTTTTGCATTGATTAGGAAGCTTTGCTCAAGCTTGGAACAATACAAATGATGTAGACATTTGATTAGGTTAAACATAAGTCAAAATAACGCGTCACACTTCGCTCTGCCCTACTCCTACGCAATTCTTAAGGTGAGGCCCAGATTTGATCCAGGGAAGTTGAAGTCTGTATCACCTTCTATGGTCTTTTTTGGCGTGCTATCTTGTTTCCCTTTGAGTCGTGACGTTAACTGTTGAGTTAATAGTCATCGTCCTCAGTATTCCACTTTAAGATTATGATTCAAATCTCAATATTCTCAAGATTATGATTAAGTTAGGTTGATTTCTGTCAAAAAAAAAATCTCAATATTCTCTCTTATTAATTGGGCCTGACCCAAAAAAAAGTAAAATTTCGGGTCATCTTATTGACACCATTACTCGGGCCGGCTCAACAACATTAAAAAATATAAAGCACAAGCTTTAGAATCCAAATTTTTAGAAAGTTTTAAATTTTTAGGTACATTACTAACCCATAAAAAATTAAATCCGTTAAATTTTAGACCCTTAAAAAAAGGTCCCAAAATATCAAGTACAATTGGTATTTTTATTATATTAATTTGGGTCTATGATTCAATTTATAACATTAGAAATCTAAAAATCATATGTTGAAAAAATAAAAAGTGCTCAAAACATTAAAAAAAAGTTAAAATTAAACTCTCTTTCTCATAAAAACAAAAATAAAAGTTAAAATATTTTTTAGTAACACTAGCACGTCCTTCTTCGGTCTCTCTCTCAATTAATAAATAGAAAATAAATTAATATTTTTTAAAAAATTAATATGAAAAATAAAAAAGATCTCATTTCGTGTTTTCGTTTTAGGCATTCAATTGTCTTAAGCCACCCCTACCATTACTCTTCACGCTTCCTTTTTTATTTGTTTTATTATTATTATTTTTTTGGTACCAAAAAATGGGACTCGTAGGTAGGGGTGTTAATCGTATCGTGTCGTGTCATTTTCATGACATGTCACTTTCGATTGTATTATTTTCGTGTCGTATCACTTTCAATACGTGTTAGGTTTATGTCAATATTCGTGTTAATAAAAAAATATTTAATTCGACAACAACTCATATAATACTATTTAAAAATTTATAAAGAATTATAAGATTCTTATTTTCTGTCTACAATGTCTTTAAATAATTATTTTCTATATACAGTTCTCATTAATCGTGTTATTCATGTCAAACTTTAATTTAACTCATTTATTACTTGTGTTAACTAATCGTGTTATTTGTGTTAAACCTTAATTTGACTCATTTATTACTCGTGTCAATTAATCGTATTATTTTTGAGTTTTGTCTCAGGCTGAATTTGTCTCGAACACGTGTTATCAGATAAAATTGACACCCCCCTACTCGTAGAAGCACAAAATGATGACATATTGCACTCGTCAACTTTCCTATGTTTTGTATGAACTGCAGTTTTATCTTACATATAACGATTTGGACAATTTATGTTTAAATCTTTCCCATCTACAGTTAAAAAAAAAAAAAAATCTTCCACATCATCTATTGTTGAACACAGGGTACCAGGGCAATGCACGGTTAAGAGTGTGCATTTTTTTTTTTTTTTTTTTGTGATTATACTATAATGAACGTTAAAAAATATGAATATATATTAATCGTGGATAAAATATAAATAGACAGATTTATTGTGATCAAAATATATGTTATAAAAAAAATCAACAAATTGTAAAATATAAATAACTTCGGCCCTTATTTTGCTTTATGCTATATTTTTATTATATGGATATCAAAAAAAAGTTGTTTCTCCTCTTTCGGGAGTATCATGGCCTCGTAATTGAAAAAATATTGAATGTAACGGTGATCTTACATCATCAAAATTATGTGATGTCACTAATTAATGATAAAATATCAAGTGGACGCTATTCTTACTACCTCTGTCATGTTGAAATAGTGGAGTTCACCAATCTTTTTTATTATTTTATAATTAGCTGGTAACATCACATAATTTTGATGACATGGTATCACTGTTACATTTAATATTTACTCCTCATAATCGGGAGAAGAGAAAATATTCATTACAACGGTGATAATACGTAGCAAGGTGATGTGATATCACCAACCAATAATACTAAAATAAATAAACAGATGAACCTCACAAAAATTAATAACTAATTTGTCATGTAAATAAATATTTTTTTATTATTTTGCCATGTAAGCCAAGTGAAGTTCAACTTTTCTATTTTAAATTTTATTATTAATCGATAATATCATCTTATCAAGTGACATGATATCACTCTTACCTTCAATATTTACTCCCTAAACAGGCCATGGTGAGTTGTAGAGCCACCTTATCATCAGGGCCACGTTTGGATGACTTTTTTGGGTGAGGGGGAGTGTTTAGAAAACTCCTTTAAACCCAACCCAAATATTTTTATGTGGGATTCAAATATAAACTCAATCTAATTCAGTGTTTGGTAAGCAAGATAAATAAATATAAGATTCACAAATTTATCATAATTAATACAAAAAAAAATGTCATGTATTTAATTAAATTGTTCATTGGTCAAACCAATTCATACCCATATTTGTCTAATTTGAGCTTTGATTTGGACAGATAAGAGAGTTAATTAGGGATAGAAATGTCTTTTTATAATTATATTTTGAGCTGGCATATTCCAAATTCACCCCCTTTGGATTTGTTGAAGCCCATATACATGGGTCTTACTAGGTGTACAACTCAAGCAGTTTTGGTGGATTGAGGAGTCAACTCTAACACAATCTTAAGTATATAATCTTCAATCTTAATCTTAATCCTAACCCGACCTCTACAAGCCAAGTTAAATTTGGGTTATAATTCAAGTTGGGTTCGTTTAGGTCTGAAATCAGTCTGTTGTTCTAAATCTAGTACCTACCAGCAACTTAAATCAAATGTTTAATATAAAGACTATAATATTGAGAGGTGAAAATCTGAGTTCATATTAGGGTGGACTGTAAGAGACGAAAATCTAACAAAGACGAAGATCTGGCAGAGTGAGTTGAAGATCTGGTAGAGGCGAAGTTCTGACACACTGAAAATCAATGAGGGTCATCGATGAAGGTCGCCAGTCGTTTGTTAAAAGAATGAGAGAGGCTAATGAGAGACATTGAGAAGTCGATTATGTTGAGAGAGGGAGTGAGAGAGTAAGGGAGGCGCTTTTAGAATTAAGTAAAAAATCTACTACTTAATATTGTAGTCTATTTTTAAGGAGCACTTAACATATTAAGAGAGTTTAAATTTTGATTATTAAATGGACTTAATTAATAAGTACTAAATACATTTATTGTAAGTGTTGAATTTGGGTTAACAAGCACACCCTAAAGGATGCACTGAAGTGATTCTGTGATTGTGAACGATGAACCCTAATTGTGAAGTTATGATTTATATTTTTAATTATTTATTTTTAAATATTTTCGAGCTGAGACGGATTTAATATTTGGGTTGAACCCCGATTTATATATTCAGGTTGAACTAGATAGCCTAGGGCCTCAACTCGGGCACTCTCTGAATTCAATTCGGGTTGATGTTTTTCAACCCAAGTCCAACCAAAATATTAAAAACTTCAACCCAAATCCTATTTTTTTGAAGTTGAGTTCGAGTTAAATTCGGGTTAATCCACCCAAATTACACCCCTAGGTCTTACCAACACTGTTTATTAAGGGTCAGGATTGTAATCCTAGACCTAATATCTGTAACAGAAAAATGGCATATGGTGATCCATTGTATTTTAATTAAACCCAAATTTACAAAC
>CM042195.1:15205146-15225855 GCA_023539305.1 Ilex asprella
TTTGGGGGGGGGGCTTTTTGCATAATTTTGTATTTAGTATAGATTCATTTATTGGGGGTTGAATTTTGATACATGGCTTGCATACCCCTTTTGTTTAGTTAGTTGTTTAAACCATCTGGATTGCAAATAATTTATTGCTTTGGGCTTCTCTGGCTTGTTTTTTTTTTTTTTTAATTGTTCCAATCCTCAATTTAACAAGGTATACAAGTTTCAGAGTTTCTGATTGAGCCTTTCTGACTGATAGTTCGATTCTAGAGCATATGTTGACCCTTTATATCTGTCATATTTAATTACCAGAAGGTGGTTGTGTTTGTAGAAATGACAAACTATCATCAACAATGAAAAAAAGCTATAAAATGAAGAAGAAAAAAAAGTAAAATTCCTATTTTTTGAGATGGGTGATTGGTAACTTCGGATATTGTTCTTAAGACTCGAGTTCACAAGCTTCTAGGACATGGCTGGTAAAACCTCAGTATTCTCGCTTGCTTACATGGTGTTTGATTCTAATTTCATAAGACTTAAATGTCTATCCCCGTTTATGGATAATTTGTTTTACTTTAAAAAATTCATGTGCTTGAATATAAATTAGTTGTTCACATGGTATCTGGTTAATTACTTTTTATCAGATTGGACAAAATTTTGGCTGAACTCTGCATCACTAAGCGGGTTTGACGGATTTTTTCTTTGTAACAACGAAATGGGAAAGCATTTCTGGAACAAACACGATGATGATGAATTTGAGGATTATCATCCAAGCTGCTTGTGGGGCATAATTCATGCTCTTGACTACCACCACTGGCACTCCAATGTCAAAAGGATGCTTCCCCACAAAAAGAGAGTAGGAAGAAGACCTGTTAGTGGTAAGCAGTCACTATGGACTCTGTTTTCTTGGTCTCCACTGTGTTCATGATGTTGGCACTTTTGGTAAAACTGGTGTCTAGTTTGCATCTCCAGTTGCGTTTTTTGCAACCACCTATCCCAGCATATGCTATTTAGCTAGTATAAACTAGATTGAATGGCAAGTTATGAATTTCTCTGTTATGAAACATCTAAGGGTGTGATTCAAGCCGCTTGTTCATTTCCGTTACTGTAGCTAGTCTTAGTTGGATGACTTGACCTTATCAGTAACACCAATGACAAAGTATTTTGCAGGCTTTGATTGTTGATGCCTCATCGTGATTGCTTTAAATTTTATTTCAAAATATGCTTCTCATTAGCCTATTAACTCTGAAATTCAGGGCACAGAGTATTCAAGAGAGAATTCATAGCAGTCATGCTGAGGTTGTAAAGTTGAAAGACAAGAAAATGCACATCAGTCATTGGCAGCAGTGAAAAAGTCAGGAAAAATTGTCCCAAAAAGGATCATATGAAACAGATATGACATAGATAGAGTCAGAGAGAACTTACAGGGTCGTCTCATTTTGCCCCTAAGATCTCCTTTGAGATTTAATATCACGTTCTACAGAACCTTTTTGATCTTTTCTGCTATTGCAGAGAAAATTAAACTGTTTATTATGGATATTTTTAGAGCAACAATGTGATTTTACTGGCATCAAATGACTCAAGTAATTGGGTAGTTCTTATTATTTGTGTGTTAAATTTAGCCTAAGGAGATTTTTAGATGGAAAAGCTTCTTCATCCCATTCCATTATACATGAATATGTGCATTTAGTTCTTCTTTTTCAAAGATTTTAGTGAGTTTTTGTTTCACCTTCTTAACAGGCAATAAAAATTCCAAAATAAGATTGAACGATGATTCTTGTGAAGTACAAAAACTTTTGGATGATGAAGCAAGTCAGTTCTTTGTAAGTTCATCTAAAATGTTTCTGTTCGAATTGAAAATGCTATCTCTGAACACTCAGAAATTGAATTGCAATTTGAATGTGAAATCTATCAGGCCAATCAGAGTGCTACAAAATTGAGCTTAACCAAAAGGTTTCTCAAAGCTCGAATTAAAGCGTTAATTGCAGAAGATATCTCTAAGGAAGAAGGTCATAAAAGACAGGGTCCTTCACAACCGCAGTTGCAACGAACTTGCTCAATCCATCACCTAGAACCTTCAGACCTTGGTCTTGATGCAATATGCAGTAACTTGAAACATCCAATTATTTTCCTTAAGAATAGTGCTGACAATGGAGCTCCCAAGCCATTTGCCTGCAGCAAACAATTTGATGTGTGCAGTACGAAGGATACCGTGAACATGGAGCCTTATTGGCTTGCTGACAACCACAAATTTTCTCCAGAGAAGGACGAGAAAGCAAAGGAAACCCCAGAAAACCAGAAGCTCAAGAAAACTAAGCAGCTTGGTTCGCATCACCAGCGTAATATGTACGCGGATGTTCTGGAAATTTATATGGTTAACAAAGATTTATTCTTAAAAGGTTTACAAGACAGAGATGATGGAGTTTGTTCCCAAAGTTTGCAGTCGTCCAATAGGAGAGCAAGATTAAACAGATCAGGGTCATTTCCGATGGCTGATTTGGCAAACCGCAGAAACCTTAGGCCTAGTAAACTCAAACACAAGCAGAATGAAACTTGGTCTTTATCAAAAGGAGAGAAGTCCCTTGCTGGTACTCAAGTGCCAAAGTTTGCTTCATCCAAGTTTTCAGAAATATTTAGGACAAATTCAGGGCTTCTGATGGCTGATGGTAGTGGAGGCAACCTGCTAAATCAGGAAAAATGCTCTGTTTCTTTGGATTCAACGCGGGAATTGGATAAACAAGGAAATAATGAAGTGATCATTCCTTTACGAGATACCAAGCAGAGAGCACTTCCAGTCGATGGGGGAAAAACCGAGAGCAGCTGTGCCTCCCTGAATCCACCTCTCGAAAGAATTCCTAATGGATACAGCCCTTCTAATGGTGACGAAGAAATGACTGAAAGATGTGAGTATAGTCCAATAAGCGGAGATGGTGAAGATAGTTCAAGTGCTCATGAAACTGATGGTTCTGTCTATGATCTTAGGAAGAGCATGCTCACTCACAGAAGAACATCATCTCTAAATGAATCGCTGGATAAATATTCATGGTTGTTTGAGTACACTTTCAGCAGGGATCCCAATTGGCATCACTCTAGAAGCTTAAGTTTGATGAATGAGTATGAGATTCCATCAGGTGGACATGCTCCAATGTCCTTCAGAAGGATTCGCTCTCTGTCTCAAATGGAGTCTTATGACTGTTTTCATCAGAATGAGGTATCTCGTGATGCTCATGTCTCAGAAATGCCAATTAGCACAGTTTTGGATATCAGTGAAATAGTTGAAAGGGAGAGTCAGGATGAACCAAGGCTAGCAAGTCTTCCTACAAGTACCAAGTTGTATGAAACACCAAATGCTAATGAAGAGACAGAATCCTTAAATTATAAATCAGAGAGGAATGATAGTTCAAGAATGGAATACTTGGCCAGCTCAAAAGTGGGAATAGTTGAAGAGGATCCTCCTACTATAGATGGCTTTACTGAGGAAGTGGATGAGCTATCTGTTGAAGAAAGAGATTCTCACAAAGAAGGGGACATGACTTTCACAGAGATGGGTAATGATGAGCTTCGCCCTACAGATATTTCAGTCTCAGAAGGTAACCAATAACAATCACCCTAATCCAATGCACTTGATGCATATATCATGTCATGGTTGCAGATGGTCGCTTAATATTAAATAATAAGATAAGATGGTAAAGCTAAAATTTTCTCTAGCCCCCAATGTTGGTGAGATACTGGGTGGCTTAGGAAAGCGAAAACTGGGGCAAATGTATAATACTGGTCTAGAAAGTTTCTCTTTCCATTGCTAATTGGGGTTAAATCTCTAGGTATGAAGAATGTCAAGTTAGGAATAAAATTTGATAGTAAAATATGAAAAAATATTAAAGAAAAAGCGTAGACATACTCACATGAATGTGGAAAATATAGTCGAATGCTTTCTTTTATGAAACCAAAAGCTAACAGATACTGTTGTAATTTTGCTTTTTGATGCCAATTTCAAATAGCAAATATGTTGGAAACTACTTTTTAGTAATGTTGAAGTTACAATTAATGATTTCTTTTATATGATTTTATTTTTAGACTTTGGCTGCAATTTTTCGGAAGAGAAGGAATTGCCTCTTAACTCAAAAAAGAAGTCTGGCACAGATTTTCTGTCACGGTCTGACACCATTGTAAACCTTGAGAGTTTCGAACATGCAAAGAAGATTTCTATGAATCACAGGCATATTGAGCTACATACGAAAGAAGATGCTCACCTGATGTACGTGAGACATGTTCTAGAGCGATCAGGCATCATTGGAAATGGTTTGCTTGGAACATGGAACTCCTCTGACCAGCCATTGGACCCTTTAGTGTTTGAGGAAGTAGAAGCTTGTTGGTCCATTGAACCGGAATGCTCTGGAGAGGACATGTGTTCCAGTTGTTATCGCGAGAACATATTCGATTTAGTGAATGAGGTGTTACTACAGGTATTTGACAGATCATTTACATACTACCCAAAGTCCTTGTCCTCCACTTGCCGTGTACATTCAATACCCGAGGGCCACCATATCCTTGAGGAGGTCTGTGCAAGCATTGGCAAGTCTTTAAGCTTGAAACCAGAGTTAGACCAGACTCTGGATTGTATTGTGGCTCGAGATTTGGCAAAGGATGATGGCTGGATGAACCTTCAGTTGGAATCTGAATTTGTGGCACTTGAGCTGGAAGATTTAATTTTCGACGAAATGCTGGAAGAAATTATATCTTCATGATATATATCATTGAGGCCCGACCAAGTTGCATCTTCATCATCCTCTTCTTCTAATATCCAGGCCAGTGTTGTACATACAAATTTTGGATCAGCTTCATTCTATGTGATTGATGTATTTTTCTCAGGTGGGTTTTTGACAATCATTTGAGAGTAATAAGTGAATGAAGAAAAAATACATTGAATGTGCTACTTTTATAGTAGTGTAAGTATGAGATAGCTGCCTGCCATAGTCAGGGAATGGGAGTTCTTTCCAACAGAAACTATATAATGTATCAAATTAAAGTGGTGAGTTTTTGCCTTCGAATATCTTTCTGTTGCACATTTGTCTTAAAATTCGTTTGGTGACACGTTTCCTTGGTGCATGTTCTTCCATGAAATTTGTGTATCTTGATTTGTTGTATTCAGTGATATTTCAAGGTGAAACACGTCTCTTTTCCTGGAAATTATGAGTGGTAACTGAAAACAAAAAGAGCAATGGTGGAAGTGACTGAGATAACAATTGGTGGAGGTGGCTGTGGCAGCATGTCTGCGGACTGTTTGGAGGTAGTTATGTTGAGTAGACATTGCTAAATTCTTATACTACCAATGGAGAGTTTCCAATGAACACACTGTGATGGGTCAAGCCCAAATAGTCCAAATTATGTAAAAGGGCTCAATCTCAATTGAAAAGCCCAGTTATATGAAGATTCATCAAGCCCAAATTCAAGCCCGGTCCAGCTGGAAACCCCCCTCCGAAAGAATTGGAACACGAGCACGGAGATACCCTACTATATTTGTAAATTACCAAAATAGGAAATCTCTTGCTTACTCCACCGCCTCACCTCCAAACCCTAACTCTATAAATAGTAAGCCTTTTTCACATCTAGGGCACGCCTCCCAAAAAAGTCTACACTCGTCTCCTACACATTGCTCTCTAGCTCTCACTCTCATTAAAAGCACTATAGCTCTCCGGAGCAAGCCTCTAATGGAGGAGAACACCATTATTCTTTAATAAAGAATACCGGCCACCATTGCCATTGAAAATAGATGTAGGTCACGGCCGAACCACTATAAACTTCTGTGTTAGCTATTTCTTTATTTGTTCTTTCATTACTTATCTACTAATCATCGATTAATTACTACGATACCAACCATCTTCTTGACTGTTGATCTTGCACCGATTTATGCATCATCAGTTTGGCGCCATCTGTGGGAACGACAGAATTCTCACTACCAAACATTCCATTTTACTGAAACAACGACAATCACTACAAAATTCAAGAATCAGCGTGAAGGCGATCCTCCACGAGAGGAGGAGGACGTTCCTCCACCTGCTAATCATGTGCGAGATGCTCCAGCTCCAAATCCTCAACAAATGTTGGAGACCATGCAGCAGTTGATGGCCCAAAACCAGCAGATTCTACAACTTATGCTCGCCGGACGAGGAGGAGCACAACTTGGAGGAGCTCCACGCCCTGCTGTTCCACATCTAGGCGGCCCCGTAGGGCTGGGCGCTCCCTTTGGAGTCCCCATGGGCGCCCCACACAGGAGAGCTCATCATGAGGGACCTCCACCCCCTCCTTCTCCTGCTTTTTATGATGAGAACCCTCCTCTCTAAGAGGACGAAGACGAGAACCAAAGCATGGAGTATGGGAGTCACTTTCATGATCATTTCAGAGGAGCCCCCAACTTTTGGGATGAGAAACTCAAGGAAGTGCAAAACCAACTAGGTGACATCTTCAATGCCATGAAAGCGCAAGGACCAGAGACAGTAGACTATCTTGTGCGGTTGACAGACACACCTTTCAAACCTGACGTAGTAAACTACCCTCTACCCCAAAAGTTCAAAATGCCCTCTATAGAGACCTTTGACGGAACGAAGGATCCACTGGACCATCTGGAGACTTACAAAACTCTAATGCAGCTGCACAACGTCCCCGATGAAATCATGTGCAGAGCGTTCCCCCGAACTGAGCAGATCCTTTGTGACATAGTTCATTGGTGGACGCCGCTAGCTGAAGTCTGTCACCCACCTGCTCAACATAAAGCAGGACCGAGACCAGAACCTAAGAAGCTACCTCACTCGTTTTAACGAGGAGGTTCTCCAAGTTGTAGAGCACGATGACAAAGTAACAATGATCGCCTTCTTGGGAGGCCTCTGGTGGTCAAGCTTCCTCTTCTCAGTAATGAAGTGACCACCAAAGACCATGCCAGAACTATTGGCAAAAGCTCAAAAATATATGAATGCTGAGGAAATCAACAAGTCCAGGCAAGGTGAATCATCTCACAGATCACCAAGAGCTTGACCTGTC
Organism: Ilex asprella; assembly: GCA_023539305.1. Lineage (NCBI taxonomy): Eukaryota > Viridiplantae > Streptophyta > Magnoliopsida > Aquifoliales > Aquifoliaceae > Ilex > Ilex asprella. The sequence continues at coordinate 15,212,164 of CM042195.1, forward strand.
TCTACACTGTTCTTAAGCAGGAAGCCTATATCTAGCTTAGTGGCTCTCTCTCGAGTTGCCCAAAAGCTCGACCTCTGCACTGCTCTTAAGCAGGTAGTCTACATCCAGCTTAGCGGCTCTCTCACGGGTCGCCCAAAAGCTCGGCTTCTGCACTGTTCTCAAACAGGCAGCCCCTATATCCAGCTTAGCGGCTCTCTCGCGGGTCGTCAAAAGCTTGGCCTATGCACTGTTCTCAAATAGACATCCAAATATCTAGCTTAGCGGCTCTCTCGCAAGTCACCAAAAACTTGGTTTCTGCACTGTTCTCAAACAGGCAACCTATACCTCAAGCTTAAAGACTCTCTCATGGGTCGTCAAAAACTCGGTCTCAAAAGATATAGCTCTCCCACGAGAAATCCTCAAATTCTGTCTTTGCTTTCACGTAAGTAGTCTACCTCTCTCTCTAGGTAATTATGTAAGATATTTTAATGTTTGAAATAACATTATTTTTATCACAAGAAGATTCCCCTAAGGCAGCCCCAGGCTCGCCCAAAGCTCCCAAGGCATCCCCCTAAAGCGCTCGAGGCTCACCCAAGGCATCCAAAACAGCCCCTTGCTCGCCCAAAGCTCCATCCTCGCCAAAAATCTGCAAACTAGCGCCCAAGGGCTGCACCACCATCGGCACCTACACCACCAAACGGGTTGCCCAGCGCCTGCACCATCATAGGTGTCTGCACCACCATCGATTCCTGCACCACCAAACGGGCTGCCCTGCGCGCCTGCACCACCATCGGTGCCTAGCTTGCCTAAGACATCAAAGGAGTGCTTATCTCCATGGCCTAGGCGCCCAATACTACGCTCTCAGCCACCTGAACTTTTTGAGTTGCTGGCTCCTCCACAAGCTGCACGTCCAAAGGAGCTCAAGGAAAGGAATAAAGGAGTTTATATAGTCAATGGAGTCCTACAAACAAAAAGAGTCTACTGGAAGGGATGGGGTCGCCAATTAAGAAGAGTTTCAAAAATTCGGATTTAAAAAGGGTTGCACGCTATTTTGACATTAGTTTTTGCTCCGTAAGTCTAAGCGGGACTTATTACATACCAAATCGAAGCTCTCGACGAGGGGAGTAAAACTCATTGTCTTTGGCAATGAGTCTTGCAGAAAAAGTCCAAAAAAGGTTCAGAAACAGGTGTTTTGGCCCCTTGAAATAAAATAAAAAAACTGCTCGCGCCAGGACCCTATCTGCTCGCCCAAGACACAGTGTGCTCACCTAAAAGCAGTCTACTTGCCCAAAACTGTGCGCCCGGCTCCTTGCTCGAAATTTTGATCGTTAATTTTTACTCCGTAACTCCAAACAGGACTTATTATATATCAAATCGAAACTCTCGACGAGGAGAGTAAAACTCATTGCCATTGGCAATGAGCCTGTAGAAAAAGTCCAAAAAAAGTCCAGAAACAGGTGTTTTGGCCCCTTGAAGTAAAATATATATATATATATAGCTACTCGCCCAAAGGGCTGTCCTGTTCCCCCAAGGTGCCCATGGGGCTGTCTTGCTCTCCCAAATTAGTGTATGTTCGCCCAAATTGCTCTCCAACTCTCTACTCGAAGTTTTGACCATAACATCTACTCCGTTATTTCAAATAAGGCTTATAATATGTCAAATCGAAGCTCTCGGCGAGCCCTACAAGCCACACAGCTTTTAGTTGTGATTGATGCTGTAAAAAGTCCAAAAAGGGCTTAGAAACAGGCGTTTTGGCCTTCCGAAGTTTTTTCAGTTGTGTCGATCAGCCGAAAAATCAAACTTAATCGAATGCCCTCCTTTCCAAGTTCCATTGGACAGAGGGCATTGAGGGGCATATGATGGGTCAAGCCCAAATAGTCCAAATTATGTAAAAGGGTCCAACCTCAATTGAAAAGCCCAATCATATGAAGATCCATCAAGCCCAAGTTCAAGCCCGATCCAGCTGGAAGCCCCCTCCGAAGGAATTGGAACACAAGCACGGAGATACCCTACTATATTTTATAAATTATCAAAATAGGAAACCTCTGACTTACTCCACCGCCTCACCTCCAGACCCTAATTCTATAAATAGTAAGCGCTCTTCACATTTAAGGCACGCCTCCCAAAAAAGTCTACGCTCGTCTCCTACACATTGCTTTCTAGCTCTCTCTCTCTCCATCTCATTAAAAGCACTTTAGCTCTCCGGAGCAAGCCTCTAATGGAGGAGAATACCATTATTTTTTAATAAAGAATACCGGTCACCGTTGCCATTGAAAGTGAATGTAGGCCACGGTCGAACCACTATAAACTCCTGTGTTAGCTATTCTTTTATTTGTTCTTTCATTATTTATCTACTAATCATCGATTAATTACTACGATATCAACCATCTTCTTGACTATTGATCTTGCACCGATTTGTGCATCATCACACTGTATTCAGATCAAAATACCCTAGTTCAAGCAGCTCAACAGTTCCACCTCCACCGACGGCCCCCCCCCACGGAGGTTATTCAGAGTGATTGATATGATAGGGAACTGAGAATATTGGCTACGTTGTCATCCCATGTAGGGATTAGCACAGAATCCCGTGAATATCAACAGAGATGCATGACCCTCACACACGTAGATTAACCGGGTGATACTTCAAAATGTGTCATCATTTAATGTTTGATCCCGAACAAGGTCATCATTATATTATTGACCTCGACTGTCAGCAGGGAATCCCTATGCCTGGTAAATGCACAACGAGGTCACAATACGATGAGAAGGAGACAACTTCTGATGAAGCAACCATTGACATGACTATCCCGCTATACATGTGAATTAATGAGAGAATTTCACTCTAAAAAGACCATCAGACCCGTCGGTGAACATGATTTGGAAGAATCAATGTCAGCCTCCACCCCTCCCGGGGGGCGGGTTTATGCTAAACAATTTAACATTGTAGCACTTGTATCCTTTTGGTATTGCAGAAAAACGAGAGTGATCCACCCAGGAATTGCTTCCTTTCTGATTGTCGGAAAACATCTCGTGCAATACCCTCAGTGAAATTTAATGAAAAAGTACTGGAAGGGGCCTCGTGGTAATTTTGATTATCATGGATTTGTTAATGTTGCATGGCCAATGGTGAGTTTTATTCAATGTTTGAATCTACGAAATAAAAAAGTGACACCATAATGCACCTGCTATACAATCATATTATCTATGAAATTGGCATGATTGACTAAGTTGTTACCCGGTTTCTCTGTCGCCGAACAATTACCACCTCATAAACTCTAAAAATTTTAAGTTCATTAACAATTTCTGCACTATAACTGTTAATCAAAAAAAAAAAAATTAGAAGAGTTAAACGAGACGAGTTACACGGACATGACTCAAATAAAACTTAGCTCAAACATGACTCGTATTTTAAATGAGCTAAACTTAAATAATTTTTTAGACTTATTTAAAATAATGAATCTTAAAAACTTTGATAAAACTTGTAAAATTTGATTTATTTATATATAAAATAATTGAGATACTCAAGTTGGACTTGATTTCTAAACGACTAAAAGTTGGATAATTTTTTAGGATCTTTTGAAAAGACAAACTCGCGAGACTCGAACTGGAAAAATTCGACTCCATTAAAACCCCTTCTAAACATCAGTAGCGTCCCTCCCTTTCAAGAATTATTTCATCTACTCCTTGTTGCTGTGCAAAAAGAATTGCTGCACTTAACGCACAAACCCCAGCAGTTGGGTTTGACGTTGTTGCAACCATTTTGCTAGTTATTTGATATTTGCTAGCCCGTCTTACAGAGTGGGAGAGCCAGAGGACCGAGAATCAAGAGGAGAAACCTCCACCGCCTGCCACCGCCGCCGGAGATGCGACTTTAGACGTTTCTTTCCTTAGGTACGCTCCTAGTGGCTCAGCCCTTAGAGGTTTACGTTTCTTGGAGTTAATTTTTCAAATAATGCTGCGCCATAATCTACCGTTGAGCCATTCTATTCTGAGCATCTGTTTACTCCTGTGGTTTAGTTGATTGTATATTAGTCATATATAAGCGGACATGGCCGATTATTTGTATAGGAAGTTCGGTGGATTAAAGAGGCGGTATCAATTAACAGAACTGTAAATTCTTCTCATGAGGGAAACCCTAAAGAAGTAACTAATATTTGTTTTTTATGGTAATTTGCATTAATTCACGAGTTGCAATAGTTTGTATAGATTTTGCGTAGATATATAACTCATGATTTTTTGGTATTGCTTTTTTAGTGTTATTTGGTCAAGTTTACTAGGAGATGGTTTATTTTATTTAGTTTATTTTCTGTGACTAATACGAATTATAGAATCGAATCAAGAAGGGATAAATATTGTTTATGTAATATAATATTTGTTAAGCAATGCTATTATGACGTAATTTACTGACCGAATTTGTTTACATAATTTACTATGACCTTTGGATTAACGGTAGGCTCCATCAAACATTGGAACTTAGTGTTAATCCAATGATTCTAATGAAGCCACATCATTAGGTCATCAAATTATGTCAAATTTTTAGGTTCAAATAACATTTTTCACGTTTGTTAGGTACCAATGGAATAATTGATATGATACGAGACCATAATGGTCAATAAACAGTTGATACAACAATGACTTTTAGTCTAGCGTATATTGGTCTGTAGCAATGGTTCACAGCTGTTGGTAGTTTTTTTTTTAGCAATCGACTATTGTCTTCTAAGCAGATGTGACAAAAAGGTGGGTTGGGTTGGGTTGGGTATGAGTTGAGTTAAATTGGTTTGGTTATGGGTTGAGTTAAATTGGGCTGGGTTTGTTGGACCAAAACAGTTTTTTGGTCGATTTTGAGCCAAAATTAAAGTAGGACCCAATTGTTATTTCGAATAAATTTTCGTGGGTTCATATTCTACTCAGTGAGGAGTATAATGTAGTATATTCACTTGCTCATATCGAGTAAAAAATGAATTAGAAAATAGGTTCTAAAGTGACCCTCTTGAAAAGGTGGTGAAATGTGGGATGTGACACCAATCCCACATTGGTTGAGGAAGAAATTCAACATGGGCATATATATGCCAAGTTTGTTCTATGGGTTGGGCCCCAAGGGGTACCACAATTTTATGAGCGGAGCGAGCGCCTACATGCCGTTGGTTCGACCACACGCGCGCACCGCCAGCCCGCCACAACCCGGCCGGGTCGGGCTTGTCCTAAATTTTTGGATAAAATTCATTTAAATAAATGAATTAATTAAATGACCATTAATTTCTTTACCCGAAATTAATTTGGTGGCATCTGTGGGTCTATTTATTCCGGTCCAAAAATTTGGACTGTGTCTGTTCATGAAGAACAGTTATTCAAATATGTCTACTGGTTGTTAAAGGTTTTATTTTTGGGTTGTGTCTTTTAGTGTGGTGACTGTCCGAAAATCCTGGGAGGCAGGCGCTCAATATTCCATAAGCACCAAGTGTGGGGGCGAAATCTGTCTTAAGGACATAGTGTCAAACACTAGTCTTGATCTAATTGAAGTTTAATAATAGTTCTTGTTCTGCAATCGAGTTAGTATTTAATTTGTTTAGACAAAATAGTTACGTGTAACTATTTGTTGTAACTCTTTCGTCAAAGTTATTTCTGTGTAACTGTTTACATAATATCAGAAATATCAATAGGTGATTATACATTATTTGGAACACCACTTATTTATTTTCTTTTCAACATTCTTAAGACAGATTTTCGAATAGGTTAATTACTTGTTGTATTTCTGATATATGTTTTAATTTTTTAGACTATTCTAAAATATTGCAAATTGTGTAAAATCTGGTTTTTACAATCTATGATGTTTTGTAGACACTTGAAAAATTTTGTATAAGATTGCATATTCTGTTTATGTTTAATTCTAACTGTTACACCAAATAATGACTTTGTTTAAACAGTGACGTTGTTTCTGTGTCTGACTTAAACAGTGACACCAAAGAGTGACTTTGTTACACCAAACAGTGACTTTGTTTCTGTGTATGATTTAAATAGTTACACCAAACAGTAACATAGATTGTCTCTATTTTAATAACCTACTGTTTTCTATTCTTGAATAGATTATAAACTTTGTTTATAAAAATAGATGCAAATGATAATAATGTTCATGATACTATAAATCGTGTTGTGCCTGTCTCTGTACCTAATCATGTGTCTCATGGGGAGAAACCCGAAAAGTTCAATGGGAACGACTTCAAGAGATGGCAACAAAAAATATTGTTTTATCTCACTATGTTGAATCTTGCAAAGTTTCTTCGTGGGGATGCTCCTGTTAGTAATGAGAATGAGACCGACCGCCAAGTTGTTACTGCGGTGGATGCATGGAAGCACTCTGATTTTATTTGCAAAAAACTATATTCTCAACGGATTGGATAACACATTATATAATGTGTATAGTCTAATTAAGAGAGTTAGAGAGTTGTGGGAATCATTGGATAAAAATATAAGACTGAAGATGTCGGAATGAAGAAATTTGTTGTGGGCAGATTCCTTGACTACAAAATGGTGGATCCCAAGACTATCATAAGTCAAGTTCAAGTTCTTCAAGTGACCCTACATGAAATTCATGCTGAAGGGATGGTGCTTAGTGAATCTTTTCAAGTGGATGCAATTATTGAGAAATTACCGTCAAATTGGAAGGACTTCAAAAATTATTTAAAGCACAAACGCAAAGAGATGAAACTTGAAGACTTGATAGAGTCTCCGAAAAGAAAGCGGGTAATCATTCCATAGAGTCAATGACACATGTGATTGAAGAAAGATATAAAATCAACAAGAAAAGAAAGTATGTTGGCCAACAAGGGGCCAAGGGTGGTGATTCTAAAAGGTTCAAAGGCAACTGCTTTGTGTGCAATAAACCGGGACATCGTATAAAGGATTGTTGAAGCCGTAAAGTACAAGTGAACCACAAGAGGAAGGTTGCCCAAGACAATATAACCGAGGTAAAAAAAACTTTCTGAAAATGTTTCTAACATAAGTTTTTCTACTGTAGTATCCGAAGTAAATTTGGTGAGAAATACCAAGGAATGGTGGGTGGACACCGAGGCCACTAGACACATATATTCAGATAACAAGATGTTTTCCTTATATGAAGCAATTAATTATGGAGAACAACTCTTCATGAGAAATTTCTCCACTTCCAAAATTGAAGGCAAATGATATGTTATACTGAAGATGACTTCCGGGAAAGAACTCACTCTCAATGATGTGTTACATGTTCCAGAAATTCGAAAGAATCTTGTGTCTGGATCATTATTGAGTAAGAAGGGTTTTAGTTGATTTTTGAGTCCGACAAATTTGTACTCACCAACAGTGAGATTTATGTAGACAAGGGATATATGAGCAATGAGCTCTTTAAGATGAATGTAATGACTATTATATCTGATTTTAATAATAAGAACACATCTTCTACTTATATGGTTGAGTCCTCTAATATATGACATGGTAGATTAGGACCTGTTAATTTTGATACTATGCGTAAATTAATGAATTTAGAATTGTTGTCTAAATTTAACATTGATACAAGTCATAAATGTGAGGCATGTGTTGAATCAAAATTAACTAGAGTATCATTTCATAATATTGAAAGAAGTACTGAACCTCTAGAGTTAATTCATAGTGATACATTTGATTTGAAATATGTTCAAACTAGAGGTGGAAAGAAATACTTTATAACTTTTATTGATGATTGTACAAGAAATTGCTATGTATATTTGCTAAGGAATAAAAATGAAGTATTGAAAAAAATTATGCATTATAAGAATGAGGTTGAGAATCAACTTGGCAAAAAGATTAAGGCAATAAGGAGTGATCGAGGTGATGAATATGATGCACATTTTGATAGGTTCTGTTAAGAACATAGTATTATTCACCAAACTTCTACGTCTTATACACCTCAGCAAAATGGAGTTGCTGAACGTAAAAATAAAACTTTGAAAGAAATGATGAATGTCATGTTGATTAGTTCGGGATTACCTCAGAACTTGTGGGAGGAAGCTTTGCTTTTAGCAAATTATATTTTAAGTAGACTACCCCACAAAAGATTAGACAAAACCTCTTATGAATTGTGGAAAGGCCGAAGTCCTTCCTACAAATATTTAAAAATGTGGTGGTGTTTGGCTAAGGCGATGGTTCCTATTCCCAAAAAGATTAAAATAAGACAAAAAACTATTGATTGTATATTCATTGGTTATGTAATAAATAGCAGTGCATATCGTTTTCTAGTGCATAAATCTGATTTTCTTGATATACATGTTAATACAATTATTAAGTCAAGAAATGCATCATTCTTTGAAAATATATTTCCTAGTAAAAATACATTTGATGAGAGTTTTCTTAAAAGAACTCATGAAACTGTAACTAGTAATATAGACCATGAGTCTATAAATGAAGAAAGTGAAGAGGCACTTAGATGCAGTAAGAGGGCAAGGACTTTCAAGTCTTATGGTCCTGATTTTCTAACATATTTATTAGAAAATGAACCTCAAAGCTTCAATGAAGCGATGTCCACTCTTGAAGCACCTACGTGGAAAGAAGCTGTAAATAGTGAAATTGAATCCATCATGCAAAATCACACTTGAGAATTGGTAGATCTTCCTCCAGGGAGTAAACCATTAGGGTGTAAATGAATTTTTAAAAGAAAAATGAAAACTGATGAATCAATTGATAAGTGCAAGACTAGACTTGTAGCTAAAGGCTATAAACAAAAGGAAGGTCTTGATTACTTTGATACATATTCTCCTGTCACGAGAATAACATCTATTCGTATGCTCATTACTATTGCAGCATTGCATAATCTTGAGATACACCAAATAGATATGAAAACAACTTTCCTAAATGGTGGCTTAAATGAGGAGATTTATATGGACTAACCTGAAGGGTTTGTTTCTCTGGGACAAGAGAAGAAGGTGTGTAGACTTGTTAAGTCACTTTATGGTTTAAAGCAAGCACCAAAACAATGGCATGAGAAATTTGACAAAATAATGATGTCAAATGGTTTCACAATTAATGAATGTGATAAATGTGTCTATGTTAAAGACATAAAATAATGAATATGTCATTGTTTATTTATATGTGGATGATATGCTTATTTTAGGTAGTAATAATAATATTATTACAACTACCAAGAAAATGTTGTCCAGTAAGTTTGACATGAAAGATTTGGGTGTTGCAGATGTTATATTAGGAATTAAAATTTTTAGAACATCTGGTGGACTTATATTATCTCAATCACATTATATTAAGAAAATACTTGAGAAGTTGGACAAAAATGAAAGCAGCATTACTAGAACACCAGTTGATATAAATCTTCATTTGTCTAAAAATACTAGCCAAAGCATATCACAATTGGAATACTCTCGTATCATTGATAGTTTAATGTATGCCATGAATGATGAACTGCACTAGACCGGATATATTATACTCAGTTAATAAATTGAATAGATATACGAGTAATCCGGGAGTAGATCATTAGAAGGCAATTATCAGGGTTCTTAGATACCTAAGATATACCCTGAATTATGGATTGCACTATACAAGATATCCAGCTGTACTTGAAGGGTATAGTGATGCAAACTGGATATCTTATATGAAAGATACAAATCCACAAGTGGTTATGTTTTTACACTTGGTGGTGCGGCTGTATCTTGGAAATCCTCTAAGCAAACGTGTATTGCCAGATCCACAATGAAATCTTAATTTATTACTTTAGATAAAGCAACAGAAGAAGCTGATTGGCTTTGCTAGTTTCTAGAGGATATTCCAATATGGTCTAAACCTGTGCTAGCAATTTGTGTACATTGTGATAGTCAATCTGCAATTGACAAGGCACAGAGTGACATGTATAATGGTAAGTCTAGACATATATGTCGTAGACATAATACCGTTAGGCAATTGCTCTCAAAAAAGATTATTTATATTGATTATATAAAGTCAAAAGATAATTTAGCAGATCCACTTACTAAAGGTTTGACGAGAGAGCAAATAAGTTGCACATCAAGGGGAATGAGACTAAAGTCTATGACACAAGAGTCAGCTTAATGGCAACCCAACCTAGTTGACTGAAGATCCCAAGATCTAGGTTCAAAGGGACAACCGAAGTATATGTGATTCAAAAAAAACACTAAGAAGATAATCTCTTCTACCTATTTCTATGATAAACTAATGTTGTCTGCAAAGTTTATTAGGGTAAGCTATGCTTTTAATGATTCTTATACCTTAGAAAATTCAAGTGGGATATTGCAGAATATTCCTAATAGGAGTCACCTATATGAGTGTGAAGGGGCCGCTTCTGTGAGAATTTGTAAAGGCTGAATTCTCTAAAGCACTCATGAAAACCAGGAGTTGTTCAGGGCCAAAATGAACACAATCATGAGAACCAATTGTGTTAGGAAAGAGACTGTGTGAAGTCTATTCGATCTGATTTATCAAACAGCTGAATAGTTCAAGACATCACGTTCACTATTTAGCTGGTAAGTCCGATGGCTTTAACTAGAGAAGGTTCAAGGCCAAAAGCTACTTATCTCGATGCACGATCTTTCCAAAGATGTACTCTCTATAGTGTGTCAGTATTATCATTTGCATACTAACAACCAATTTTTCATTCATGTGGGGAATTGTTGGACTAAAATAATTTTTTGGTCGACTTTGAGCCAAAATTAAAGTAGGACCCAGTTGTTATTTCAAATAAATTTTTGTGGGTTCATATTCTACTCAGTGAGGAGTATAATGTAGTATATTCACTTTTCAAATTGAGTAAGAAATGAATGAGAAAATAGGTTCCAAAGTGACCCTCTTGAAAAGGTGATGCAATGTGCGATGTGACATCAATCCCACATTGGTTGAGGAAGAAATTCAACATGGGCATATATAAGCCAAATTTGCTCTATGGGTTGGGCCCCAAGGGGTACCACAATTTTATGAGCGGAGCGAGCGCACATGCCGTTGGTTCGACCACACACGTGCGCCGCTCGCCTGACCCAGTCGGGTCGGGCTTGCCCTATATTTTTGGAGAAAATTTATTTAAATAAATGAATTAATTAAATGACCATTAATTTCTTAACCCGAAATTAATTTGGTGGCATTCATGGGTCGATTTATTCAAGTCCGAAAATTTGGACTATGTTTGTTTATGAAGAACCGTTATTCAAATGTGTCTACTGGTTAAAGGTTTTATTTCTGGGTTGGGTCTTTTAGTGTGGTGACTGTCCGGAAAGTCACCAAAATGTCTATAAATACCTAGGTTCATTTACCATTCTGATACGAAAATTTGGTCATTCATTAAGACATTAAAACAGTCTGCATTTCGGCATTAGGCAGTGCATTTGGAGAGTGCACAACATAAGTTTGGTTCATTGTGCGAATAGATTGGAGTGCTACTTCTATTTGTGGAAGATTATTATATCTTAGGAGGTAGATGCTCAATATTCCATAAGCACCAAGTGTGAGGGCGAAATCTGTCTTAAGGACATAGTGTCAAACACTAGCCTTGATCTAATTGAAGTTCAATAACAGTTCCTATTCTGCAATCGGGTTAGTATTTAATTTGTTTAGACAAAATAGTTACGTGTAACTATTTGTTGTAACTCTTTCATCAAAGTTGTTTCTGTGTAATTGTTTACATAACATCAGAAACATCAGATTATACATTATTTGGAACACCACTTATTTATTTTCTTTTCAACAGGGTTAAATTGGGTTAGGTTAAAATAAATTCAATTCATTTTTCACTTACATATTAAATGGATTGGATTAAACGCATTAACTCATAAAATAATTAAATTCTTAGATTGTTATTCTTGGACTTTGCCACATAGACAGCCGAATTGGAGGAATCAAGGAGTGCAGAATTGTGGTCATCGTGTTGCATATCAGCACTAAGAAGAAGACCAATCAGGTTATCTAACGTTATGGCAGAATCACAAGCCTGGATAGAATTTACTGTAGCTTCGTATATTGTTCTGACACCATTGAGAATGAGTGTAACCAAATCATCCTCGTCAACTAGTTTCCCCGCAAAATTATCAGCGACACCATTTAGCTTGTCAATATAGTCGGAGATCGACATATTCCCTCATTTGGTAGTCTGAAGTTTATTCTTTACTTGCATGATGCGGGTGCGTGACTAAGAAGCATACCTTTTCTCTAGCGATTTCCAAACATCATGAGCGGTGGAGAGGTGAGCCAGGGTGGACAACACAGTGGGCGTGAGGGTGGAATTAAGCCAACTTAGCAAGGATTGATCTTGTTGCTGCCAACTAACACAATTGTGATTAACGGTGGTGCTTAATTTTCCGTCGATGCCTTTCAAAAACTTAGCAGGACAAGGCTTTGTGCTGTCAACATAGCCAAAAAGGTCCATGCTTTTGAGTAGAGGAGTAAACTGAGCAAACCATAAGACATAGTTGGTCCTATCAAGCTTGATGGAGACGAGGTGTGAAATATTGGAAGAGACAGAGGAGGCAGAGCTGTGAGAGGCCATGAAAAATCGGAAAAAATGTCGAGACTACAGCTTGGATACCATGAAAGGAGTAATCAAAAAGGCAATTGATGTACTTGGAAAACCCAAGTGCTTCTGTTGTTGTATTCACTTTTTAAAGAGGAATATGCAAGAGTTTTACATGAGATCAAATACATTTAAAATACAGGATAAGTTGTAAAGAGATAAGATAAAAACAAGGATAACTAGAATTCAAAGAGAGGTAAGAGAGATGCTGTGAACTCTTGGTTTATCACGTTATGTGAAAACCCTTCAATATATAGAGGCTTTTGGGAAGATCTCAGAACCGTAATGGCTTCTCCAAAGTCGTTCATTTTCCGACACTCCTTACAAGAAATCAAAGCTTGCTCCGCTGCAGGTACCTCTCTGATGATGATCAGCATTCATCATCACTTAGTGCTGGTTCACCTGGTTTAGAGGTTGTTCTTATGTTAGAATTCAAGAGTATTGCTGACGTGGGCCTTGTGGGGATGCCAAATGCTGGTAAAAGTACTCTTCTGGGTGCCATATAAAGGCCTAAGTCCAGAGTCGGCCATTATGCCTTCACAACTTTAAGACCGAATTTAGGACATCTAAACTATGATGATTTCTCAGTCAGGGTGGCCAACATTCCAGGATTAATCATGGCAATCGTGGATTGGGACGTGCTTTTTGTGCCACATAGAGCCCATGAAAGTTCTTGCTTATTTGGTCGACTTGGCTGCAGCATTTGATGGTAGAAAAGAAATCCAACCATGGAAACAGCCGACGGATTTAATTTTGGAGCTTGAATTTTATCGTGGTGGTTTGTCAAATCGCCCATCCTTAGTAGTGGCAAATAAAATTGATGAGGCAGGGGCTGAACAAGTCTATGAAGAATTAAAAAAAGAGTGCCTGGTGTCCGTATTTTTCCAGTTTGTGCAGTTTTGGAAGAAGGGATACCAGAGCTAAAGGGTGGTCTTAGAATGCTCGTGAATGGTGGAAAATCAGACTTAATAAGCTGTAAATGATACTGCTTTCATACCACTGAAAGATACTCCCTTCACACTTTTCAAAGAAACATCTGCAGTGTGTATGACTAGAAGTCGGCAGCTTGGACTTTTAGTTTCGGAGGGCTCTGTATTTTTAGTACTAACACCGTTTGCAGATCAACATCATACCACAGATGTCGTGAGTAATATTTAATTTTGCAGACAGTTTTCTTTGCGTATCTG
>CM042195.1:15225955-15251317 GCA_023539305.1 Ilex asprella
AGTGCAAACTTTTTATAAGCACATGCAAAACAGACTATAGACTTCTACGTTATAGAAATGTATGCACCTCTCATATTCCCATACAAACTCGTGTGTAGTGTGGAGCAACTATACCAAGTCAATCATTCATCTGATAATCACCTCTACAACTATCAACTATTCGTCTTAACGTCAAATCTCACTAGATAACTCACTTATGAACAACTCTCTCAGATTATATTGACTATACACTCAAGTATCACATGTGAGAAGACATTGTTTAAATCAAAACACAAATAATACTCACATGCTCCATTAAAAAGAACGTAATCCAAAAGAAACAGATTTGGCATAGTCTCATGAAAGGAATCAACACACAATAAATAAACAATCACTCTTCTCTTCCTTATTCCCACAAGTCATGCATCCATCAATACACTCTTGAGATCAGATAGGTCTTTGTTTTAAGGTTGTAATGGGGCTTTGGGATTAGGATTTTGAAACGAAGGGCATTCAGGAATTCAAAAGACTATCCCGAGAGAACATGTACATTACACAACTACATTTCTTTTCATAGCTTTCCACTCTCCACCCTTTAGAAGCACAATTCATAATACTTGCTCATATTTTTATCTTTTCAAACTCATGCTTGCTATATTCTCTTCTCTTGTTTTTTTAACAAGACATCTAATGCAAATATTCACAAGTATTCATCAATTTTTTTTCACATCCAACATCTCCCAATGCATAAACAATAAAAAGCTCAATCTCGGGATAACCAAGGGTAAAGGATATTATTATTAATTTTTCTTCTTTTTTTTTTACTCGGTTATTATATGTTGGGTATAAGAAATAAAATTTTACTTTGAAGGCTCAATCACGGCTTCTAGGGATCAAAATATTCAAAAAAAAAATATAAGGCTTAGGCTCAAATAATGTCAAAGATGGCCTAAAATCATATCTCAAGAGTTCTTTGACAACACACTTCTTATGTAAATAATTTAAAGTCAAACAATCATTCACAATATTGGTGTTGACCAAAACAAAACTAATGAGACTATTGAAGGAGATTAGCTGAATAAAAATATTGTTTATTGAGTAAATGTAATTAACCCTCCAAGAAAGATTGGATCAAAACTCCCTAGGGTTTTTATGCATCTTCACTATATGTTTCAAGTTCTTAAGGTAAATCACCTAACAAATTCTCGACTTGGTAGAATTTGATGTGCACAAGTTGTGAGTTTTTATAAGAATATGATATGAGATACAAAGATATAGAATAGATTTCTATGTGATGCCTAAACAGTTGCAAATTTGAAGTTGCACTAATTTTTTATGTATTGTGATATCAAATTATGCAAAAAAAAAAAATTTATTTAGACATTTGAGATCACATCAAACCAAAATATGCATTTCATATATCATTGAGAATTGAAGTACAATGCATTTCAAAAGAAATCAAGTCTCACACAAATCTATCCAAAATAGGATTTGATTTCTACAAACAACTGAAAATAAAAGAAAATAAAAGAAAGATTTTTTAAAATATCGGGACCTAGAAGTTTCTCCAACACTGGGACCTAGAAGAAATACCCTAAGATGAGGGGCCTGCCTGATCATGAGAACTACGCCCTAGCCTCCTCATCTTAGCCCTCAACTCTCTCATATCCTTCCTTATCTCCTGCTGATCCTTCCTCATCTCCCTTTGCTCTCTCAATATTGCAAACAAAACTTGCCTATCAGTCCGGGGATCAGTATCTTCATCCATAGGCAAATCCAAATCCTCCTTAGCAAAACTGAAGAACTAGTCCCACTCCTCCACTCCGGGTATATCTCCCTCAGCCGCTGCCATCTCCTGCTGCTCTCTCCTCCCTACTGGCCTCACCACGCTCCTGCTCTTCATGAGAGAACCGGAGGTGAGGGCAACAACCTTCTTTGCCCTCTCCATCGTGGCGTCTATCGCCACCCCCGACTCTCTACAAAATGCAGTGGCCAGGCCAGAGAATGGAAGGGATGGCTTCTTAAAGTCCACAATTGCCCTCCACATCTCTGAGAAAATGAGTGATGGGAGGTCAATTGTTTTGCCAGTACCTATGGCATACAGGAGTCGGACTCGGTCAGGGTAGATGTGGTTATTTCTTAGGAGGGGGAAAATGTTGGACACTGAAATTAAATTTAAAATTTTGTATTTGCTGGTTAGGTCACCCTGCTGAAGGTACCTTAAGTTATCAGTCCAAACAAAATCTTGCTCTCCAAGTAACTCTCTCCCTACCTCATCACCACCATAATTTTGAGGGTACTTAGGGATGGCCACCTGGGCTTGAGTCAATCCAGTCAAACGGGCTATGGATGTGGCATCTACATCAATTATCCTTCCCCGAACGTAGGTACGGATTTGACCATTCCCGCGATCCTCGGCATTGCTGTAGAATTCTCTGGCCAAGATGGGGATACACAACCACTCCTTCCCCATGAACTCAGCCCACCCCCGTGAAACAATGATATCTTGGACTCCCAATAGGGTGAAGTCCTCGATCTCGATCCTCCTCTCGCAAACATACAGCTTGGAGGCATAGAATTTGTCAAATCGTACATGTTCCTCCAAGACTTGAAAACGGGTAGGGTCAAAGATGGTGTCCTCTGGCTCCTCGGTACTAGGTCTGGCTCTTTTTGAAGTGGAGGTCTTAGGTGGTGCCATAGTATAGGACAGGATTTTTGAAATTCGCGGGAAGGTTCGTTAGTCAATGGGAAAACTATAAAAAAAATTTAACCGGCGGTCTCTATTTATAATAGCCCACACTCGTCCGGACGCATGGGGGTATCCCATCCGGACGCCAGTTCCAGTAAGTTTTGCTCTATGTCATTGAGTCCGGACACGAGGTCCAGAATGTGCTCCATCTACACTTAGAATATTTTCTCATTTTTGCTCTTTAAACTACTGTGCCTTATTCCTAAAACTCCTGAAAATCAAGGAAACTAATTTTTTTTTTAGATAAACGGATACATGCACACTGAATTAATCAAATAATCAAACAGGTATGCTCCACCCCCCACTCAAAAATTCGCATTGTCCTCAATATAACAGCATGCAATGTAAGATTAAGTAAGGGTCACGAAGACATACCGGATGCTCGAAAAATGTGCTCATGTATCTGTGGGAAAAATTGAACAAAACAAAAACAAAGAAAACAAATACCAATATACAGAGAATGGTTAGAAACTGATCATTCATAGTGTGGATCCACCAATTCGATAGATTCTACTTCCATAATGCCTTCCTCCAAAAATGGTTTTAGTCTTTGTCCATTCACTTTAAAAATGTTCCCATTATTTGGATTTTCAATCTCCACTGTTCCGTAAGGGAATACTTCCTTGACAATGTACGGACCACTCCATCTAGTCCGAAGCTTTCCCTTAAAAATATGAAACCTAGAATTATATAAAAGAACTTTTTGCCCAGGTATGAACGTTTTTCGCACAATATTCTTATCATGGAACACCTTCATCCATTCTTTGCTAATCTTAGAGTTTTCATAGGCTTCATTCCTAATTTCTTCAAGTTCATTTAACTGTAATTTTCGTAGGGCACCTGCTTTGTCAAAACTCAAATTGAACATCTTAATGGCCCAGTATGCCTTATGCTCTAGTTCCACAGGTAAATGACAAGCTTTTCCATAGATCAATCTGTATGGAGACATGCCAATTGGGGTTTTGTATGCAGTGTGGTATGCCCATAACGCGTCAGTTAGTCGTAAAGACCAATCTTTGCGATCAGGGTTCACTGTTTTTTTCAAAATATAAGAGATCTCCTGATTGGCTAGCTTTGCTTGACCACTTGTCTGTGGGTGATAGGGAGTTGCAACTTTATATGTTAAACCATATTTTTTTATTAAATTTTCAAAAGGTCTATTACAAAAGTGAAATCCCCATCGCTGATAATGGCTTGAGGTATCCCAAATCTGGACAAAATATTTTCTTTTAAAAATTTCAAAACAACTTTGTGATCATTTGTCCGACATGGTAAGGCCTCAACCCACTTAGAGACATAATCTACTCCCACTAAAATATACATATATCCAAAAGATAGGGAAAAAGGTCCCATGAAATTTATGCCCCAACAATAAAAAATTTTTATTATTAAAATCGGATTTAGAGGCATCATATTTCGACGGGTCAATCCCCCCAATTTTTGATATCGCTCACATACTTTGCAAAAATTGTATGCATCTTTAAAAATTGTTGGCCAATAGAAACCACACTGCAAAACCTTTTCAGCGGTCTTTTTTATAGAAAAATGACCTCCACATGCACCCGAATGACAGAAGGATAAAATGCTACTTACCTCATTGTCAGACACACATCTCCGGATTATCTGATCTGAGCAGTGTTTAAAAAAATATGGATCATCCCAAAAGAAGCTCTTTATCTCAGTCAAAAATTTCCTCTTATCCAAAGTAGTCCAAGTTGGTGGCATGTTACCTGTAACAAAAAAATTCACTATGTCAACAAATCATGGTAATGAGAAAACTGCTAACAACTGTTCATCAGGGAATGTGTCCTTGATTGCCACTGTCTCAATTGGCACATCACTCACAAGTCTAGACAAATGGTCGGCCACTACATTCTCTACTCCTTTTTTATCCTTAATGGTTATATCAAACTCTTGGAGTAGGAGGATCCACCTGAGCAGTCTTGGTTTAACATCTTTCTTTGTCAATAGATATTTAAGAGCTGCATGGTCTGTGAAAATAACAATAGGTGATCCTACCAAATATGACCTAAATTTGTCTAGTGCAAATACTACTGCCAGTAATTCATTTTCTGTGGTGGAGTAATTCATTTGTGCACTGTTCAAGGTTCGACTAGCATAGTAAATGACATGTGGCTTTTTCTCAATCCTTTGCCCTAAAACTGCCCCTATGGCATAATCACTGGCATCACACATGATTTCAAAAAGAAGACTTCAATTTGAGGGTTGCATAATTGGAGCAGTAATGAGCATGCCCTTTAGCTTGTCAAAAGCCTCTTGGCATGAATCATCCCACTCAAATGGTATGTCCTTGCCTAAGAGATTGCAAAGTGGTCTAGAAATAGAGCTAAAATCTCTTATGAATCTCCTATAGAAACCAGCATGGCCCAAGAAAGATCTAACATCCTTAAGGGTTTTAGGATTGGGTAAATTAGCAATTAATTCAATTTTTGCCCTATCTACCTGGATTCCCTCAAAAGAGACAATGTGACCAAGAACAATTCCCTTTTTAACCATGAAGTAACATTTTTTTCAGTTAAGTACAAGACTATTTTCTTCACATCTTATGAGCACTTTCTCAAGATTAGATAGACAGTCATCATAGGAGTCACCAAAAACAGTAAAATCATCTATAAAGACTTCAAGAAATGGCTCAATCATATCACTGAATATACTAAGCATACACCTTTGAAAGGTTGCAGGTGCATTGCAAAGTCCAAAAGGTATCCTTCGATAAGAAAAGGTGCCAAAAGGGCAAGTAAATGTAGTTTTATCTTGGTCCTCTAGGGCAATTTCAATCTGGTTATATCCCGAATAACCATCTAGAAAGCAATAGTACAAGTGTGAAGCTACCCTTTCTAAAATTTGATCCATAAAAAGCAAAGGGAAGTGATATTAAGTCTCTTGTAGTCTATGCATATTCTCCAACCAGTAACTGTCCTAGTTGGCACAAGTTCATTATTTTTGTTGTCAACTACAGTGACTCCAGATTTCTTAGGAACTACCTGTGTGGGGCTTACCCATTTGCTGTCTGTAATAGGGTAGATAATTCCTATGTCTAACAATTTCAGCACTTCTTTCTTCACCACTTCTTTCATATGTGAATTTAGCCTACGTTGTATCTCCCTAGATGTCTTAGCATTATCCTCCAAGTAAATCTTGTGGCTACAAACTAAAGGACTAATTCCTTTTATGTCAGCTAAAGTCCAACCAATTGCATTTTTATGCTCTTTAAGAAGTTGAAGTAACATACCTTCCTGTGCTAAATCTAATTGAGAAGAAATTATTACCGGGTAAGTTTCATCATCTCCTAAAAATGCATACTTTAACTCTACCGGTAATTGCTTCAGATCTAGCTTGGAAGCTTTATCCCTGGATAGAGCTGGTGGGTCAGATCTTGGTGGAAGCTCCTCAAATCTCTGTCTCAACTCCCTTATTTCAAATACCTATGAAGAATTTAACAAATCAATTGAAACAGAAATTTCAGGATTAAGTTCATCTATCTCTAACATACAAGATTTCTCAAACAAACATGTTTCAAGTGGGTCTATTAGAGAGGAATCATATATTTCGCTTGGAATAATAGACTCAATCATATTCACCTCCTGCACATCCTCATCAACATTTCTTGGTTGTTTGCACACATGAAAAATATTGAGCTCTAATGTCATATTCCCAACAGTTAATTTCATCACACCATTCCTGCAATTGATTAGAGCATTTGAAGTCGCTAGGAATGGTCTACCGAGAATAATGGGAATTTGAGCATTAGCATTTAGCACAGGTTGAGTATCCAAAATTATGAAATCCACAAGGAAATAAAATTTGTCAACCTGTACTAAGACGTCCTCCACCATACCCCTTGGAATTTTAACCGATTTGTCAGCTAATTGAAGTGTAACTGAAGTGGATTTCAACTCACCTAACCCTAATTGTTCATATACTGAATAAGAGAGCAAGTTCACACTAGCTCCAAGATCCAGTAATGCCTGTTCAATTCTGTGGTTGCCTATGGCACAAGAGATAGTAGGACAATCTAGGTCTTTGTATTTTGGTGGAGTCTTGTATTGTATGATGGAGGACACCTGCTCAGTCAAAAATGCCTTCTTTTGCACATTCAATTTTCTTTTAACAGTGTATAATTCTTTCAAAAATTTTGCATAAGAAGGTATTTGTTTTATGGCATCCAACAAGGGAATATTAATTTTTACCTGCTTGAAAATCTCTAACATACCATTATGCATATGAGGTTTCGTAGAGGTAAGCAATCTCTGTGGGAATGGTGCAGGTGGGACATACTTCTCAGGCTCATCATCTTCAGAACTGTTAAGCTTATCATCACCCCCCGTAGGTTTTGAAATCTTCTCAGGATTTTGAGTTTTCAAAGGAATAATTTTATCAATTTCTTTTCCATTACGGAGTGTGGTGACAGACTTAACCTGTTCATGCTCAGTATTAGAAGTGCCAGTGTCATTCACAAAAAATTGACCTTGTGGATTCGGTTGTGGTTGAGCTAGGAACTTACCTCTCTTCTAATGACTAGGGTCAATGATCAGTTTAGTGACTGCATTTCTAAAATCCTCGATGGCTTGAGTAGTTTGTCTGTTATGATTTTCCTGTTTATTGCAAAAACTTTCCAGCTTATTATTAACAGACATCTGACTCTGCATGAACTGTGACAACACATCCTCAATATTTCTCTTAGGGGGTGGGACATAAGGTGCTGCATTGGAGGAATTTTGTTGAGGTGGTTGTGATGCATGATTTTCATTCCTCCAACTGAAATTGGGGTGATTCTTCCACTCCGGATTGTATGTGTTTGAGTAAGGGTTATTGTAAGGTTTTGAAAAATTGTTTACAGCATTTACTTGATCATGTAGAACTTTTTTTAAAACAGGCCATGTTGGACACTCCTTCATGGGATGTCCAGGGATCTCACAAAAACTACAAACTTCCTCAACAGGTATTGTGTTCACCTCATTAACCCTTTTGTGTTCCATGGCTTCTACCCTCCTAGCTAAGGTGGTAATCCTAGCCCCAATGTCATCTTCTTCCCTAAGCTGATACTTACCCCCACTAGATGATGATTGTGCAGTCCTACCTTTAGAAGGTTCTGGGGATGTGGTATCCCACGATTGTGCATTCTCTGCTAATTGGTCCAAATAATCAAAAGCCTCATCTGGTTCCTTGTTCATGAATTCACCATTACACATCATCTCACTGACGCAATTATGGACCAAATCCCTCATAAAAGAAACTTATCAAATGCCAGCTCTCATAGCCATGGTGTGGAAAAGATGCAAGAAGATCCTTAAATCTTTCCCAACTTTGATAAAAATTTTCACAGTCTTTTTGAGAAAAATTCATTATTTGAGTTTTCACAGAATTTGTGCGATGTGTGGGAAAAAACTTTTTCAAAAATTGTCTCTGCATTTCAGGCCATGCACCTATAGACCTAGATCTCAAAGAATATAGCCAAGTCTGAGCCTTCACCTTTAATAAAAAAGAAAACAGCTTTAACCTAACAACATCCTTAGTCATATTCTAGTCATGGAATGTAGCACACATATCCTCAAATTCTCTAAGATGCAAATATGGATTCTCTTCACCTATACCAAGAAACTTTGGGAGTAATTGGATTATGCCAGGTTTAATGACAAAATTAGCAGCATTCAATGGAAAAATGATGCATGAGGGTTCAGTGAGACATATGGGTTGTAAGTAATCACGCAGAGTCCTACCCTGATTTTCATTCAAATTATCCATCTCATTCTTATCATGATTGCTTACTCTATCAACATGGTCCTCCCGTTCAGGAAGGTCATTCTGCCTATTATTATTAAGATTCGCAGCCATTGTGTGCAAAGAGTGATTTGAATCAGATGAATCAATTAAATTTCTAAACAGAATATCTAAATCCTCTCTTATTAAACGACCATTTGAATCACGATGCCAAGAGCTCATAAAACAAATAAACAGACTAAATAAAACAGAAGGCTTACTAAATAACAAAAAGTAAATAAATAGCAATAAAATAAAATTGGAACGAAGTTACCGGTCTTCCGACGAATCTCAGAATACCGAAAACCTCAAAATATGCAACGGCTCCTTGTCTTTGAATTCCCCGGAAACGGCGCCAAAAAGTTGCTTCAATTTTAAAAGTGTAAACCCAAGCGCAGGTTGAGCAGAATAATATATTCTCGGAAAGTCCGAGGTCGATCCCACGAGGAATTGCAACAAGGAAACAGTCACACAAAAACTAACAACAATTTAAAGGAAAAGATTGAGTTGAGAATTGGTTGATTGAGAACAATTGATTTTGGTATTAAAACAATAATAAAAAATACTAGAGCATCAGGTACTCCCTCACAACTTCGTACAGTAATAATTAAAGACTCAAAAGCTTGACTTTAAAAAGGAATTAAATGTCAGTTAATCCAATTAACAAATCAAGTGATAAATCCAAGGGTTATAATCAAAAGACTACCAGGAACCTGAATAATCATTCAATCATATTATTTTAGGAAATCATGTCAATTCTACCAGCATGGAATAACCAGTGATTTACACGCAGGGAAACTCAAGCAATCGATGTACGTGGTACAACAACTCAGGAGTTTTTATAGCATAAACACTCTACTAAAATATTAGGAATTAAATTAACACAATAACATAAATCATTAAGTACAAGAGTCAATAAAAAATACCGTACTCCATTGAGAGATTTTTCCTTAGCTCTAGCGGAGCTTTCTAGCCGGACATAATAAAAATAAGCTTTTTAGAATTCGTAAGCCAAAGTTGTCTCTCCATGCAAGATCCACAGTATCTATTTATAATCACATTCGAGAAAAGATCGAATTTCATTAGACTTCTAAATCTGGCGCGACAAATCTTCCACACGCGTTCGGACGCGCATCCTTCATACGTCCGGACGCGACTTCCAGAACGTTATTGCTGCTACATCTCAACTTTCTGCCTATTGTGTCCGGACGCGCGCTCTTCCTCCGTCCGGAGGCGTAATCCAGTGTGATTCCTCTTGAGTTATGCTCTCTTTCTTCTCTCAACTTAGCTCCAATTTTTTCATTATTAACCTGCAAACCATCACAACTCAACTTTAATTTGCATAACATTAATCTTGCAATAAATTAACATTATTATTCACACTTTCATAACCATATAATCAATCTTTCCACCTAATAGATGTAATTATTAGACCTCAATCAGTGGGTATCATACAATCTGACATAAATGTAACATTGCATAAATAGAGAAAATAAAAGGGAGAGAGAGAGAATAGGGAGAGGAGAGTAACGGTGGGAGAGAACGAGTTTGAAAGAGAAAATAGAGGGAGAGAGAGAAAAAAAGAGAGATAAAATAGAGAGATATATATGTATATTAACGGTGAGGTTAGATATAGAGAGAGAATAAGAAATCTTTTTAAAACTAATGAAATTCTTTCAAAATTCAAAAAGGTTAATTATCCTTTAATTCAGGAAACCACTTAGTCATTTAAATAGAATAAAAAGAAAAAAGAAAATTATCTTAATAAAATAGGAAACTGAATCCCACAATTAATTGTCTAACTTATCTTCCACGAATAAAGGAAAAGAACTTTTACGTAAATAAAATATTTTCAAAAGGTCAAAGTGTATCTGTTCACAAAACATTTATACAAAAAAGGAATTATACACATAAGATTTATATTAAGGTACTTCCTCACAAATAACTAGTGTAAAACTTCACCCAATAAGATTCTAAGAACATTAACATCCACATTATCATTTGGAGAGTGAAAAAATAACCTATAAATTTAGACATCCCCAGCTTAATTAGGGTGGGGCTATTTGCACCCCATAAATTTTCGTTCCCACCCTATTAAACTATAAATCATAAAACTATTAAGTTCATCCCAATTATACTCATCCCACTAGTAACTAAGTCCATTCCATTATATACCCACCCCCATTAATATATAACTAAAATTATCTCAATATTTACTTTTAAGGGTTTTTTTTATACTCCCATCTAACAGAGTCTATACAAAAATATATTCAACTGGATTATATATTAAAACCAAACAAACAAATATGTATAAACTAGGCAATTCGAGGAGAGAGACTCAATGATGTTTTTCTTTTGATTTTTAATAAACTTAGCTTCAGATGCAACTTACAACAAAGATTCCAAGAAGGAGAAGCGCAAAGTGGAATTAGAGTACAATTTTAATAATGAGATCGGACGACGACCATTGAAAGCAATTAGCTCGAAAGAATACACATAATGGAATCCAATTGAGTATATCTTGTGTATACAAGGACGGATGGGCCAAGGTAAAATGGGGACTTAATTTTATATGGTGGCTTATTAATATTTTATTTATTAATATATAATATATAATATTTATTATTTTATTTTTGAAATACAAAATATTGATCAAGTTTTTATATTCAAGTTTTGATAATAAATATTTCTCAATACATAATATAGTTAATTAATTTAAGCTTAGATGAGCATAAATAAGATTTTATCAATTTAAGTTTTGAACAAACAATTTAATGATAAAATATGTAAGCAAAGAATAATTTTAATACAACAAAGAATTATTTTTTGCCCACGAGTTATGTTCACGGTTGAAGTACAAACTTTGGTAATACAAATAATTTAAACATAAATTATTTGGACTGAAAAATTTATATTAAGATAAAAAAATAAACCAATTTTATAAATTTTCACCACAAGAAAAAATGTATATAATTTTTTTATGTGAGTGAGAGGAATGCAACTATAAACACAACCAAACAAGTTAGAAAAACTTAAATAAAAGCTCACAAAGAATGAGTAATTTTAGACCTAACAAAATTAGATATTGAATTGAACTATTAAAATTTGGGCTTTAAAAATTTGAATTACATCTAAAATAACAAAAAAATAGGCCAATTCTACTCGAGGGATAAATTTTATGCAGGGCCTCCAAAACTTGAGCTTAACCAAGTAGAGAATAATTTTGGACCTACCAAAATTAAATATTGATTTGAACTTTTAAAATTTAGGCTTTAAAAATTTGGATCATATCTAAAAAAAAATATATTTTTATTTATAAAATTAAGCCTATTATACTAAATGAATTAGTATTTTTTGGGCCCTAGGTAAGCACCTTAGCTTCCTAGGGCTTGGGTCGGGCCTGTGTGTACAAACTATGTGAGATTGGTATAGAAAGAAAGAAGAAAAAATTATGGATATGTACACTATACACTACTTATTTGTTGGAAAGTACCCTACGGATTCTCTTTTGTGTATAAGTCTTTTTTTTAGGAATGTGTTGTGAGTAGATAAACATTGGTTGTTTTCTAAATATTCATTTACATAATTACCCTTTTTCATTAATCATGAACACTTTCTAGGCATTGAATTGTGAGATTCAGTTTCCTTTTTTTGGGGGGGACAACATGTTTGAATTTTGAACCATGTTTTCTTGTAGTTATCCCACAATATCACTTGAGATTCAATTTCCTATTTTTTTGTGGACTTCACGTATCATTCTATAATATAATTACATGTTATCACTATGCAGTGTGACATCATTACTATTGCAATGTGATGGTATAACTATTGTAATGTGAAATTATAACTATGTACTGTGACATTATAACTATTGTAGTGTGACATTATAACTATTGTGACATTAACACTAGCAATAGTTATAATGTTACACGACTTCTACAAATTTTTTCTATCATTATTAGCAATTGATTATTATGGATATGATGAAAAATATATGTTAAAAAAGATAAGCAGTTGTGTGTGTGTTCTTCACAGTGAAATCCTTCAATTTCTTTACAGTGAGATGAAACACTCGTTTTCTTTCATAGTGAAACCATTGTTTTCTTCCCAGTGAGTCCGTTGATGCTGACAATGTGTGTTCTTCATAGTGACAGTCTCAAGAATAATGAATTTTTTTGACACCATTCTTTGTAATGTGGTAGTGATGAGAGAATGGAGTTTGGGGTAGATAATGTAAGCACCATTTAAATTCCAAAAGTGTATGCTCAAATCAAGCAAAATCCAACGCCAATGGTGGAGAAGATAGAGCATTTGATATCTCTTGGCTATTTTTACGGTGGTTTCCTAGTCAGGGAAGGAAACTCTTCAACTTCAAGAAGGATTATTTTGGCATTTAGCTATAGTGAGTGGACTTCTTTACAAATGTTCTTAAAATGTGTATTTTTTCCCTAATAAATTTCATATTGTGTACCAGTCCCATGTTTTCCCTAGAAAGAAACCCTAAAGCCTGAGGGTAAAGATTGAGATAATTTTTTTTATTAATGGGGTGGGTATAAAATTAGGTGGTCTTAATTACTAGTGTGGTGGATATAGATGGGGTGAAATTAGTAGTTTATGATTTAGATATTTATGGGGCGAGAAAGGAGATTTATGGGGTGGGAATAGCCCCACCCGCCTAATTATCGCTGAATTTCCTAGGATTGAATTAAAACTATAGGGTTTTTTTGAGGGTCAGAATTAAAACTATGGGTTCTAATGATGCACAAAATGTGTTTATGCACCACTTGTTAAGTATTCAATGCAGTAATAAATGAAGAGAGTCAATACAAACAAAACATAATTTAAGTGGTTTGATCAGGGTCACCTACTCCACTGTAAAGGGCTAGGATGACCTGAGTATTTTATTGCTCAAATGTGAGGTATATGTGAGAGATGATCACTTTGTGTAGGTGGGGCTTACAATTTATAGGTGCCTCCTAATAGATTGAAATGCCTTTATCGTATCTAGTGAGGTAGTGTTGTGGAGGTGACACCCTTCTTGTAATAGCCGAGACAATTCCGTGGAGGTGGTGACGTGCGCGTCTCAAGGAGATTTCCTCGCATGTCAGTTGTGGACTGAGTCCCTCGCGGTTGACCTGAATCTCTCAAGATGGTACAATTGACTTGACCTAGTTTCCTTCCTCTTGTGGTGGGCTTGGTCTATAATTTTGGGTCCAGTTCATAATTCTAGGTCTGGTCTGTAATTCTGGGCCTGGTCTGCGTTGGGCACATCAGTTGCCCCCCAATGACCCAAGCCCAATGGGATTTGGTGGAGAGGGTATTAGCAAGGATAAATTATGTCTCCTTCTCCTTACCCTTTTTTCCAAGTATTATCGTGTCCTTATGGCTACTGCTTTGAGATTTGAATTCTTTTCACTCAACTAGGTTAGGGGACACTCTATTAGTGCAGATTTATCATTGTTTGGAATTTCTCTTAGGGAGCTTGTCTTTGGACCTAATGCTTTAGATAGGGCACCTTATCCCAGTTTGATTAGGACTTCTCATTCAATACTATTTTGGATATCTCCTTCCACCATGATTGGGAGACTTCATCCCAATTCTATTAAGACTCTCAACTAGATTAGGACGCTGCCAAATCTAAAAATTTGGCTATAAATAGGATCCCTTCACATCAATGCTCTAAACTCAATTTGAGAAAGAATAGAGAAAAGTGAGATGTCGAGTGAATTGGGACTTAAAGAACAAGCCTTAGGTAAGGTGGCACCAAGAGGTGCTAGGGGCCAAGACACCAAGAGGGGTAGGTGGCGCAACAAGCAGGGTTGCTGAAGGCATGGGTATGGGCTCCTAGGAAAGCGGGACTACAAGCATGGGCACCGAAGGCGCAGACAAGGGTGAGGTCTCCTGGGAAGGCAGCACAACATGAAGGTATGAGATCCTGGTATCCCATATCGGTTAGGGAGGGAAAAGTTGTTGGGTTTATAAGTAAGCCCCTCGTCTTACATGACATAAGATCTTTTCCCAGGGGTACTGGGAGGAAAAACTCCTCGGGTAGGCCCAAAGCGGATAATATTATGTCATGTGGAGGGTGGGGTGTTACAAGTTGGTATCAGAGCCGACTCTCACCTGGATTGAGTGTGGGGCCCTGTCGTGCTCGCGTGTAGTGGGCGGGTAGATGGCTGGCGAGCTGCTGCACAGGGACGTGCATCCCTAAGAGGGGTGGATTGTGAGATCTTGGTATCCCACATCGGTTAGGGAGGGGAAAGTTGCTGGGTTTATAAGTAAACCCCTTGCCTTACATGACATAAGACATTTTTTCAAGGGTACTGGGAGGAACAAAACCGTGAGGACCAGTGGGCCCAAAGCAGACAATATTATGTCATGTGGAGGGTGGGGTGTTACAAATCTAATTTGCTAGTGAGTTATTCCATAGGAAAAACTTGGTTTACTAAGGCAGTGTTGCGAATGTTAGTTTTTGAAAGCATTATAAAACAAATTTCAGAAAAGTGTTAGCTGGAAACCAATTGTCGAGAAACAATAGCTAGAAACAGTTGTTTTTAAGAAATTAGTAGAAGCAAGTCATTGGAGTAAAAAAAAAAACTAGCTGTTAGATAAAAAGGTTGTTGCACACTAGTTGCACGCCACATGACTACATCAATTAATAGGACCTCTCTACAACTTTGTCAAATAATAGTGCACATTAAATAAGGAAGTGTTGTGAAGATAATTTTCTCAAATTTTTTATCAAAGAAATCTCGGTAGAGATATTAAAAAAGATGAGTTTATGAGGAAAATCTATGAAAGATTCAATAAATTTGATGCGTAATCTGACAATAAATGTTTAGATATAAAAGTATTGAATTAAGTTAACCTTACTATCCCGATGTAAACCTGATTTGCTAGTGAGTTATGCACTAGGAAAAACTTGATAAACTAAAGAAGTGCTACGTAGGTAATTTTTTGAAAGCATTTATAAAAGAATCTCAGAACAGATGTTAAAAGAGGTGTGTTTATGAGCAAAGTAAAAGTGTTAGTTGAAAACCAATTGTTGGGAAATAATAGCTGAAAACTAGCCGATTTTAAGAAATTAGAAGAAAGAAACGATTAGAGCAGAAAAAAATGATTAGAGAAGAAAGAAACTAGCCAATAGATAAAAAGGTTGTTGCACATAGTTGCATGCTACATGCCACATGGCTACATCACTTAGTAGGACCTATTTACAACTTTGTCAAATAATAGTGCACATTATATAAGGAACCTCTATGAAGGTAATTTTTTAAAGCATTTATAAAAGAAATATCGGCAGAGATAGTAAAAAATGCAAGTTTATGAGGAAAATCCATGAAAGATTTGACAAATCTGATGCGTAATCTGGTAATAATTGTTTAAATAGAAAAGTATTGAATTAAGTTAACCTCATCATCCCTATATAAACATGATTTGCATGTGAGTTATGCTCTAGAATAAACTTAGTTTTCTAAGGAAGTACTACGAAGGTAATTTTTTGAAAGCAAGATAAAAGAAATCTCAGCAGAGATATTAAAAAAGGCTCTTTATGAGCAAAGTAAAAGTGTTAGTTGACAAGCAATTTCAGGAAACAATAGCTAGAAACTAGTCGTTTTTAATAAATTAGGAGAAACAAGCCATTGGACAAAAAAGAAACCAGCCATTAGAAAAAAAGGTTGATGCACGCTACGTGCCACACAGCTACATCAATTAGTAGGACCTTTCTATAGCAGTGCACATTAAATAAGGAAGCACTATGAAGGTAATTTTTTCAAAGTATTTATAAAAGAAATATTGGCAGAGATATTAAAATATGTGTGTTTATGAGAAAAATCCATGAAAGATTCAACAAATCTGATGCGTAATTTGGCAATAAATGTTTAAATACAAAAATATTGAATTAAGTTAATCTCACTATCCCTATCCCTATATAAACTTGATTTGCTAGTGACTTATGCACTAGGAAAAACTTGGTTAACTAAAGAAGTGCTAAAAGGTAAAATTTTGAAAGTATTTATAAAAGAATCTCGACATAAATATTAAAAAAGCACGTTTATGAGCAAAGTAAAAGTGTTAGCTGGCAACCAATTATTGGGAAATAATAGCTAGAAACTTGTGATTTTTTAAAAATTAGGAGAAAGAAGCCATTGTAGGAAAAAAAAATTAGCCGTTAGATAAAAAAGTTGGTGCACACTAGTTTCCACATGGCTACATGAATAAGCGCTATGAATGTCACGCCCTGAATTTCCATAAACCAGGGGGGCGAGTGAAAAGGAAGAAGAAAAGTAAATGAAAGGTAATTAGGTTGGATAAATTGATTTCTCATTTATTTCTCACGTTTTCCCAAAGTTTTTTAAGTCACTTTCCCTCCGTTTTTAGCCTATTCCCTCAAGGTTTCTAAACCCCCCTTTTTGACATCTTTCCCACCTATTTAAAAGGTGCTTTTCATACTTAACAAGTCTTTTAATTTTTCATAAAATTTTGGCGTAACCTCCTTTGTTTTCTAAACTTTTTTTCCACCTAATATTCACAATATTTCATAAGCTATCACAATCCACCCTCACTCGGTGGTCACAACCCATGTAAATTAAACATACATCCCTTATTCTCAACATACACATCTAATTGTCCCAATATACACATATGATACTCATTAAATAAAACATCCTGAATCTCAATTGGCTTTACTCCTTTACACTTTAAAATGGCCCAAGGTTTATAATCCATTACTTTTCCAAATTAAAATACAAGTCATTTGGGCTTATGCCTGTACATACAAAATATGCCCCAAGAGACAAATATTCATTCAAGCCCCTTTTCTCTCATTCCTTTAAGACTTCCTCAAGTCTCAAGTACCTGGAGCCTCATCTGTAATATGATATCCCACGAATGGGTCAGCTCAACTGTTGGTATGAAAAAATACTAATGCTAGGAATAAATTTAAGGCGTGACATGTGCAAGTATACATTTTAAAAGCTACAACCCCGTAATCCCTCAATGCTATACAATGTCAATATGCATGACACACCCATGCAACTCTATGCCACCCATGTCTCACTTCACGGTTCGTCTCGTCAGCCTGCGAGTACTGTCGTTGGCCGGATTTTGGGTTTTTCACCACAGGCTCTACGTCCTCATAATGCATAGCACCAAGTGCTCAACCCACACTATGTTCCAAGAATTCATGCATGCCTAGATGCCATGATTTTTCTCAATGTAACTTCTATGGAACATTTCATCGAACACATGGTGTGTAACTTAAAATATGCCTCATTCATAAAGTAAATCATAACTTCAAATTCACAATACTTTACCCACATGAATGTGAAACATCATTCAATGAATTAAACATATGATCAAGTTTCATGTTCATTATTTTCACAATTTCTCAAGGAAAATACAAATACACAAACTACCAACTCATGGAATAAATCATAACTCTCAAACCACAAGAGTTTCTCTACATGAACATAAGCTAGAATATGATAATCCAACACATAAGCAAGGTACATCTTTATCATAGCAATAAATTGTCAAGAAACTCAAAGAACACAAAAATACTTAAACCACTAAGTCTAAGTTTTCAAAGAAACCACCAACTAAATTATTTTCTAACATCAAGCAAACACCCAAATCATTCAATCAACACATAAAAAGGCAAGAAAACTTAAATCTATTCCCAACTTAGTAAAATATCATACCTAAAATGGTTTTTCTCAAACCAAGAGAGTTGTGTTCGCTTTATAGCCGAACTGATCAGTGAGAATATAACCCTTATTGAGAGGAACAACTTCTTAGAAGGAAGTCTTGCAATAATCTTGGCCTAGGAATAAGTTTTGGTGGCTTGAAGCTTGAAGAACCTAGGATTTTTTCTTCACTTTTCCTCTTAAACGTGTACTGCTCTATATCCAGGCCAAAATACTGTTATTTTTTTACAAATGGTATGTATTTAGAGTGGAGGGCAAAGATGAAAAATGACCCTTTTGCCCTCGATGAACACGGGACCTCGTTACACTACAACTCATCCTGAAACGCCTCAATTCGACATTTTATTTTAATTAAAGTTCTTAAAGTTATTTTAAATAATTTTTTTTTAAAAAATATATTTTTGCTAGTAGTCGAGTTTGACCGATCCCACCTAGGCCACCCAGGATGCCATTTTTGTCTAATTTTTGAAATTATTTTTGTTTAGGCTCAAATTCACACAGTATGTGTATTTTAATATTATAAGCATGTTTCTCTTCTATGACATACTCAAATTATGCTCCTAAACATGACTTATGTCAAAATGATGCATATGTAGTGCCTTACCGGCAAATAGTGCATGAAAAGTGCCCTACTGACAAAACCAAAAAATTTATCCTCACTTTTAAGATCTCTACAATGAAAGTAATTTTTCCAAAGCATTTATAAAATAATTCTCGACATAGATATTAAAAAAGACGAGTTAATGAGGAAAATCCATAAAAGATTCAAAAAAATTGATGCGTAATCTGACAATAAATGTGTAGATAGAAAAGTATAGAATTAAGGTAACCTCACTATCCCTATATAAATTTGATTTTCTAGTGAGTTATGCAGTAGGAAAAACTTGGTTTATTAAGGAAGTTCTACGAATGAAATTTGTGAAAGTATTATAAAAGCAATCTCAGCATGAACAAAGTAAAAGCGTTAGTTAGCAACCAATTGTCAGGAAATAAAACCTAGATACTAGCTGTTTTTAAGTAATAAAGATAAACAAGCCATTGGAGCACAAAGAAACTAGCTATTATGTAAATAGGTTGTTGCACACTAGTTGCACGCTACATGCCACACAGCTACATTAATTAGTAGGACCTATCTAAAACTTTATCCTTTATCAAATAGTAGTGCACATTAAATAAGGAAGCAATATGAAGGTAATTTTTTAATTTATAAAAGAAATCTCGGCAGAGATATTAAAAAAACAAGTTTATGAGGAAATTCCATGAAAGAGTCATCAAATTTGATGTGTAATCAGGCAATAAATGTTTAGATAAAAAAGTATTGAATTAAGTTAACCTTAGTATCCCTATATAAACCCTATTTGCAAGTAGGTTATGCAGTGCAAAAAACTTGGTATTGGTCTTAGCATGTTCACAATTGATGCGAATTTTCAGGAGGTGGAGGGGTGAGGTCGTTGTTCATAGCATTTGATTCTAAGATGGGGACCCATCTTGCGAGGTTAGATAAAAAGGCATTACAATGTGAACCAATGAATCTTGTTTTGAATCTTTGATGTCTATCCATGTGTGCTGTGAACTGAGATTTCAGTTTGTGTAGTTTTTGCTGTGGGCTTACATATTTTTCTAACATATACTTTCATTTTGATAGGGATTTTTTAAAAATTCTCAATAATGACTTAATTATTCCAAGGAATTCTTTTATTTCATTAATTCTGTACAGAAAGCAAGCAAAAGATTACCACTGCAATTTAAACCTAGGTTTTTTACTTATTTGATGTGCAGGGCACTAGTTCTTAGTAAAGCGGAAAGCCTGTTGGTCATGTCAGTCAGGTAATTCTATCTTTAGCCATTTCATGAAATTCCAATCTCAAATCACTAGACATGGTAATTTTTCTAGGTTTTTGTAGTTCCTAATCTTCTACATGCAATGAATTTAATTGTCAGGTTCCACTTTTTTGTAGTCATTTAGTTATAGCCCTAATACCAGTATTTTTTTTTTTTTTTTGAAATGAGGTATTTGCATTGTTCTTCAAATCAGAAGTTTATTCTGATCTAGAATGATACCTCAGTGATGCAGCCTTAGCACAATCTTCCCTCCATTTTGTACTTATGAAAAGATCCAACAAAGTTAAGTGGGTGCCCAAAAAAATTGAAAAATTGTGAAAATCAAAGCTTAGCTGGTCATCAAAGAAATTTTGCTACTGTGGCCATTGTAATCACAAATTGACGAATAATGACTAATGAAATGTACCAAAATGGACATTTACACACGCACGCATATATATAAATGTATATGTATAAGTAGTGAATATTGAACAACTAATAATTATTTAGTAAATTAATTTGTTAGTATTATGCAAGTCAAGAACAAGAAATAGTTTCTCTAAATTGTCAAATTAAAAACTCTAGTTTGATGACACATCATACAACATAATACCACTAATTGAAGTTATGCCTTCAAAACGATCTCTCATAATGTGACACCCCAAAATTCGAGGGTTCGTTGATTATCCATCAACCTGCGGAATAGCCATAGATACCGAGTAATTCGATATCATGTCGTCATGCCCCATTTACCGGGGTCCTTAATTTAACAAAAATTAGGCAGAGTCTCCTTTGTATGAGAAGCTCTACCCAAAACACAACCTGTGCAATATACATTCATCTAACCCATCCGAGGCCTAATATTAAATAATGACCACACCAGGTCCATTCATCTATAATCATATAAAAACAGGCAAGGTTATATTTAAAACAGTTCATCTGAGTTTATTTACAACTTCTTACATAAAATTACATGTCAAAACTAGTTTGCTCCAAAAGTTTTACAAAGGGAGTTATAAAAGCCACAAGTCTGCTTTCTTCACCCTTGCGGCCCCGAATGAGAGTCATCCACCTGCATAAATCCCGCACCTGAAATGTTTTCTCGTATAGAGTGAGCCACGCTCAGTAGAGTAATTCCTACAGAGGCTACTCCCCACCTAAGTGCACATGCAATGCTCACATACAATATTTCATATTCAAATCAACATTCCAAGTAAGAATATGCATTCAATGTTAGAATTTATCATGTCATGCTGTGAAATGAGATGAGACTCACTCATGCCAACCAACCAAAGCCTTTCCCATTTCCTCAACACATGTAAGTGTCAATGTGTAGGGAATCGTCATTTATGATGCACATCAAATGACTTTTACCAATCTAGGGTCTTTGTATGGGGTGGATGTTCATGGGCTTACACCAAGGGCTCCGCGTACACCCACACGCTTCATGGACCAAGCCAAGGGAGTTCATATCCCAATCACCGGGCCTTACACCTGAGGGATCTTCTAGTCCCTTCTTGTTAACCCCAACTCTAATTACCATGCAACCCATGCGACTCGACTAGGTCTTCGACCAAGCTTAATCGAGTCCACTTGTCACCCACCAAATGTGGTGTTAACAACAACCATGTACGCATCCACATAATACGATGTTACCGTGCATATGCAATATGATGTCCCTTTGCACAATGATAACACATTCAATACATTTCACACATTCCATGGCAAAATTATATCGTAAGCATATAATTCTCATAACTTTCCATAATGTCAATATAACACAAGTATGTATATACATTGACCATTTTCATAAAACAATTTCAAGCATGTTATCACAATTTTTATACTAATAACACACTTAATCACAAGGGCACAATTTCAACCTAAAAACAGTCTATAAAATGGCCCTAAAACAGTCCATTTGGATAGCCTACATGCAGCCCCATTTCAGCCACTAAAACAGTCAAAAAACAGTCCATTTGGATAGCCTATATGCAGCCCCATTTCAGCCATTGAAACATTCCAAAAACAGCCATCTTACAGACCCTAAATAGGCCACAAAACAGTCCATATTTTTACCCCCAAAATAGTCCATGTCATTCCATAATTTTAGCCCCCAAACCGGCCCTAGAACAGCCCCAAAGGAGAGGAATAAAATCAAAATAGGAAGAACCCTACCTCTTGTAGCGTGGAGGAAGTGATAAAACTTCCAAGAACACCAACAATAGCCCAAGAACTTGATTCTCCAAAATATTTTCTTTGGATCTTCAGTGAATTCCACTTTTCTTGGTACATAGACGTAGCCCTCATCGCGGTGATCAACTTTAACTCTTGGTCCAAGTCGAATGGAGCGATGAAACTTCTTGGATAAGAGAAATAAGCGACGAAGACAAACCTTTTCTCTCTTCTCTCTATGGCCGGCCAAGGTGATGATCAAATGAGATATTTTCCCAAAAAATCTGATTTTAAGTCTATATTTATAGCCCCGATTGTGCGGTCCACATCACACCGCATTTTTTCTACTTTTGGATCAGTTTTTTGTCCCGAAACGATTCATTATGTCTCGGATTAAATACAAATAAATTTTATTAGAAATTTAATTTAATTATAATAAAATTTTAAAATTTTCGTTTTTGAGGACCTTTAAAAGGTCATTCGTCACGCAATCACCTCGAACAACGTGCAAGATTCTACTATCTCGGAATTCGACAAAATTTGACGGGGTGACTAGATTCTGCGATACGAGCTCAATGGTGAAGTCTATTTCCTCATCCGAGGTCTAGAGGAATACTTATTTTAAATTCGCATTGTAATGACAAATTACCATTTTGTCCTTTTTTTTTTGAAAAAAATTTAAATTTACCCGGGTTTTACACATAAACTCTAGTTGTTGAGCCAGAGCTTCCCAACCATGTGAATGGCGCTGGGGAAATTGAGTCTGGTCCAAGAGATCATCAAGCTCAGCCTTTGGATCCAATTTCAAATGAGGATTACATTGTTGCTGAGATTCTTCTGATGCTTGAGGACTCAAACCCATTAGAAGCAGCATCGAAAAGTCTCCATAGCCTCACAGATGAAGCTCTAAGGCCAACCTCAAATCAAGAAGATAAAGTGTATGCATAACTAGAAGCTCTAGATTAGAACCCTAGAAAGTGACGTGGCCGACCACCAAAGTGTACACCCAAACCTGAAAGCAACCAAGAACGGGACAGAGAAGATGGTCCCAACACACAATATGAATTACTAGAAGGATGGGTGATGAATTGTAGAACTCGTCGAGGTGGCAAAAGTGCTGGTCATGTTGACAAGGTAAATTCAATTGTCTTTAGTTTGATCCTGAAATTTCAATCTCAAATTACTAGATTTGGTTGTTTTGGGGCCTTTAGACTGTTCTTATCTTCTACATGCAGTGGTTTAACAAATACATGTGTTGACTTTCTAATTTAATTCTCTAATTTATGTGAGGCTTTGGACCCCG
Organism: Ilex asprella; assembly: GCA_023539305.1. Lineage (NCBI taxonomy): Eukaryota > Viridiplantae > Streptophyta > Magnoliopsida > Aquifoliales > Aquifoliaceae > Ilex > Ilex asprella. The sequence goes on from CM042195.1 coordinate 15,249,474, forward strand.
AGAAATTTAAGATTAGTAGATTTCTATAATGGAAAACCTAGGTGTTTTTTTTTCTTCATCAACTTTATGACTAGACCACATATTAGGATCAATTAAATTTTAACTTGAAACAAAAGTTAAATTTTAGTGAATATTGAACAACTAATAATTATTTAGTAAATTAATTTGTTAGTATTATGCAAGTCATGAACAAGAAATAGTTTCTCTAAATTGTCAAATTAAAAACCCTAGTTTGAAGACACATCATACAACATCATACCACTAATTGAAGTTATTTTCTAAATTTGCCTTCAAAGTGACCACTCATAAACTCTACTTGTTGACTCAAAGCTTCCCAATCATGTGCATGACACTATAGAAAGTCTGTCATCACCCGAAATGAACCTTATACTAGAAGCCATGGAGTCGGGGCCAGGAGATCATCAAGCTCAGCCTTTGGATCCAATTTCGTATCAGGATTACAATGCTGTTGAAATTCTTCTAATGCTTGAGGACTCAAACCCATTAAAAGCAGCATTGCAAAGTCTCCTTAGCCACATAGATGGAGCTCTAAGGTCAGCCTCTAAGCAAGAAGATGGAGTGCATACAGAACTAGAAGCTCCAGATTAGAACCCGAGAAAGCGTCGTGGCCGACCACCAAAGAGTACACCCAAACCTAAAAGCAACCAAAAAGGAGACAAAGAAGATGGTCCCAACACACAATATGAATTACTAGAAGGATGGGTGATGAATTATAGAACTCATTGAGGTGACAAAAGTATTTTTTGACAAGGGAAATTTAATAGTTTGTAGTCTGATCTTTAAATTTTAATATCAAATTAATAGATTTGATTTTTTTTTGGGGGGGTCTTTAGACTGTTCTTATCTTCTACATGTAGTGGTTGGGGTTTACTTTTGTTTTATTTCATTTTGTTAAGTAATACTTTAACAAATACCTTTGTTGTCTTTATGGTTTATTTTGGTGATTGTTATGAGGCTTTGGTTCCATGGAAATTTATGATCAGTAGATTCCTAAGAATGAAAAACCTAGATGTTTTTTTTTTTCAAAAACATTATGAGAGTAGACCACATATTAGGATTAGTTAAATTTTAGCTTGAAACAAAAGTTAATCCATGGCCACTTGACTAGATGTTGGTGATATGATCTATGTTGTTTATTCATAAGGTAGAAAAAAAGGTTGTAGAATTTTAACTTTATGGTTCACACAACCAGATATTATAAAACAATAAAAAAAACAAAAAGCATGAAGAAAGAGACAGAAAAAGATGGAATTGACTTTTTTTCAACCCAAAAAGTCTCTGTTAAAAAAAAAATCCAAAAGTTAGATGGGGAAATTATAGCCTCTGTAAGTGATGATGGTATTATGAGTTTAGTATTCGTATGATCTTTCTTACTTTTTTTAATTTGGGGGGTGGGGGGAGTATGGCTTTCTCATTTCTGCTGGAACATATTGAAAATTGATGTTGTTCACATACCCTATAAAGTAAGCGTTATATATCATGATCAATAGCATAGATAAAATTTAAAAGCTGCAAAGTAAGGTGTTTGCTTCCAGGTCCTCGATGGTGAGCTCTTTTACAAAGCTCTATGAAGTGACAATAGTTGCCTTTATAGCCTGTTTGGAAGACAAATCCATCATTGAAAACTTCCTTCAACAAGTTGAAATGGACTTCCAAATGAAGTTTCTTCATCCTTCGATGGAAGATAATTTTTAGCTAGATAACATGTTGATCCCTGACGCAAGTGCGTTACTTTGTCGAAGTTTTTCTGAGCTAGCTTTTTTTTATTGAGTTATGCAAATTTTGAATCGTTGTTCTAACTTGATAGTAGATTTTATACAAGA
>CM042195.1:15251417-15269426 GCA_023539305.1 Ilex asprella
TATATATATATATATATGAGATATAAAGAGAGAGAAGGAGAAAGAGTTCTACTATAAGAAAACTCTAAAATTTAAGAGTTTTAGTCTTCAAATTAATTAGTTTCCTTGTCTGGTTTTTTCAATAATGATGTGATGATGTTAAGGATACTTCGGTCCTTCTGCTCCAAAGCGTACTTTTTTCCAAATGTTTTTAAACTTTGTACTTAAAGTCAAATAAGTTATAAAAAGTGTATCGGCTTAAAAACCCTAATATTTACTACTCAAAAAGACCTCTGTTGACCTCAAGGAGTCATCCTTAACACATGATACAAAGACAACAACGAGACAATAGAGGTATTAAATGTCCCATAGAAACACTTGCATTTTTTATATCATTATTGATTTTTTTTGTAAAAGGTGAAAGTTCTCGCCTATCATATCGCGAGTAGAGATGCAATTATGTCACATAGACTTACGAGTTTGAGTAGAACCAACCAAGGATAAATTCTAAGTGTATGAATTTGTACCTCAATTCATACACTAGTTAAATCAGGACTTGTGTTTCAATAGGGATTCGAACACACACTAGAGGCTTGGATACGATTCGTTTAAACAACTGAGGTCTGTCCTACCGATCAATCACCCTTTTATCGCCTAGGGGACTGGGACCTACACAAGGGTACCATTGGGCCAAACAACCGTTGGTGAAACACCCATTATTTTGGTCAATACAACAATAAAAGAATAGCAATGCTATTGAGACATAATTTGATAACTTAATGATTATGGTCATTGAATCCCCAATAGGTCCCATCATTTAATACACTCCATTATCAATTAAACGATCACAATGCATTAAGTCACTAAATTATGTTCCAAATAACATTAGTGAAGAATAAATAATAGCATGCATCAAAACAAACAAAATAAAAAAACAACCAATAATAACTGGCGAGCCTAAGATCTAATTGGGCCTGGGCCCAATCCATGGATTAAGCCTAAATCATCAAATAAGCCAAGCCTAGTTCATGGCTTGGGTCCAACCCACATCCCAAAAGTCCAGGAACAGTCAGCGCACGTGGAACAACAATCATCCGAATAACCGTGACTCCAAGATAATGTCAATCCCCAATTGTAGCTATATTTTCCGATAGACTAGTAGTCTGACCTTCACATCACCGTCTCATCTAAGGCTCTGTGCCTATAAATTGTAAACCCTCCTACACATAGGGGCATCTCTCACACGCCACACGTTGAGCTTACTTTTGCTCTCTCCCTCTCCCTCACCCACTACTTTATTCTCTCATTAATAAAATTCTCCATCCACCGTTGCCGCCTTTAGTGGTTAGGTCACTACGCCTAACCACACAATCTCTGTATTTTATTATTGATTGCCTTATTAATTACTTGCTTTGTACACTCAACTGATTTGATTGTGCATAATCAGATTTGAGCATCATCAGTTTGGCGTCGTGTGTGGGAAACGAATAAATTTTTCTACTATATGTCCTTGTTTTCTCCATGGAAATCACTACTAGGTCAATGCATCAAGGATAACGACCTAGCTCGTTGGAAGGAGGTTTCGCCTTCGACTCTGCCTACAAAACCCATTGCGACAAATCTTGTGGTTAGACAACAATTACTAGAGATAATGCATATGATGTTGAGCTAAAATCAACAGATTATCTAGTTGATTCTCGCGATAGAAAGATTCGTCCCTAACTCGGAGAAGGAGTCGCACCTGTGATTGAGGTCCAATGTTTACATGTATTAATGGGAAAAGATGGGTTGTTTAGTTATGAAAGTGTGATAAATGTAATAGTTTATGCAGGAACTGATGGTCTATTAACGAAAGAAGAGTTCTGTCTATTTTGCAGATAATAGCACGAAATTGGAGAAAGATGAAACATAGTAAAAGAGGATGCACACTGGAACACGCGTCCGGACGGATTAGAAGTGAGCGTCCAGACGCGAGTGGCAGAAAGACAAGGATCAGAAGAAAGAGCTTACTGGAAGATGCGCCCGAACGGTTTAAGGACACACGTCCGGACGCGTGTCGAGGATCTGCGAATGCCAGCATAGGAACTCTGATGAAAATCAATCTCTCCCCATTCAAGTTATATATATTGTTAAGTGTGGAGGATCAACATAGTATATTGAAGAGGAACAATCAGGTCAAAAGCTTGACCTAGTTCACATATATCATTGTATTTATAGTTAACTTACAATACTAAGAATTACACATACTACCTTAACAGTATTAACAATTTACACATTCTATCCGAATACTCTTAACATATACGAATTGAAGACCTTGTAAAGGGGACTCCTGGTTGGACTGACTTTTTATATATTTCTTTGGTATTTTTCATGTTTGGCTAGAAGGCAAAACTAGGGCTAGGGGAAAACCTCTCGAGGAAGTACGGTATTGTTATAGACTTTGAGTTTATTAATTTATGATATTCTGGTAGTTGAATTTCTAAATTCTTTTAGTAAAGTTTTTATTCTGTAAAGATTCTTGAGTTTTTGTGTCACGTACATCAATTGCTTGAATTTCTCTGCGAGTAAATAACTGGTTATTCCACGTTTGAGTTGATTATCAGTATTTCATGGAATAATATAATTGATTGGTTATCCAGGTTTCTGAATAATTCATTAGTTATAACCTTAGGTTTTGTTCTTAATTTATTACTTGAATCAACCGACATCTGATTCTTGTTGTAAGTTGAGTTGTGAGTATGTAATCAATATCGTACGGAATTGAGAGGGATGACCAGATGTTCTAGTATTTTTATTACTGATTTAATTCTTAAAATTACTTGTTTTCAATCAACAATCCTTGAAACAAATCATTTTTCTTTTAAGGTTATTTTTGGTGTTGTGTGATTGTTTCTTGCTTAAATTCCTTGAGGATTCGACCTCGATATTCTGAGAATTATACTACATTGCTCAACCTACGCTTAGGTTTACAATTCTAAAGTTGAAGCAAGATTTTGGAGCCAGTGCCGAAAAATTTAAAGACAAAGGAGTCAGCACATCTTTCGAGGTTTTCGATATTTGCGATTCATCGGAGTACCGGTAACATAGTTCCAATGTTAACTTATTTTATTGCAATTTATTTTCTTTTTGGTTGTTTCATCTAGATTCCTGTTTTATTTAGTTTAGTTTATTTTATGAGCTCTTGGCATCGTGACTTAAGTGGTCGGTTGATAAGAGAAGATTTAGATACTCTGTTTGGAGATTTATTTGGTTCTTCTGAGTCAAATCATTCTCTACATACAATGGTTGTTAATTCCAATAATCATAAGCGAAATGAACTTCCTAAACATGATGATCATGTTGATAGAGTAAGCAATCATGATGAGAATGATATGGATAATTTAAATGCTAATCAGAGTAGGACTTTGCATGACTATTTACAGCCTGTACTTCTCACTGAACCTTCATGCATCATTTTTTTATTAAATGCCATTAATTTTGTTTTCAAACCTGGCATGATTCAATTACTCCCAAAGTTTCTTGGCATAGAGTCTGAAAATTCATATTTACACATTAGAGAATTTGAGGATGTATGTGCTACATTCCATGACCAGAATGTTTCAGTGAATATAGTCAGATTAAAACTGTTTTCCTTTTCATTAAAGGAAAAAACTAAGACTTAGTTATATTCATTGAGATCAAGGACCATAGGTACATGGCCTGAGATGCAAAGATAATTTTTGAAAAAGTTTTTTCCTACACATCGCACAAACTCTTTGAAAAGGAAAACAATGATTTTTTCTCAAAAAGAGTCTGAAATTTTTTATCAAAGTTGAGAAAGATTTAAAGACATTCTTGCATCTTGTCCACATCACGATTATGAGAGTAGGCATGTGATAAGTTTTTTTTATGAGGGTTTAGGCCCACAGTTGCGACAATTTGTTGAGATGATGTGTAATGATGATTTCATGAATAAGGAACCAGATGATACCTTTGACTGTTTAGATCAATTAGCTGAGAGTGCATAATTTTGGGATACCACATCTCAAGAACCTCCTAAAGGTAAAACTGCACAATCATCATCATCTAGTGGGGGTAAATACCAGTTGAGGAAAGAAGATGACTTAGGGGCTAGAATTGCCACCTTAGCTAGGAGAGTAGAGGCCATGGAGTACAAAAAGGTAAATAAAGTGGGCATGGTACTTGTAGAGGAGGTTTGTAATATTTTTGAGATTCCTGGACACCCTATGAAGGAGTGCTCAACAATGTCTGTCTTAAAGGAAGTTTTGCATGACCAAGCGAATGCTGCAAACAGCTTTTCAAAACCTTACAATAATCCTTATTCATATGCATACAATCCGGGGTGGAAGAATCATCCAAATTTTAGTTGGAGGAATGAAAATCATGCATCACAACAACCTCAACAAAATTCCTCCAATGTTGCATCCTATGTTCCACCCCCTAAGAGGAATATTGAGAATGTATTAACACAGTTCATGCAGACAAACTACTCAGGTTATTGAAGATATTAGGAGTGCAATCACTAAATTGACTATTGACCCTAGTCATCAGGAGAAAGGTAAGTTCTCAACACAACCTCAACCAAATCCACAAGGTCAATTTAATGCAAATGAAACTAGCAGTTCTAGTACTGTGCATGAGTAGGTAAAGTCTATCACCACACTCTATAGTGGAAAAAAAATTGATAAAATTATTCCTTCTAAAACTCAAGAATCCAAGAAAATTTCAAAACCTACGTAGAGTGATGATAAACTTAGCCCATCTGAAATCAATAAGCCTGAGAAGTATGTCATACCTGCACCATTCCCACAGAGATTGCTTACTTCCACCAAGCCTAATATGCATAATGATATGTTGGAGATTTTTAAGCAGGTAAAAATTAACATTCCTTTGTGGGATGTCATTAAACAAATACCTTCTTATGCAAAATTTTTGAAAGAATTATGCACAGTTAAAATAAAATTAAAAGTGCAAAAGAAGGCATTTTTGACTGAGAAAGTATCCTCCATCATATAGCATTGGACCCCACCAAAATATAAAGACCTAGGTTGCCCCACTATTTCTTTTGTTATAGGCAACCACAGAATTGAACAATCCTTACTGTATTTAGGAGCTAGTGTGAACTTGCTCCCTTATTCAGTATATGAACAACTAGGGTTAGGTGAGTTAAAACCCACTTCGGTTACACTTCAATTAGTTGACCGATCAGTAAAAATACCAAGGGTATGGTGGAGGATGTTTTAGTACAGGTTGATAAGTTTTATTTTTTCATGGATTTCATAATTTTGGATACTCAACCTGTATTAAATGCAAATGCTCAAATTCCTGTTATTTTAGGCAAACCATTCCTAGCAACTTCAAATGATTTAATTAATTACAAGAATGGAGTGATGAAATTAACTTTTGAGAATATGAAATTAAAGCCCAATATTTTTAGTGTGTAAACAACCAGAAAATGTTGTTGAAGATCTACACGAAATTAATATGATTGAGTCTTTTGTTCCAAGCAGAGTATATGATCCTTCTTTATTTGATCCACTTGAGTCATGCTTGTTGGAACAATCTTCTTTGTTAGAGATAAATGAGAATAATTCTGAAATTTCTATCTTAACTGATTTGTTAAATTCTTTCCAGGTACTTGAAATAGGAGAGTTGAGACAGAAATTTGAGGAGCTTCCGCCAAGAACTGATCCACCAATCCCATCCATGGGTAAAGCCCTCAAGCTTGATCTAAAGTAGTTACCGATAGATTTAAAGTACGCATTTCTAGGAGATGATGAAACGTATTCGATAATAATTTCTTCTCAATTAGATTCAGCATAGGAAGGTAAGTTGCGACAACTTCTTAGAGAGCATAAAAATGCAATTAGTTGGACTTTAGCTGATATAAAAGAAATCCATTGATTTTCACTCAAAAGATTTATTTGGAAGATAATGCTAAACCATCTAGGGAGATGCAACGTAGACTAAATCCAAATATGAAAAAAGTTGTAAAGAATGAGGTACTGAAATTGTTAGATATAGGAATTATTTACCCGATTGCAGACAATAAGTGAGTAAGTACTACACAAGTAGTTCCAAAGAAATTTGGAGTCACTGTAGTTGCCAATGAAAATAATGAGCTTGAGCCAACTAGGACAGTAACTAGTTGGAGAATGTGCATTGACTACAGAAAATTGAATTCTATAACTAGAAAAGACCAAATTTTAGAAAGGGTAGCATCACATATGTATTATTATTTTTTGGATGGTTACTCGGGATACAACCAAATTAAAATTGCCCTAGAGGACCAAGAGAAAACCATATTTACTTGTCCTTTTGGCACCTTTGCTTATCGAATGATGTCCTTTGGACTTTGCAATGCACCAGTGACTTTTCAAAGGTGTATACTTAGTATTTCTAGTGATATGGTTGAACATTTTTTTGAAGTCTTCATGGATGATTTTACTGTTTTTTGGTAATGCATATGATAAATGTCTATCCAATCTAGAGAAAGTACTTATATAATGTGAAGAGAAGAACCTTGTGCTTAATTGAGAAAAATGTCACTTCATGGTTAAGAAGGGAATTGCCCTTGGTCATGTTGTCTCTTCAGAAGGAATTCAGGTAGATAGAGCTAAAATTAAACTAATTGCTAATTTACTCTCTCTCAAAACCCTTAAGGATGTTAGATCTTTCTTAGGCCATGCTAGCTTCTATAGGAGATTTACAAGAGACTTTAGTATAACTAGACCACTTTGCAGTATCCTAAGGAAAGACACACCTTTTGAGTGGGATGACTCATGCCAAGAGGCTTTTGATAAGTTGAAGGGCATGCTTGTCACTGCTCCGATTATGCAACCTCCGAATTGGAGTCTTCCCTTTGAAATTATGTGTGATGTCAGTGACTATGTCGTAGGGGAAGTTTTAGGGCAAAGAAATGAGAAAAATCCACATGTCATTTACTATGCTAGTAGAACCCTAAACAATGTACAAATGAACTACTCTACTACAGAAAAGGAACTACTAGCAGTGGTGTTTGCTCTGGAAAAATTTAGGTCATATCTAATAGGATTTTCCATTGTTATTTTTACAGACCATGTAGCTCTTAAATATTTATTAACAAAGAAAGATGTCAAACCAAGACTACTAAGGTGGATCCTCTTACTCCAAGAATTCGACATAACAATTAAAGATAAAAAAGGAGTAGAGAATGTAGTGGCTGACCATTTGTCTAGACTTGTGAGTGATATGCCCATAGAGACAATGTCAATCTAGGATACATTTCCTGATGAACAATTATTGGCAATATCTTCAACACCCTGGTTTGCTGACATTGTGAATTTTCTTGTTACAGGTAATATGCCACCAGCTTGGACTGCTTTGGACAAGAAGAAATTTCTAGTTAAAGTAAGGAGTTTCTTTTAGGATAACCCATATCTTTTCAAATACTGTTCAAATCAAATTATCCGAAGATGTGTGCCAGATAATGACGTAAGTAGCATACTATCTTTTTGTCATTCGGGTGCATGTGGAGGCCATTTTTCTACAAAAAAAAAACTACTGCAAAGGTTTTGCAGTGCTAATTTTATTGGCCAACAATTTTTAAGGATGCATATAATTTTTGTAAGGTGTATGAGCGATGTCAAAAAATGGGGGGATTAACCCGTAGAAATATGATGCCTTTAAAATTAATATTGATAATAGAAATTTTTTACTGTTGGGGCATAGATTTTATGGGGCATTTTCTCCCATCTTTTGGATATATGTACATTTTAGTGGGAGTAGATTATGTCTCCAAGTGGGTCGAAGCTATACCATGTCGGACAAATGATCATAAAGTTGTTTTGAAATTTTGAAAAGAAAATATTTTGTCTAGATTTGGTATGCCTCGAGCCATTATCAGTGATGGGGGATTGCACTTTTGTAATAAATCCTTTGAGAATTTAATAAAAAAATATGGGGTAACACATAAGGTTGCAACTCCCTATTACCCATAGACAAGTGGTCAAGCAGAGCTCGCCAATCGGGAAATTTCTTACATTTAAAAAAAAAAGGTTAACCCAGATCGTAAAGATTGGACGTTATGAATAATTGATGCATTATGGGCTTACTGTACTGCTTACAAAACCCCAATTGGCATGTCTCCGTACAAATTGGTGTATGAAAAAGCTTACCATTTACCTGTGGAACTAGAACATAAGGCTTTCTGGTCCATTAAGATGTTCAATTTTAGTTTTGACAAAGCTGGTACCTTACAAAAATTACAATTAAATGAGCTTGTGAAGATCAAGAATGAAGCATATGAGAACTCTAGGATTAGTAAAGCGCGAATGAAGGTGTTTCATGATAAGAATATTGTGCGTAAAACGTTTACACCTGCACAGAAAGTTCTGTTATATAATTCTAGACTTCACATCTTCAAAGGAAAGTTTCGAACTAGATGGAGTGGTCCGTACATTGTTAAGGAGGTATTCCCGTATGGAACAATAGAGATTGAGAATCCAAATAATGGGAACACCTTTAAAGTTAACGGACAGTGACTGAAACCATTCTTGGAGAAATGACTTGTTGAAGTGGAATCCATCGAACTGATGGATCCCCACTATGAATAAGTTGTCTCTAACAATTTTGTGTATTATTTTGTATATTAGTGTATGTTGTTTATTTTATTTTTTCATAGATACATGGGTACAATATACGCACATCTAGTATGTTCTTCTTGACCCTTAATTGATCTTACATTGAGGACAACGCAAATTTTTGAGTGAGGGGTGGAGCATATTGGATTGATTGATTGACACATGTATATTGATTGATTGACACATGTATCTGTTCCCAAAAAAAAAATTAAGTATAAAGGAGGGACATACTGGAAATCGCGTCCGGATGCAGAGATTATAGAACAAAACTCTCTGGAACTCGTGTCCGAACGGAACCAACAGGATGAACTCTCTGTAAATCGCGTCTGGACGGGGAATGGACATGCGTCCGGACGTGAAGGCGAATCGTTTCAAATTCAGAAGCACGTCTGAATGGGGAATCATCATGCGTCCGGATGCGTGCCATTCAAGACTCATTAATGTTAGTTGAGGCGCGTCCGAACGGTTACACCCCATGCGTCCGGACGCATGAGGAAAACTATAAATAGTCAAGGCCTGGCCATTTTTTTTCTCTTGTCTTCTACTCTCCTCAACTGGAATACAAACTTCTCATGCCTTTGTTATATCCTTTCCTTCCTATTAAGACCATACTATGGCACCACCACGAACCTCCATTTCAAAGAGACCCCGAACGAGCACTTAGGAGTCTCAAGAGAAGGTGGACACCACGTTCGATCCTATTCGATTCCAGACTTTAGAGGAAAGGGTAAGGTTTTTTAAATACTATGCTACCAAGCCCGTTGTCTGTGAAAGGAGGGTAAAGCATGAAGATTTTTCCAGACTTGGAATCCGGGACATAATCTCATATAGGAGGTGGGCGGGTTTTATGGGGAAAGAGTGGCTCTACATCCCCATTCTAGCTAGAGAATTTTACAGTAATGCCGAAGATTGTGGGAATGGCCTAATCCATACTTATGCTCGAGACAAAGACATCAGGGTGGATGCCATGACCATTGCTAGAGTTATTGGTATGACCCAAGCTCGAGTGACTAATCCTGACTATCCACACAACTATGTCGGTGATGAGGTTGGCCGAGAGTTGTTTAGGGATCAAGATTTTGCATGGACTGAAAATTTGAAATATCTTCAGCAGGGGGACTTGACCAACAAATACAAAATTCTCAATTTAGTTTCAGTATCCAACATTTTCCCCTTGTTGAGGAATAATCACATTTATCTTGACCGGGGCAGACTTCTCTATGCCATAAGTACAGGAAAGACCATAGACCTGCCCTCACTTATTTTTTCTGAAATGCGAAAAGCTGTTGTGGACCCAAAAAAACCATCTCTTCCTTTCGTTGGTCTGGCCAGAGCATTTTGTGAGCAAGCTAGGGTGGTGATTGATTCCACCATGGGCTGACTAAAAAGGTTGTTATGCTCAATTTTGGCTCTCTTATGAAGAGCCGGAGTGTGACTAGACCAGTAGTGGGGGAGAGAGGCCAAGCATCTGAGCAGCAGGGGGAAGCTGTGCCCGAGGGTGATGTAGCGGGGGATGAGTAGTGGGATCAATTCTTCAATTTCGATGAGGATTTTGATTTGCCAGTGGATGCGGACACTGATCCCAGGACTGACAGGCAGATTCTATTCGAGTTGTTGAGAGGACAGAGAGAAATGAGAAAGGAGATGAGAGAGTTAAGGGCTCAGATGAGGGGGCTGGGGCAGAGTTCTCAGAATTAAGTAGGCCCCTCGTCTTCGCGTACTTCTTCTAGGTCCCGAAGTTGATGTTGTGTTCTTTATTTTCATTCTAGTTGTTTTTTTTTTAAGAAATCAAGGCCTATAGTGGGTAGATCTTTATTAGGCTTGATTTCTGTCCTCTTTTGAATATGCATTGTACGAAAATTCCTAATATTATATGAAATGCATATGTTGTTTAGTGTACCATTAAATATCTAAATAACATTTTTATGCATAATTTGACACCACAATATAGAAATAATTTGTGAAACTTTAAAGTTGCAACTCTTTAAACATCACATAGAACTTTATTCTATATTTTTGTATCTCATATCATGTCCTTATAAAAATTCACAATTTATACACTTTAGACTGTACCAAGTTGAAAAAATTGTTAGGTATTTTATCTTGAGAACTTAAAACATATAGTGGAGATGCATAAAAATCATGGTGAATATTTTTATTCAGCTAATATCCTTCAATAGTCTCATTATTTTTGTTTTGGTCAAACACCAATATTTTGAATGATTGCTCGACTTTAAATTATTTGCATGAAAAATGTGTTATCAAGAACTCTTGAGATATGATTCTAGGTCATCTTTGATATTATTTGAGCCTAATTTTATTCTTTAAATATTACTATCTCTAGAAGCCGTGATTGAGCTTTTGAAGCAAAATTTTATTTCTTATACAAAACATATAATAACCAAGCCAATGAAAATAAATAATATATGTTACCCTTGGTTATCCCGAGATTGAGTTTTTTATTGTTTATGTAATTTGGGAGATGTTGATTGAAAAAAGAAAAAAAAATTGCATACTTGTGAATATATACATTCAGTTGTCTTGCTTGAAAAAAAAAAAAAAAGCAAGTCGCTGTGAAAAATAGCAAACATGTGTTTGAAAAGGAAAAATATGAGCAAGTGCTGTAAATTGTGCTTCAAAATGACGAAGAGTGAAAAGCTATGGAAAGAAGTTTGGTTGTGCAATGTAAATGTTGTCTTGGGATAATCTTTTGAATTCTTGAATATCCTTCGTTTCAAAACCCTTATCCCAAGGCCCCATTACAACCTTAAATAAAGACCTATCTGATCTTAAAAGTGTATTAATGAATGCATGACTTGTGTGAATAAGGAAAAGAACAGTGGTTATTTATTTATTGGGCATTGATTTCCTTTCATGAGATTATGTCAAATCATTTTCTTTTGAATTACGTTCTTTTAAATGGAACATGTGAGCATTAATTTGTTTTGATTTAAATATTTTCATCTCACATGTGATACTTGAAGGTATAGTCATTATAATCTGAGGGAATTGATTATGAGTGAATTATCTAGTAAGATTTGACATTGAGACAAATAGTTGATAGTTTTAGGGGTGATTATCAGATGAATTATTGACTTGGTATAGTTAATTCACACTACAAACGAGTTTATATGAGAATATGATAAGTGCATACACTTATATAACATAAGAGTTCTATATTTTATTTTACATGTGCTTATAAAAAGTTTGTATCTTAGAATTTTTATATTGTGGTAGTAATTTGTGTTATAAAATTATTATTTAGACATTTGATCACAGGGTGATGTTTGTGGGTGTCATCTCTGGAAACCCTCACGAGACTATACTCGTCCACTAGGGGAAACCTATGAGTTTAAAGGCTTGTTGCATATGCTAAATGCAATCGTGAGACCTATGAAAGTGGTTTTGTTTGATTTTTAGTTAGTATTTTTATGTTTTTTTTATTTATTTGCCTTACTTGGGACTAGCAAGGTCTGAGTGGGGGGTGTGATTGAGGTCCAATGTTTACATGTATTAATGAGAAAGATGGGTTGTGCAGTTATGAAAGTGTGATAAATATAATAGTTTATGCAGGAACTGATGGTATGTTAATGAAAGATGAGTTGTGTCTATTTTGCAGATAATAGCACGAAATTGGAGAAAGATGAAGAATAGTAAAAGATGAAGCACACTGGAACACGCGTCTGGACGGATTAGAAGTGAGTGTCCGGACATGAGTGGCAGAAAGACGAGGATCAGAAGAAAGCGCTTACTGGAAGATGCGTCCAGACTGTTTAAGAACACGCCTGTCGAGGTTCTGCGAATGCCAACATAGGAACTCTAATGAAAGTCAATCTCTCCCCATTAAAGTTATATATAGCTTACTAGAAGATGCGTCCGGACGGTTTAAGGACACGAGTCCGGGCGCGTGTCGAGGTTCTGCGAATGCCAGAATAGGAACTCTAATGAAAATCAATCTCTCCCCATTCAAGTTATATATACGAATTGAAGACCTTGTAAAGGGGACTTCCAGTTGGACTGATGAATTTTTATTTATTTCTTTGGTATTTTCCATGTCTGGCTAGAAGGAAAAACTAAGGCTAGGGGAAAATCTCTCGAGGAAGTACAGTATTGTTATAGACTATGAGTTTATTGATTTATGATATTCTGGTAGTTGAATTTCTAAATTCTTTTAGCAAAATTTTTATTCTGTAAAGATTCTTGAGTTGTTGTGCCACGTACATCAATTGCTTGAATTTCTCTGTGAGTAAATAACTGGTTATTTCACGTTTGAGTTGATTATTAGTATTTCATAGAATAATATAATTGATTGGTTATCCAGGTTTCAGAATAATTCATTAGTTATAACCTTAGGTTTTGTTCTTAATTTATTGCTTGATCAACCGGCATCTGATTCTTGTTGTAAGTTGAGTTGTGAGTCTGTAATCAATATCGTACGGAATTGAGAGGGATGACCGGATGCTCTAGTATTTTTATTACTGATTTAATTCTTAAAATTACTTGTTTTCAATCAACAATTCTTGAAACAAATCATTTTTATTTTAAGGTTATTTTTGGTGTTGTGTGATTGTTTCTTGCTTAATTCCTTGAGGATTCGACATCGGTATTCCAAGAATTATACTACATTGTTTAACCTACGCTTGGGTTTACAATTCTAAAGTTGAAGCACACCTCCTCCCGCTAGAAGGGAGGTTCCATAGCCTCTCCACTCAAGGCACCAAGGCACCCCCAGCGTGGCGCCTAGCGCTAGGGCAGCCTTATGTAGCGCCCAGGTTCCCTCCAGTGCCAAGGAGTCCCTTCTCAGTGCCCAAGGCCCCCAAGCTCCTCTTCCTAATGTCCCTGCTTTGCCCTCACATACTGCTGACCCTCATGTGTAGAATGATGAGGGGAGAACCAGTATTCAGACCACGAAAGCTACTGCAAAGATCCGACTAAGGGTGTCCCTAACCAATAGGGCGTGAAAATTAAGGAGGTGCAAAACCAGCTTGGCGACGCCCTAAATGCCATCAAGGCACGTGCGTCAGAAACAATGGACTATCTGGTAAGACGCATTGACACTCCATTTATGGCAGATGTTGTTACTTTCTTTACCCTCGAAATTCAAGATGCCCATTGTAGAAATCTTTGATGGTACGAAAGATCCACTCAATCACCCCGACAAGTACAAATCCCTTGTGCAACTCCATAACATACCTGACGAGATAATGTACATAGCCTTCCCTACCACCTTGAAGGGATCCGCATGATAGTGGTTCTCCAAGCTTAAGCCATGTTCTTTCAGCTCGTTTGCTGAATTAAGTAAATCTTTCATCTCCCAGTTTAAAGGGGGACGCCGACATCAAAAACTGATCACTCACCTACTCACCATCAAATAGGATCAGGATGAAAATTTAAGAAGCAACCTCACTTGTTTTAATACAGAGGCCCTCTAGATTGAGGAGCCAAATGCAAGGTTATCATGGCCGTCTTTATCACAGCTTTGCGTTCATCAAGTTTTATGTTCTCTACCTTGAAAATGCCATCAGCAAGCATGCTCGATCTGTTATCTAGGACACATAAGTACATGAATTTTGAGAATTTCACCAAGGCTAGGTGAGGTGAATCCTCCCACGGGGCTGAGAAATGAAAAGACACATGTAAAGATAAAAGTGAAGCATAGAATAAGAAAGAGGACGGAAAGAGTCTTTGTCAAGGACTACATTGGTTTCTCACCTTTGAGAGAACAGCCAGCCTTTACGCCACTTAATGCCTAGGTTAAGCATATTATGTTCCAAATACAAGATGATCGTACGATATGTTGGTCGGGAAAGATAAAGCCCACCCTAAACCGTAAGAACCCAATCAAGTACTATCATTTTCACAGCGATCATGGCCACGACATTGACGATTACTTTGAACTCAAAAGGCAGATCGAGGAACTCATATAGTGTGGCCAATTACGGCATTACTTTGTCGGTAGAGGACAAGTCTCTCCACTTAGCCAAAACCAGGATGACAAAGAGCATCAACAACCCCTCAGAGAAATCCAAATGATCTTCAGAGGGATAGGAGACAGAGGTGACTCCAACTCAGCTTGGAAAATGCATGCCAGGAGAGCCAGATAGACAGTCAAATTACCCTCACCCGACGAAGACACACCAACACAAGGAAGGGAAAGTCATCTCATTATCAGATAGGGACCTCGAGGGGATCCAACACCCCTATGCTGACCCATTAGTGTTAATCATGATGATAGCCAACTACCAAGTTAAAAGAATTATGGTGGACAGTGACAACATCTTGCTTGCATCAGCCTATGATAGCCTCCATCTTGACAGGGAGAGATTGCAACAACGAAAAAGGTAGCCAAGTAAAGACAAAAGTCGTCATACTCCCGACGATTGCTCATTGCTCCTACATCCAGTCACATCAAAACTCTCTCTGTCACCATCTGTCCTTGGTGTTTCATATGGGACGAAGCCAAATAAATCAATATCAGGGAAATAAGATAAGGCCTTCCCCCTGAACTCCTCATAACCATCAATAAAAGCGTCTACAACGACCCTCTTAGCAATCTCCCTCCTCCTCTTCATCTCAATGGGGAGAGCCTTTGCCCTGATGGCTCTCTAATCAGCTACTCGCTGGTCTACCTCTGCCACATCAACACTCTCAAGAGTTAACCGTAGCTTTGCCTCAGCTCCTGTGACCCTCTCACGATCTGCTCGCAGCTACGTTTTTGCTCTCGTGTAGGTAGTCTCCTTATTAGCCTCTATATTGGCAGGCCTCTTGCAGGATGCCAAAAGCTCGGCCTCAAAGGGTGCATCTCTTTCATTAGCCAACCTCAATTGCTCCTCAGTAGCCTCTCGTGTCTGTCTTTCTTCTGCCAGAGCCCTTGATGCCTCACCAAGCTTGATCGTCCACGAAAAATTCACGGAAAGGGAACAACCACCTACAAGAATCCAAAAGGCAGAACATAAAAAAAAAAGTGCAAAAGCCAAGGCTAAATAGAATAAAATTATGCCATAGCAATGTTGGAACGAAAATCCCAATAATCAATGACAGCAAGTATGTATCAAATACAAAAAACAAAAAAAAATCCTTTAAAACCCTATAGGCAGAACTAGGGTTGACCTTCGAGATCGCTCTGAATTGATCTCGTCTCAGTACGAACGCAGAATCTAAAGACGGACACAAAATATAGCTCGATGAATTTCACGATCTTCTATCATATATCCCACATTGCCAAAATCCTGATGCAGTGTAGGCTGCAAGGACTTCTGAACTTCTGTTCTCTCTCTCTCTCAGCTTCCCTTAAAACGTGACTAATCAAGATGATGCTAATTTAGCTAGCCTAGACATCTATATATGAGCTACAACAGAAACCTTAAAGAGAAATAAGGGTCGGACTTCTAATAGGCCTAGGATTCCTATGTTCAACCCAAAACAAACATCCTACAGTCCATTAATAATAAGTTAGTTCACTAAAAACTTATTACTGATCTCCTGAGCCTTATCTCAAAATTATGTTTCGAGCTTCTTATTATTATATACTTAATAATCTTCTCACGTTTAAAATTTTAAATGGTCATTAATTAAATAAATTACTGATAATTATATTTAATTGACTTTTTTTATTCCTTGAGACCTTACCACTCAACTTATTTGTCCTGTCGGATAATTAAATTCACCTGCAGGATTTGACATAAACAAAAGTTATGAACTTCCTCAGGAAGACATCATCAACCCATTTAAATACCAGGATGTAATTTTTTTTAATAATTAATTTCTACCATACAGATAATATCGTCTCCAAATTCACCGAGCTTATTGACTCAATATGAATCTCACTCTTTGATGAATTAAAAGTGACAATCATTATATGAACGTGGCAATTAAATATCTCAAAATTAAAAGTATAAGCAATCATAATAATCATGAGATATTTATTATCGTATTCAATCAGTAAAAGATAATAACTTAAACATGGGTATGTTCAATACACAAAGTGTACTAGTGTAATAATCCGAGACCTCAAACAACCTCCTATAGTCAAGACAGATTATTTCAAAATATTACACTACAATCTTATTGATGGTGTGTTCAATTTCATCTAAGATTGTTAACCTATATTCATACTGTACAAGGATACAATAATCTGGCCTTCTGTGCATAAACCAAACTCTACACACTAAATTATCTACAATATAAATTATAAGACACACATGCATACCATATATCAAATATAATGCAAATATTTTGCCCAAATAGATTCTCAATAACATGAAAAAAATAAACTCCTATTAATTAATAAAGCAAGTTTCACTACAAAAGTAAGATTTTAGTATAAAACCCTATCACGTGAATCCCTCCACCGTGGTATCTATAATGCCCTCTAGACCTTAAGAGGCGACCTCTCTAATTTCCGTAGTCGTCACAAAATTCCAAAGTCACTCCTTGGCCAGATTCACGTCCTACAACATGGACACTAAGCCACTGCTGGAAGTAGGACAACTACGTGGAGCACCAGTCCTTGCAAACTATCGCACTAGAATCTCAACTCCTAAAGTAGTAGTAAGGCTAACCCTAGCGCTCGAAGGGGCTGCGTACTGAGAATCTCACCACCAAATCCTGCATCCCGAGAAGCAGCATGGTCATCGGCCCTCGACCGATAAGCATTAGAGGCATCAAGCTTGGCCCTCTTGGGAGAGGGAGAAGACATCACCCTAAAAGCATAAAGAGCCTCCACCATCGCTCTATCAACAGTAGTACCTACGAAACTGGTATAAAAAGAAAAATTTACATAAGTCATCAAATTTATAGAAATAATCAAATACCTTCCCTCTTCTGTCTAGAGGAAGCTCTGGAGTGACCCGACGTAGACTTAGAAGCTGCAAATTACTTGGTAGAATGATTGCTCATAGCCTGAAGCCTACTCTCTTGCTCCGCAGAAAATACGGGTGAAACTGCAAAGGAAGCAAACATGCAGTAAATACAAGGGGATATGACATTCAAGTATAAAAGCAAGGTCAAAAATCATACCTAGCTTGGTCCTCATAGCAATATCCCATCTCGAAGGCACTAAATCACGATCCTCCTCGGCAGCCCACTCACTTCCTATGAAGAAAAACTTAGACTTCTAACTATGACAGTTCAAAAGCAATCCAGTGATTAGCTTGCCCGACCTCGGAGCAAAGAAATACCATCCCTAATGAGGATTAGGATTATTCAAAAGCACATAAGACACCAAGAACTCCTCAAAAAGGGGGGAGAAACATCCTCTCCATGAACCAGATGTCATAGTGAAAAGAATGCTAAAATTATCCTCTATTCATTCGGGGTCAACCTCACCGGGGTAAGCAATAAGTGACCCAGAATTCAATAAATGGGTCCAGGTATTTGAAACTAGGGCTGTCAATTTTTAACCTGGAAC
>CM042195.1:15269526-15283673 GCA_023539305.1 Ilex asprella
AAAAATCAAAGATGGCTTCACCATCTATCAAAGATGCCTTCCATGATGAAACATATCCAAGTCTATCTAAAGCTATCCACTAAATATAAATAAAACCTAGTGAACAGAAATTAATTCTACTGCTAGACTAAGTTGATCAGTGTGTTGATCCTCATATTCCAAAAAACAAAAAACATCAAATAGGACACAACATTGTTAACATAGAATGCAGAAAAAAGTTTTACCCAAACCATTTGGTAATTTTCTTTTTCTTAATTTTCACCACAACCATTCGGATAAGGACAAAACCAGAGATCAAGTCCAAAACTCTGAACACAAAGCCAAAAATTGACAACGTTATAAAGTCCAAAATTCTGAGCACAAACCAGAGATCAAAGAATATTGACAACTTCACTGAAGCACATAAGCCCATTCTTGAATCAATCAGAAAATGTGGCTTTTTAGTCACTATTCACACATTTTAAGCTAATCGTAGTAAGAGAGAGAGTGAGCGAGAGAAAGAGATCTTTTGGGGAATTTTGTCGAACAGTTTATAGGCCATCATTGATAATACCATTTTGAGCACACGCGCGCGCGAGAGAGAAAGAGATATGGAAAGGGAGGTTGTGCACGGGTGTGATAGAGGGAAGAGGAGAAAGAGATACCTAGAGAGCCTGGGGCTGGGCGCTGTTGGGGCTGGTGTTGTTGGGGCTGGGCGCTGATGCTCGCGTGAGAGAGGGAGAGAGGATGTGGTGATTGAGGGGAGGAAGTAGGGTAGGTGGTGATTGAGGGCTGGGCGCTAATGCTCGCCGCCTGTTGGCTTGGATTTGGCTTTCATTGCCATCGATTTGGGAGCATCTGACACTGGCAAAGAACTTGGCAAGTAAAAATTACGCAAAACACTACAGTGAGAAGAACAATAAAAAGGGAAAAAGGAGAAAACTAACAACTGCAAGTGATCTAATCAAATTATGGAAAGACACTCATAGAGACATTTTATCAAACACATGTTATGCTATAAATTATATCAAACTAAAACAATTGAATACAAAGATCCAACACCTTCACTCGATAGCTTTTTGATCAAAAGCCAACTACGGGAATGCATCATTTGATAGCAGTATGCCCCTTGTTCTGTTACAAATGATGTCTTCTCTTGGTCATTGGGATCCATCCTGGTCTGATTGTATACTGAGAAGGCATCTATGAAACTAAGTAGCTCATGCCCTGCCGTGGCATTCACGATCAATTCAATCTGAGGTCATGGAACGTTATCATTTGGGAAAGCACAATTTAGGTCAGTAAAGTCGATGCAAAGGCATCATTTGTTATTGGTCTTTTTAACAAGGACCATGTTGGCCAGCCAAGTCGGATAGTCTACTTCCCTGATGGCCTGGGTGTGGAGGAGCTTAGAGACCTTTTCATTTACGGCTTTCTAGCGTTCTGGAGCAAAGCTTC
The DNA here is from genome assembly GCA_023539305.1 of Ilex asprella. Lineage (NCBI taxonomy): Eukaryota > Viridiplantae > Streptophyta > Magnoliopsida > Aquifoliales > Aquifoliaceae > Ilex > Ilex asprella. The sequence goes on from CM042195.1 coordinate 15,270,964, forward strand.
TCCGCTTCTACTTTATCGACTTAAAGGTTGGATTCACGCTAAGCTTGTTTGTAATGACTGAAGGGTCAATCCCTTACATATCCTCTTATTTCCAAGCAAACACCTTGATATTTTTTCTCAGGAATTGAATAAAGAGGTCCTTAATCTCTTTTTAGCAGCTTGGACCCCATGTACACCAAATGTCCTGGGTCCTCGTCGAGTAGGATTGGCTCCAATTCTTTTGAGGGTGTGGGCCTTGTCTCCAGCTTGTCTTTCATGTCGAACTTGTCCAACTCTATGGTCTTGATGATACCCTAAATATTCCTAAGGTTGAACTTGGGATTTTAGCTTAGACCCTCCAAGCTCAGGCCACTCAGCCCATTATTGATTACTAGGGAACTTAAGGTCAGTACTTTCTCCCCAGCAACTGCACCTTAATAGGAATAGCACAAAAGACAGCTGACTTCCACCTAAACACCATACATAGCATAACAGTCTTTCATTTGGGCAAAGAAGTTATAATCGCCTCAACGATGTCCTTGACAATCGCATAATATGCGGGACCATTACAAGAAGAAGCCTAAGATCATACCCATAATTATGCAAAACTTCTTAAATCTATTAATACGAGACATATCCCTCATGAAAAAACAACAAGCATCTAGCCTTAGCAAATACCCTGTATAATTTTTTCCTCTTTATCAATATAATCACCTTAGGAGCAAGAGACTATTTTTCAGAGTGGATTAGCAGAACTCTTGAGCTGGTGAACTACTATAAACTCTCTGTGTGTAAGCCCCTATCCCCTTCTGTTCAATTCTTAAGAGCCTAGGAGCTCCGACTGAGCTATTTAGTGATCCTCTAATCCCTAAGCTTTGTTCATTTGTGTGACACACATTGTCAAATACAAAAAATAAATTTATATGATAAACAAATCTACCGTACAAAACAGATGGACTGGCTAACCTAATCCTGTCATAGTTGACTTGATCTGTCAGAATCCAAGTCAACCTAGTATCAATGAATTCGGTTTACATTAGAAAAAAGGACATATGAGGAATTACATCATCAAATTTTATCTTGGGCATAAAGAATCCATTTCTACACATCGTCAACTTTTAAAATGTCACGTCATATATGAAAAAAATGTTTCTAATGGTCATATATTCTCTCAAGTATTCTAACAAACTAGAGAATCACACCATTATTATTTGAAAACCACACTACCCTAGTGTGTCAATACACAGATGTTTGCCTTGCCTACAACAATATGCAATTGTATTCTCAAGACTCAAGAGAGAATAATCGTCTCCCAATGTAATATAAATTTGAAAAGGAAGAACCTCCATTACAATGGATTAACCTATCTCTTCAACTTGATAAATCACTTATTTTATTGGGTTCTTACTTACTATGCTATTTTGCTCACTCACACACACAACTCATCCACTCCACACAACTCACTTTACTCACATTTCTCAATTTCACACACGATCAAAATCTATTTCACAAACTAATTAACTAGTTTCTAAATTGGGTTTATCTATTCCAACCCAATCTTAATAAGGGCATGCTTGTTTGAAAGGATAATAGTGGTATACAGATGTGTGATTAGGAAAAATAGTACATGAGGCCTAGTAATACCTTATAGACTTGTTTGATTGTTGTATTAAAAGTAGATGGATGGATAAAGTAATACTGTCTAATACAATACAGATGGATAAAAAATAAGATTAAAAATGGTATTAGAATAATACTTAATTTTATCTAGCGTTTGACAATACACAATTATACATGTTGGATAGTAATTATTTAATTCAACCCGTTATTTGGTAAGATAATTATTTTATTGTATTAATGTTGAATTGATAAAAATACCCTCAATCAGTGTTTGTTACATTGATGACAACTTGATTTTATTACTTGGGGGTTATAATTGTAAATGCGTAGAATAATACGTTTGAGTTGGATTATAATATCACTTATTTTGGTGGTATTAAAAGACCTCCTTAATACAAGTCTATTGTACAAAAAATATACGATAAATATACGATTAATATATGTTTTTGAAATTAATATAGTATTAAATTTGCGTACCAAATAAAAAAATAATACAATTCAATATTTAATCCACTCATAATATGTCTACCAAACGAGCCCTATTTGTTTGCTTTTTTTGTGTGATACTATTTTTTGGGTCGCAATATCAACCCACTAGCTACAATTCACAAAAACCCATTTACATGGGCTTATATAATACCACTTAGAAGGTGGTATTATTTTTTGGGTTTTGGTCATCAATGGTATTAGAGAGATTAATGACTAAATTGTCATTCATCCTTTAACATTAGAATGAAATTTTGGCCACCAATTTTTTTTTGTTTTTTAATTTTCTTATTTTTTGTTTAAAAATTATGATTTTGAATTTTTTTCTTGTATTATGTTTAAGTGTACAGTGTCACTGGTTTATTTTTTAAAATTTTATTAATTTTTTTTAAAAAATCTAATTTAAATTTTTTTCTTGTATTATATTTAAGCATACGGTGTCACCATTATTTTTTAAATTTTTTTTAAAAATTTTTTGAATCGTTTTTTATATTATGTTTAAGTATACGGTATCACCAATTTATTTTTTAATTTATTTTTAACAAATTTTTTTTTGTACATACATCCGGAATAGAGTAATAGAATTAATGATATTAAGAGTAAAATTGTATATATGTTATACAAGATGCTATAAAATAGATGATTATTTATGAGATCTATCATAACATCTATTGAACTAACAAATATAAGAGATAATTGAAATATTTTATATTGCCCAAATTAATTTTTATTGAATGGGACCATTAGATCAATGAGTCCCATTTAAAAAAATTGATAAGATTCACCATTCAATGATTTTTCTTTATTTAAAATAAAAATTTGAATTATAAATTTATATTACATAATATTTTTCTATTAAAAATATAAGAATACATTTCTCAATATCTTCTGTTGCAATCCTCAAAGCAAATACGTCATAAATGTATAGATTGATAACAACAGTTCATTCCCCACTGGACATGAGTAATGAGGCTGTTTGTGTACAGGCACAGTCAAAAACAAACAAAATCAACGGTCACCCACATCGTCACGTCTGTCCCCTCCCTGACCACCACCGAGGAAGCTATGCAGTTCATCTCCACCTCCACCACGTCTCCAACGTTCGACTGCTGTCCGCGAGAGATTCCCCATGAAAAGTAGAAACAGAAAAAATATTTATTATACGGTTACTGTCATCTGTAATCACCAATAAACGAAGGACTAAAAATTGTACTAATTTATACCTTCAATCCATTTGACTTGATAAAACAAGCTTCTTGCTTCTTTAAAATACATAATAATCATTTAAATTTGACAATTTATTTTTATTTCATACATTTTTATTTAATTTTTTAATTAAAATAAATTTATTTATGTTTTAATTACTCTGTATATCTTAGTAACTCAATTTTCGATTATTGTTAGGTGTCAAATCATTTGAAATGAAATTTTTTGGATATAAGTTAAACAACATAATATTTTTCAAATATTTTAATTTTATTTATTTTTAATAACAATAAATATTTTTTGCAATCTAAATATTTTGATCACGACTCACTTACATTTTAATGAACAAAAATATGAGTTGCATGAATTACCCAAGTAATCCTTATCATTTCTACTCTTGAATTTGATAAAAATATACTACTTATCATTGGAGATCGGAGAGGGGTCTTATAAAAGAGTAATGTTATATATCATAAATTTGTATTTCAAATGTGCATCATAAATTAATAAAAATTATTAGATCAGTGAGTCATATCAATTTTTTTAATTAGGACCTACTGATTTCAATTAATTTGAGATGTACATTTAAGATATAAATTTGAGATATATAATATTACTCTGAAAATGAAAATTTTTAGTCATATCCCTTCTACTTTATCATATCTTTAAGAACATCTTTTATTTTCTGAATCTTCAATGACAATTCCTGTCTGATTAAATGTGTTCATTAAAATGTAATTTTACTAAATTGTTCATTATATATTTTTTTTAAAAAAATCATTCACACCATCTTTAGATAGACATATCTTCAATAAGACCCCCTCTATTTTTTTATGTATTAAAATTCTATTTGATTAACAATTATATTTTTTTACGTATTAAAACTTTAAGCTCAAATCAAATTTTAATAAAATCACATTGAATTGTAATCGACCCCGAATTTTGATACATAAAAAATATAAATTTTAATAGACTCAAATTTTAATACGTAAAAAATAAATTTTAATTAACATGAATTTTAATAACTAAAAAAATAAATTTTAATTAATTTAAAATGAATTTTAATTGCAGCTAATAGCTCAAGTAGAGCTCAAATCGACTTAAATTTTAGTATATAAAAAAAATTAATAGGTTTGAATTTTGATATGTAAAAAAAATTAATCACATTTTATGTAAAAAGATTATTTAGAGTTTATATAAAGACAATTTTGATATTTTAAATGATTTTTTTTAGTTAAAAATAGTGGTTTAACGAAAGGAGTATGAGTGATATCTATATAATAAATTAACTAACAAGTCGAATCCTTATCCCCTACATATTTTTTTACTAAAAAATATTTAATATTTTGTTAATTTATAATTTAACATAATTTTTTTATATATATTATTCATATACGATAATTTACATATGTTCAAAAAAAATTATTCACTTATGCATTTAGACTTTGGAGAACATTTTGATGTTATTTTAAAAAAGATAGTAGGTAAAAATTAATTTTAAATGATATAAACAAAACTATTGATTTTAAATTTAATATAAGAAAATTAAAATTTTATATTTTATCGTGACGAGTTAAGAGTCTTAAAATTAAAATTTTATATTTTATCGTAACTAGTTAAAATATAAATTAAAAGAAATAGCAGTGTTATTTTGAATAATAAAAAACTTGCGGTTGAAGACGTCATTTTCAGCCCCTCACTTTCCCAGAAACCAAATATTTGGTAAATCCTCGGGATGCCTCACTGACACTGAAACTCAAATTGGAGCTTCTCTCTGCAAACCTCTCCAAACATGGCAAACCATATCCTCTCTCCGGATAAACACTCTCTACTCTCCATATTCTTCATCACTTCCACCCTCGTCATCTATCAATCAACGTCCGAGTATACCATCGGCGTCAACTATGGCACTGTCGCCGACAATCTCCCACCACCAGCCCAAGTCGCCTCTTTCATTAAGGACCAAACAACCATCGACAAAATCAAAATTTTCGACACCAACCCCACGATTCTGGAAGCCTTCGCCAACTCCGGCATCGTCTTCACCGTCTCCGTCGCCAACGGCGACGTCATATCCCTCTCCAAACTCCCCAACGCCCAGTCCTGGGTCACCACCAACATCGTTCCATTCTACCGACAAACCCAAATCCACCGTATCGCCGTTGGTAACGAAATCATCGCCACCGGCGACAAAAACCTCATTGCTCACCTCGTCCCCGCCATGAGATCTCTTCACACCGCTCTCAAACTCGCTAACCTCACTGATATTCAAGTCTCAACTCCTCACTCTTTGGGTATACTCTCAGTCTCTGTACCACCCAGTTCCGGCCGGTTCCGACGCGGCTACGATCGGGTCATATTTGGTCCAATGTTAGAATTTCACCGCCAAACGAACACACCTTTCATGGTCTGCCCATACCCTTATTTTGGATTCAGCGATAAAACTCTGGATTACGCTTTGTTCAAGCCAAACGATGGCATTTTAGACAAAGCCACTGGGATCAGATACACCAACATGTTCGATGCTCAAATGGACGCGGTGTACTCAGCGATGAAGAGGCTTGATTACGGCGACGTGGACATCGTGGTGGCGGAGACAGGGTGGCCGTCGGCTGGTGACCCGAACCAACCCGGCGTGAGCTTGGAGAATGCGGTATCGTATAACGCCAACCTAGTGAGGCACGTGAACTCCGGCCTTGGCACTCCATTAATGCCTAATAGAACTTTCGAAACGTACATTTTCTCTCTTTTCAATGAAAACCTCAAACCCTCGACGTCGGAGAGGAATTTCGGACTGTTCCGGCCCGATTTCGGCGCGGTTTACGACGTGGGCATTTTACGCAGTGTGCAGGTAATTTTCCTAAATTTCTATGTATTGCGAGGGTAAACCCGTAACGTAATAATCTGAGATATAATGTTCCTGTGTTTCGCGTTTCACGCTAATGAGCTGGTGTGTTGATTTGGTTCCGTTGGTTTATACGACTGAACTTAAAGTGCTTTCAATTCTTTGACCGCTGTTGGTCATAGCCAATGAGGGTCTGCCACCCCCACCTCCACTTGTGTGGCCTTGAGCTCATGTAACCCTTTATACATTTCTTGCCCTTATTGTTTCCCTTCTGCAGCACTAACCAGCTTTTTCGCAGGGATTTGACCGGTGTCGGGTCCATGTGTTAGATTAAATGACTAAATCAACCTCTTAATTTAGGCATGGTTCCCTTAGAGCATCTCCAAGGGCACTCTCTAAAATAGCTATTCAAAATATATTAAAATATTATATTCTTTATTTTAAAGAGTCATTTATACAAAGTTACTCCAATCATACTCTCTATTTTAGCTAACTACTATTAATATTTTAAGTCAAAATATTGCATAGCTTGACACGTCATCAAAATGTAAAATAGCTATCCCTTTGGAGTGCAAAATTAGTTATTTGACTCTCCAAATATAAAATAGCTAGCCAAGGAGGCTAGTCAAATGTAGAGAGCCATTAAACTCAAATGTAAAATAGATAGCCAAATAGCTAGTCCCTTGGAGAACAATTTTGTGGTTTTGCCCTTTATTTTAGCTAACAAATGCCAAATAGCTAGCCCCTTGGTGGTCTACATTGTTGGAAAATCTCCCGCGCTTGATATTCCCTAGCATCTCTTTGAATCGACACCTACCGTGTCTACAATCATAGGGTGTGTTTGGGTAGTGGGATAAAGGAGGTTAACACTCATAAGGATAAGTAAATAAAGTAGTAGGACCTATTTATTCTTTGTTTGGGAAAATTTTTTGAGATGGGATAACAAACTAGGGTCAAGCCTTGACCCGGTTGCTATAGTGGCTCATATCCCACCTACATGGGTTATAATTAACTCACCCCTCCCATGGGTTACAAACCTAGTCAATGGGTTAACCCTCCAAAGACTTATTTGCCCCTTAAGTTTGCAATAGATATATAATACTCAGATCCCTTAAATTTAAAATATTATAGGTAGACAAAAAATATTCCAATTAATGATAGAATATCAAATATTTAAAATTTTACAATCAAAATTCATATTCTATTATATTATTTATTAAAATAAAATTAAAAATAAAAATTTAATTTTTTCTTAAAAAATCGTAATTAGTATATAATTATACTATCTATTGAAATAAAATTAAAAAAACAATAAACAAAAGGTCTAAATCATATATAATTTTTATATGTCTTTATGTATATGTGAAAAATGTATAATTTTATTAGAATAATCCACCTGTTAAAACATAGAAGAATATGATTGGTTTGGATTAAAATGGATAGAGCCATGGGTAAAATGGTAAATTATTACAAAATTATTTGTGTAATCTATGAGACCCACTGAATTACATAATTGTTTTCCAAACAAAGGTTGGGATTGGATATATTGAAAGATTAGGGTTTTAAAGTGGATGAGTGGGTTTGGCTTGGATGGGTTAGGATACAAAAAAACATATCCTATCCTATCCAACCTCATTATCCAAACACACCCATAGTGCATTTAAAATTATAAATCAATAGTAAAATTTTGAATTAAAAATGTTTTTTTTTGATCAATTATAAACAAAATATTTTTTTAAAATTATAAAAGTGAAGTTATAATTAGTTGATGTTAATATTTATTCTTGATTATAACATTTCATGATCAATGACAATACGTTGATCAATTATAAAATTGTATGATTAATTATAAAAAATTATAATTTGTTTTAATAATACCAGAAATTAGTCTTTTCCAATAAATTAAATAAAATAATTATATAAAATGACTTGTGAAGCATTATTTTTTGGGCTTCCCACATCGGAAGCTTTGGGTGTGTGTGTTGGGTTTATATGCCTTCCTTGCAATTCTACTATCTAAGTAGAATTGAAGGGTTTGGCTTTGACCAAAAAAAACGACATGTGTGCGTGTGGTTGTCCCATGTGGACCCAGAATGTCATCACTCGTCTTACCTGCCGCCACCGCCGCCTGAAATGAATGGCACTGCGGGATGGACCATAGGCCTGGCGTTGGATGGGCTGGGCTTTCCACATCGGAAGCTTTGGGTGTGTGTGTTAGGTTTATATGCCTTCCTTGCAATTCCTTGCAATTTTACTTTAAGTAAAATTGTAAGTGTTTGGCTTTGACCAAAAAAAAAAAAGTATTATTTTTAATTGGGTGAATAATTGAAAAATTTATTTCTCTGTGTGAAATTATAACTCTAAAATCTACTCTTCTCACATAGGCCCATTAATTTTAGAGACAAAAATGGACTCATTTTTATTTTGAACTGGTTACTTTTTTTTTTGGATAAATTACAGTCAAATTCTTTGAGATTTGTCACTCAATCAATTAAATCGTGTCATATTTGATAGCCTTTGTTTTGAACTAGTCTCTGATCATAGACTCTGATCACTAGTCTCCATTAAGATAGCCTTTATTTTGAACTAAATAATTTTTTAATTTTTTTTAAATTTGGATTATATATAAATTACAAAATGACCGTATTAGAGAAATAATAGAAGTAGCTCTAATTAAGGACAAGTTGAGAGAGAATAGATTAAGGTGGTTTGATTATGTTGAATAGATGCCGATAGAAGTACCGGTTATAAAAAGTGATAGAATTTTTATTAATAGTATTAAGAGTAGGGCTAGACTCAAATTAACATTGAACGAAATAATATATATATATATATATATATATATAAATGCTTAACTTAAATGAACATATAATGTACAATTGAAATGAATGGTAAAGATGAATTCATATAATCAACCCTAAATAATTGATACATACCCTAAATGATTGGTACATAAAGTTTAGTTTTATTTGATTTGAGTTATATATAGATTACATAAATTCTCAAATGTTGCAATTTAATTTTGGTACAGCACTAACACTCATCAACATTGGAAGCCTACCTCTGGGATTTTAATGAACACAAACCCTTTCTTTTTTCATGTCAGAGTATGGGTCCAACGCCCACGGCGGCTCCATCTCCGGCATCGGATGAGGGGAAAAAATGGTGCGTGCCGAAAGAAGATGCGAGTGATCAAGCGTTGCAGTCGAACATAGACTTCGTGTGCAGCTCAGGAGTGGATTGTAAGCCTATAGAAGACGGTGGGTCATGTTTCGATCCAAATACCATCCGATCACACGCATCCTATGCGATGAACGCTTACTATCAGGCCAATGGTCGCAACGATTTCGACTGTGATTTCATCGGTACCGGAGTCATCACCACAGGAGACCCCAGTACGTCTATTCAAAATGAAATTTTCTGCATATTTTTTACACTTATTTGATTTCTAAGGTATTAGTAATTGAACTTGATGTAATGTGGGGTTGCAGGTTACGAGGAATGTACGTATGGGGCTTGAGAGGAACACAAACTTGAGAAGAACACAAATTGGGAAGTGCATAACTTAAAAGCAGTAGGTTTTTGTTTGTTATATTGTGGATATAGAATTTTTACCATCTTAGGCTCATGCCTCGGTAGGTTTTGTCTGATACTTTTTATTTGAACTTTTGTATTGTAATGTGGCTGCTGTCCATTATGGGAGTTTCTATTTTTTCCAAGAGTATTATATATGTAGTTCTTGATAAATTTAGGACATGTGTCTATAGTATGAAAATACAATTGACAGAAATTATCAGTTGACATGATAGTGGGGCTCGACAGAGTCTAGCAAGATTGATACAACAAAATGTTTGAATGAATTTGAGCCAAAGTTTGAACATATTTGAATGACTCAAGTTGAACTTCAGTTCTAGTTTATTGGTAATGTTATGAAATTGTTCAATTGGATTGAATTAGATTTTAGATTCTTAATACTTTCAAGTTCAAATTCTCTAAATTGGATATGATTGGGATCACTAAAATCTTGAATAAATTTTTTTTTAAAAAAAAACTAAAAATCATATCTAAATTCTAAGTGTTGATAGGCTACGTGAGCCCACCTCCCTTTCTAATGTATGGTGGCATTTTCAAATCAAATTGTACCTAGTTTATTGATTGAAATAATCTCTTTAAATTTATGTCATGTTTTCAATTGAATAGTAGGATGAAAAATATACAGAGTAATGTTATGTGTTTTAAATTTTTGGATTTAATTGGTTAACATAATTACTTATAACTTTTGAATTAACAGTGAGTTTTAGAATTCGTCAGAACTTATGATCAATCTAATGATTATGATATATTAAGTCAATAAATCTATAATCTATAATATAAAATAGGGTAGACTTTAATAAGTCTATTCAACAGTCTCAAATAGACTCTTCTAACACTTACCAATATTTTTCTTAAAATTATTCACATTGCATCGTACTTTCAGACACGGGTTATTCCTAATTATAATTATAATACAAAATAAAACAGACGTTAATAAAATCATCCGAATGTCTGAAATACCAATTACCACCAACATCCCTCTCAAAATTATTCATATTATACCATATCTTCAGGAATGGATTACCCTTAATTATTTTAATAAATTAAATTTAAATAATATTATTAAAATATAATTTATCTTTCTAAGCTTCATAACAATTTTTGCATTTTATATTTCAGAAGATATAATTTTTTTTTAATTTTGCACCCTAAAAAAATAATTTTTTATATTAAACTATTAATGTATTAAAAGTGTTACAATATAATTTTTTCTTTAATTTTTGTTGTTTATTTTAGCAATATAAGTTAACATAATAGTCATAATAGCTTAATACATTAAGTGTATATTGTAAAAAATCTAATTTTTAAAAGTATAGAGTAAATTTTTTTAAACTGTTTGGGGGTACATAGTGAAATTCGCACCAAAAAAAACACAAACTTTGGACTATATTTTTAGTCTGATAAAAAAAGGGAAAACTTCAACTACATTCCCTCTAGTTTACCATATCTTCAAATACACCCCCTCTAGTTTCTAAATCTTCAATGACACCCCTTATTAGATTAAATTTTTTAACTAGAATGTAAATTTACTAAATTGCTCATGATATATTGGTGTATATCTTCAATGAGACCCCCTCTAGATAAGCATATCTTCAATGAGACCCTCTATATTTTTTATTTTTTTTAATATTAAAATTTTGAGTAAATTAAAATTCGATTCGAGTTAATTAAAAATTATTTTTTCGCATATTAAAATTTGAGTCAATTAAAAATTATATTTTTTTATGTATTAAATTTGGGCTAATTAAAATTCTATTTGAGCCAATTAAAAATTATTTGTAATCGACCAAAGTCAAATTTTAATCAACTCGTATTGAATTTTAATTAGCCAAATTTTAATACATAAAAATATAAATTTTAATAGACTCAAATTTTAATAAATCGAATTTTAATTGACACGAATTTTAATAAGTAAAAAAATATAAATTTTAATCAACTCGAAAACGAATTTTAATCAGTGCTAACAACTCAGGTAGAATTCAAATCGATTGAAATTTTAATATGTAAAAAATATATTTTAATAGGTTCGAATTTTAATACGTTAAAAAAATAAAATTTATTTAACTTCAATCAAATTTTCATTGGTTCAAATTTTAATATGTAGAAAAATAAATTTTAATCTGCACGAATTTTAATAAAATTTTATGTAAAAAAATTACTTGAGATTTATGTAGGGGCATTTTTGGCATTTTAGATTAATTTTTTTGTTAGAAATGGTAGTTTAATAGTAGGAGGTGTTAGTGATGTTTGAATATAAACTAGAAGGGGTGTCATAGAAGATTTAGAAATTAGAGGGGATGTCTTTGAAGATATGATAAACTAGAGGAAGTGTGGCCGAAGTTTTCCCTATATGCCCTTAAAGTACTGTATGACATCCTTATGGAATATGCTTGCTTTTCAAAAAAAAAAAAAAAACTTAAAAGTATATGCCAACTTGTAAAATATGAGTAATGCTATTTGAAGTTGGCATTGATCTAATTTATTGACATTGCATTAACGGTCGACCCCAATATTAATTAGGATCCACAATCAATTCAATAACTTTGATGTGTTATGTCAACAAATTTAGGTCTAAATAGCAATTTTTGTAAAATATTGTCATGATTTTCAGCTAAAAGAAGTGAGAATTGTCTATGAGTTAATACCTGGTGTGATCTGAATATCAGTTTCATATTTGTAATCACCAATGACACCATCAACCCAGGCATACAAGTTATAATTCCCAGCTCTTACACCTCTAATCAGGAAGTTCCCCTCATCATCAGTTTGGTTCCAAAACTGATAGCCCTGAAAATACATAAAATGGGAAGAATTCACAGGAGGTTAGGGACTTTCTAAACTCAACCTTACATAAAAAATTGACATAAATTGCACCAGATATAACCTTGGTGTCTTTCTGCCATGATCCCAGTTCTCCCGGTGGAGCAAGCCCAACATAAGCGGACCTCGCAGGAATAAGCTCTGTACTAATGTACCTAAA
>CM042195.1:15283773-15317011 GCA_023539305.1 Ilex asprella
TATATATATATATATATATATATCTCTTAGTATCTTGAAAATTTTCATTATGTAAGGTCTCTTTACTCTCATACAATGGTTGTCTTGTTTTTTTTACTTGTTATTCATGTAAGGAGCATAATTGTGCATACTTGTGGGTCTCTGGGGAATAGATTTTTTATTGTAGAGGAAGGGATGTTGTTCTTCAAAATGATGTCGTTTTACATACAAAATGACATCATTTCATGTGTAAAATAATGTCGTTTTGAAGAACAATACCTTTATTGTACAACGAGGATCTAAACTTGTGTAGGAATGTCAAACAATTGTGAATTGTGGTGATGATGTCTTGTAGCAGCATGCTTCACGCCTTCCCTTTTATGTGTGTGGTGTTCTTTGACGAAGTTGATGATGGGTGGTGGTTAAAAAAATTAATTGATGACATGTCTGAATATATCTTCTCGATTTAAATAATGAACGTTTTGTTTTGTTTTTCCAAAAGTCACTGGCCACAACAATTAGTGTTACACAATTCTAAGGAATTTTTCTTATATAATAATTCTATGATTATTTTAGAAGGAGAAGTTCGACGCACAACAATTATACAATGACCAAAAAAAAGTTTGTATAGATTTTTATAGATTGTCGTATATATATTTCTTATAGATTCAAGGTAGGAAAAAAAAGTTTGCTTATTGAAATAATCAAATCCTAATCATGGGTCCTCATTGACGACTATGATTATTATTATTTAATTTTTATACTATAGTAACAAAAATGACTAAAACAACATAATTGCTCAGCGTTACGTGGGGAAAGGGCACAACCATTTAAACCAATTAGCATAAACACGCTAATTTTCTAAGATTTGTACACGCGTATGGTGGATATTCATCATCTCTCTCCTCCCCTGCACTATAAATAGTACTCGATGACTAACAAACAGCATCAACCTTGAAGTGTGTGCATTCAAATATCAAGCCTTTCTCTATCCTACTGTCTCTCTCCTACTTTTTTTTCCCTCCTACTTCCAAGAAACATGTCTTGCTGTGGAGGAAACTGCAAGTGTGGTGCTGGCTGCAAGTGTGGCAACGGCTGTGGAGGGTAAAAGTTTCTCCTTATTAACTTTCTTCTACTGCCTGCAGTTTTCTCGACACTTTTTTTTCCCTAGGAAAAAAGAATGCTTCTTTTGTTGATGACAAGTATTCTTTCTTTTCATTTCATTGAGGTTGTTATATTATTTCGTGTGTTATAAGCTACATCTGGCTGAGAATCAAAATTTTGTTTTGAGACCATCGAAATATTTTCGTTTCTAAGAAGATTGAAATAATCTGTATGAAATTTCAAAGACATAAAGATTTGGTAATTCAGGATACGACTTATTATTATCAATGATAACTATAATTTATTGAACAAATGTTCAATGTTAACTTGATAATTACTATACTCTAATTCTAAAGTTTGATAACGTATTATACAATCAAAATTTTTTGTGGTGTTTTAGAATGTTTTTTCCAGCGTTTCTAAATGTTTTGAAATATTTTGGTATATCTCGATCAGTGTTTTAGAATACCTCCTAATTTTTTTTGGCAAGGTCGTTACCCCAGTGGTTATCTTGTGACTAAGTTGGATCCCTCGTCATCATGTTGATCATATTGATGGCGAGGGGGCCGGGGGGGGGGGGTGATGCTCTTATTCATGTGCCTAAAAATCTCACTTTTTATGATATTTTCAGCTATGAATATGGTCTATATCCCTTAGTCTTACATTTGCAATGACTATATATACATCTATTTTAGGTGTTTCTTGTCTGAATATTCTGGTTTTTGGCTCTATAAATGGCAGATGTGGGATGTACCCGGATGTGGAGAAGGTCACCAGTGCTACCATCATTGCTGGGGTTGCACCAGTGAAGACGTAAGTGTAATTTCACATTTGACTAATTAGGTATATAAAACATTTTACACATAGAATTATTGTTACGAGTCTAGAGTGAGTGGGTGTCATGTTACATCAGATGGACATAATGAATTGGACGGATTAATATACCTGGACGGACCCAAGATCTAACCACCCAGGGCTACATGAATTTTTTTTGGGAATTGGATTGGCTTCTTCAAATCCTTTCAAACTCAAACTCCTCTTTACAAAAATGAGATTTAACATTAAATTTGGTTCATACCTATGTTCGATATGCAACACATACGCATGTAGAACCTATAGATATATTATAATTATTAGCTATTTGCCCTATAAATGATTATTTTTTCATTGATCAATTCAATTCGTACTCATGTTAGAGCATCTTCAATGGATGATCAAAAACATAAAATCTTCAAATTTTAGCTATTCAGCCCAAAAATACCATTCCAATGGATTATCTTCAAAACATCTAAAATAATATTTTGCTATAGTAATACTTTATTTTTAAAGTACCACTACAGCAATATGTAAAAAAAATTATAATAGTTTCTCTCTTCCTCTCCTTTCTTGCATTTTCTCTCTTTCTTCCTTTCATTAATTCCAAAAAAAATAACATAAAATGAAAGAGAAATAATATTTAAAAAGAGTAGTTAAAATATAAAAAAATTGTTGGAGTGTATTGAAAAAGTGAATTGTTAAAATAGATTTTTTTTTTTTTTGAATAGTTAAAATAGCTTTTGTTGTTGGAGATGCTTTTAAGGGATACAATTGTATTTTGCAACCTTAATCCTTTACTTTATCTTTCCAAACTCACCCCCTTTGGGCTTGTTTGGATGAATTTTGAGGAGTGCTTTTGATTGACCTCTTCAAACTCTTCTAAACTCAAATCTCTCTTTGCAAAGATGAAATTTAACATTTAATTCAGTTCATACTCATGTTTGGTATACAACACATACACATGTAGGACTGGCGGATATATCATAATTAATAACAATTATTTGTCCTATAAATGACTATTTTATCTTTTATCAATTTAATTCATATTCATGTTAAATGGTACAATTGTCTTTTAAATCTTTAACCTCTTACCCATCTTCTCAAACCCGCCTAATAGGTTTAACGAAATTCATGATCATAGATTTAATCTTCGAGTTAGTTACGGGCGGGGCTTGAAAACCTAGGACTGAATTTTCCATACAAATATAGAATTTGGAAGTCCTTTGGACTATTTTTTTCAAACTCATCTTGTCAAGCCTCCATATCCCTTTATCAAACAACTTTTTTAAGTTTGATAAAACTTATGATTATAGATTTAATATTCGGGACAGCTACGAATCGAATTCGAAAACCAAGATTAAATTTTTAATCTAAACATGAGATTTGGGATCTTTTGAATTATTTCCCCAAACTATGCACGCAGAGATTACCCTTTTCAAATCCCGCAATGACCAGTGATAGATGTTTGTATAAATTATGGAAACACCAATTAATAAGTGGCAATATTTGCAGGTACTCTGAGGCGTCTGAGACGAGCTTTGGAGCAGAAGGAGGTCATGGCTGCAAGTGTGGACCAAACTGCAAATGTGACCCATGTAACTGTTGAAAAACAGAACGACCGAGTCGCCAACAAAGCAACTAGCGTTTTAATATAAATAAAAACTAGTAATGTGTCTTTCTTAAATGAGTGTGAGAAAGCTTACAATAAAGACATCCAAGACTTCTGAGGATCCATTCCTTGAACTTGTATGACGTCTCATGTCTAGTTCCTGTGTTTGTCAAACTATGTTTATGTCTACTTTGTAGGGTGTTTGAAGTTTGAGGTTTTGTATGAAGGAGAAGTTGAAATTTAGGGACCAAATGATATGAATATAACTCCTCCTATTGTGGTATATTGATGAAAATCCAATGCCCATGGTTTCATGCAAATCCATCATGAACTCGTGACATTACAACGCAGGAAAAGAGAACCCAAGTTTAAGCAAAAAAAAAATTTGCACCAATTTTTGAATATGGATTGCTACTTCATGTTTGTACTTATTCAATACTGCTGTTAAAGTTACAAGGTGTTTCCGACAACCTGGCGAGTATAGAAGGGGAAAAGATGCACGTATCTTACAAGTAGCAAAGAGATGGGAAGAAAATTCAGTTTCTCATTGTTCAGGTGACATAGTTAAGGAACTCGGCTGCGGTTGCAACAGCACCTCCTGCGATGGCATCCATTACAATCTTGTCTCGGTTGTTGTTGGTTGCAGCAGATATAAGAGCCCCAGTCAAAGCACCCCCAATCATTGCATTCTTCTGCACCATGAAATGGGAAATGAAACAGGCAGGTGATGAATATTGAAGCTTCAGAAGAAAAAATAAAAAAAAAATACCTGCATGAAGCCAAAAGGGACACTTGAGGAGTTTTACATATCAACAAGAGTGTTCTTGGGATACAGCATTACTTTAATATTCAATCTTGGACAAGTCAAATCCAGTGATGGTAGACAGAAAATAGGGATAAAAAATTGTTGGAGTTATATCAGCCTAATTTATTAGGCCTAGTTTATTAGGGTTATTTTTCTCTTTTTACCCTTATTACGACTTTTATATTTTGACTATATATGTTTAGGTCACTTTGTAATATTTATTTGACTATATATACGGGCTCTACTCTTAGTTTGAGTATCCCTTTTCATGCACAAATAATTCAAGCTGGTATCAGAGCCAAACTCAAACCCTAACCCTAATCCTAACCTCTGTAGACTCCACCATACTCATCAACCACAACTCCAAACGGCACCCAGCAAGCAACGACCCAGACTGCCAGCAAACCACCCACCGACTGCCCATCTACCGCCTGCCAGCAAATTGCCCAGCGAAATCACCCAGGCCAGCACCAAACCAAACTCAGATCAGCCGACAAACCCAGCAAGCAACGACCCAGACTGCCAGCAAACCACCCACCGACTGCCCAATCTACCGTCTGCCAGCAAACTGGCCAGCGAAACCACCCAGGCCAGCAACGAACCAAACTCAGATCAGCCGACAAACAACCTCAATCTCAACCTTGTCTAACTACAGTTACAGCGAAACCACCCTCCGACGAACAACCTCAAGGAAACTCAAAACCCAAACCAACCAGCTAACAAAGCCAAATAACCCCACACCAAAATTAGCCTCGAACATCACCGACAGCCATTTACTCTGAACATCACCGACAGCCACAACCTCAATCCATTGCTCCAACAGCCCAAACCCAAGTCTGAAAACAATAGCAGCCACTGCTAAAAAAAAAAAAGACCAGCCCAATAAACCCAGACCAACCCAATAAATCCAGACCAGCCCACTCATTAGCCTACTGCCGGGTCCTATTTTTCGTTGTGGCTTCGTCCTTCACACACTTCATCACAGTGTTATCAGGTTGCAGTATCTAAGACTTTTTTAGGAGGAAGATGATCTTTTTCTCTGGTGATCTGCTTTTGATGCAGTAGATTATTTATTTGTCTTTATTGAATTTTTGGGCACCGTGACCTAATTATTTGGGAGCTTTTTAGACCTTCTTTATCTGTCGCTACAGTTCGACTGGAGGTATATTGTTCTCCCTTATTTTGTCTCACTATTTATTTTAGAGTTATTTTTTTTTTGTCACGAGTGTCATAGTATTATTGATGATATGGTCACTACTGAGGGAGTTGAGACACCTACCATTGAGACATCTGTTAGTCCTTCCACCGGGTATAGGGGTCGACAACGCTTGGTCCAACGTCGTCAGTGTACCCCACATCAGTGTAGACATGGGGATTCTCGTCAGTGTGATTATTGTGGCCGACTAGGACATCTCAAGGCTACTTGTTGGAAGCTCCATCCAGAGTTTAAGCCGTCTCCTCACAGCCGTACTGCTGTCGTTGCTGATGCATCACCACCTACGGTCATTGCTCCTGCTACTACTGCTCCTCCTTGGCAGAGTGATATGGATGCTATCACTTATCGCTTGGATATACTTATGACTGCCCTGACTTCTCCAGGTTCGACTACTACTACTACGACTACTATAGGTATACCTCGTGTCTTTTATACTTGTGCAAGTCTATCTCCCCTTTGGATGCTGGACTCGGGTACGAATGGTCATATGGCAGGTGAGGCCTATCATTTCACCTCTTTTAACGAGCAGTTACATACATCAAGTTCAGTTAGCAGATGATACACATGCTCTTATTGTTAGTAGAACAGTCCACCTCCTAGATGGTTTTACATTACGTTCGGTGTTTCATGCGCCAAAGCTGGCCATGAATCTATTATCTATACATCAGTTAGTTAGAGATTTTCATTGTCCAGTTGTGTTATTCTCTGATTTGTGTTATTTGCAGGACCTAAGTACTAACATGATTATTATCAGGGGCATGAGAGAGATGAATTGTATTATCTAAGCGATCCACCTCCGATTTTACCAGTTTCTCCACCTCCACCACCTACTTTGTCTTTATCTGTTCCTAACTTGCATTCTAGTATTTTACCTAATACTTGTCGTTTTGATTTTTCATCACAAACTGTTCAGTTATGGCATGACTGTTTTGGGCATACAAATTTTAAATATTTATGTATGTTATTTTCTGTTTTGAGCAAAGCTTGTGTTAGTGGTAAACTTGACTGTGTTATATATTCTCTATCTAAACATGTTCAGACCAGTTATATTCCTCGCATGCACCAGTCACCCAAATCATTTGACCTAATACACTCTGATATTTGAGAACCCTCTTCTGTTACTGCTCTGTCACATGTTTGATATTATGTGACATTTATGGATAACTATACCCGCTGTACTTAGATCTACCTTTTGCATAAGAAGTCTGATGTACTCCCTGTCATCACTCAATTTCTCCAAATAATTAAGACACAATTCGATGTCATTGTTCGTGCTCTTCGTTCGGATAATTCTAAAGAATATGTGTCTGATGCCTTAGTGTCTCACCTTTCCTCTCAGGGTATCCTTCAGCAGATCACTTGTCCATATACTCCCGAGCAAAATGGAATTGCTGAAAAGAAAAATAGGAGTCTGATAGGGATGGTACGTTGTATGCTTAGAGGTATGAGGGTACCAAAATCTTATTGACATTTTGCTGTTTTGACTTCTACTTTTTTGTACAATCGTACACCGAGTCGTGTTCTTCAGCATAGGGCTCCCTTACAGGTCTTATTCCCTGAGCGGACACTCTTTTCGGTCCCCCCTCGTGTTTTTAGTTGCACAAGTTTTGTTCAGGATTGGTCTCCTACTCGCCATAAGCTTGATGATAAAGCGATTCATTGTGTCTTTGTAGGGTATTATCACAAGTCTAAGGAGTATCGGTGTTATGATCATGTCAGACGACGTCTGTATCACAGTCTAGATGTTACATTTCTTGAGCATATTCCTTATTTTTCTTCCAATCCTGTGTCTGCCCTTCTAGTTATTGATACTCTCTTTGATTTTCCGTTACCATAGGAATCAGAGTCATTGGTCACTATCATTACAGAGTCATTAATCTCTCCTTCTCCATATCCACTCATCAGTGTCAATACAGAGTTACCAGTCTCTCCTCCTTTGCAGGTTTATGTTCGTCACTCTCGCTCTCATTTCCCCGCTGATGTCCCCTTTACCTCATGCGATGCAGGTAATACTTCTCAGTTTGTTGAACAAATTGATACACCTGTTGTTAGTACTGTTGAGATTGCAAGTACTGAGCTAGTTACTTTACTTTATGAGACATTGTCAGTGGAGGATGATGATTTAGGACGTCATTATCCACAACGTGATCGCCGTTCAGTTGTTCGTTATGGTTGGAATATCAGGATTTTATATTCGATCTCTGCTTATATTTCTTATGGTGCTCTGCCTCCTACATTTCGAGCTTATAGCATGGCTTTATTAGATACGTTAGTTCCTTGCTCTATTTCAGAGGCTATACGGGAGCCCCAATGAGTTCTTGCCATGCAGACGGAGATGGACGCTCTTCAGCGTAATCATACATAAGATCTTATTTCTTTACCTTCAGAGGTGAAGCATGTTGGCTGTCGCTGGGTTTACATCATAAAGTTTCTTGCGGATGGTACTATTGATCGTCACAAGGCTAGGTTTGTGGCGAAGGGTTTTACTCAGGTACCAGGTCGTGATTTTAGTGTTACATTTGCTCCAGTGGCAAAATTGACTACTGTTCGATTGATTATTTCTCTGGCTGTGGAGTACTTTTGGCCTCTTCATCAGTTAGATGTGAAGAATGCCTTTTTTCACGGTAATCTAGCCGAGGTTATTTATATGGATGCACCATCGGACTTTTGTGGTGAAGGGGAGTATGCTGAAAAGGTATGTCGACTGCATAAATCTCTTTATGGACAAAAACAGTCACCACGAGTCTGGTTCTCTCGTTTTAATGATGTAGTCGTACGTTTGGGGTTCACCAAATGTCATTTTAATCATATATGCTTCATTAGAAGGAATACTTCTGGACAATGTGTCATCTTTTTGGTATATGTTGATGATATTATTATTACTGAAAATGATATTTTAAGAACTGCACAGATCAAGGTAGACCTTGGGAAGGTCTTCGATGTAAAAGACTTTGGATTTCTACAATACTTTCTTGGGATTGAGGTTACCCGCAATAGCAGGGATATTGTTCTTTCTCAGAAAAAGTATGTTCTGGATCTTCTCTCAAACACTGGGATGCTAGGGTGCAATCCGGCATCATCACCCATGATTCCAAACCTAAAGCTTACTGCTGAAGGTAAGGAGTTACGAGATCCGACTATCTATCAGAGGTTGGTAGGTAAACTTATCTACCTAACCAACACTAGGCCAGACATTTCATTCGATGTCGGCCGAGTTAGTCAATTCATGCACAGACCATGTTAGCCTCATCTTGATTTAGTTTATCATATCCTTCGATACCTCAAGTCTTGTCCTAGACTTGGGTTATTCTATGCATCAGGATCACAGACTGGTTCTCTAGCTTGTTATTCAAATTTAGATTATGGGGGAGCGTGTGACGGTCGATCTACTACGGGCTTCTGTGCTTTTCGAGGGGCTTATCTTATCTTTTGGAAGAACAAGAAGCAGTCAGTTGTCTCTCGCTTGTCAACAGAGGCAGAGTATCGAGCACTGACACTTGGCACATGTGAGATTATCTGGCTACGATCGATTCTAAGCGAGTTGGAATTTCCAGTGACTTCTTCATCTACATTATATTGTGATAATCGATCTGTTATTCAGCTTGCTTCTGACTCTGTATTACACTAGAGGAAGAAGCATATAGAAATCGATGTTTACTTTCTTCGGGAGAAAGTTAGCAGTGGTATTGTCACTCCATCGTTTGTGGGGACCAGTGATCAGGTTACAGATGTTTTCACCAAACCTGTCACTCTATCCATTCTCCGAGACTTAGTTGTCAAGCTTGACTTAGTTAACATTTTTGCGCCTAGCTTGAGGGGGAGTGTTGGGAGTTATAGCAGCCTAATTTATTAGGCCTAGTTTATTAGGGTTATTTTTCTCTTTTTACCCTTATTACGACTTTTATATTTTGCCTAGACTACAAGGATATTTAGGTCACATTGTAATATTTATTTGACTATATATACGTGTTCTACTCTCAGTTTGAGTATCTCTTTTCATGCACAAATAATTCAAGTAAAATCAAATGACCAGTCTCAAAATTGATGGGCATCTGGTTATTGAAAAATAGGCTAGATAACTAAGTATGGGCAGAATTTGGCAAGGATGCGGCGTGCTAATGAAACCATTATCTAGAAAAGCAAAACCTGAAGAATACAGGGAGCCAAATCCTTCATTTCTGATTACTTTTTCAGTTACAAGTTTGGAGACACTAAGAAAACCCGCCCCACACAAAAAACTCCAGAAGACTCACCTCCACCTTCTTCTATCCTAAGAATCCATCCTCATCATAGAGTTATAGAGAATAGCAAGAAATCAAATCAACTCTTCAATGTCTCTATTGTCTAGGTTCCTACGAAAACCAAAATTCCAGGAACAATAAGGATTATGTGAACGAAGCATAGACACAATGGATGAACCATGAAACATGATTTCTGATAGAGATGAGGAAACATAAATGATATAGAATACTCTGACCCATACATCTTCCCAAAAACGAATTATCTCCTCATTTCCTACCATAAAACAAACACCTTGGACAAACCTCTGCAGTCTCTGAGAAATAAATTTCCATGGGAATCGAAAATTACCTCTCTCAACCTTATTAGTGTCCCATCCGTTGGCTTGTAACCCATACTTGGACTGGACAATTAAATGCCACAAGGAATTTACCTCCAAAGGAAATCTCCATAGCTACTCACCCATTAAAACAATATTTCTTGCATCAAATTAACAATAGAAATACCACATTTATCCTTAGATCTGGAAACCATCCCCCATGTAATTAAATGATCTTTTTTTCCTTCTTTATTACCTTTCCAAAAAAAGTCTCTCATCATTTTTTCCATATTCTTATAGCTACTCTTCTCAGCAATTTGAATAAAGATAAAAAGTATGTGAGAATCCTAGTCAAAACTGACTGCAAAAGAATTAACCCCCCTCTTTTAGATATGTAGGCTTTCTATCACCTATGTAATCTTTTTCCACCACTGGATCCCAAAAAGTTAAAGATAGTGGATTTTTTCCCAATAGTAACACCAAATATTTCGAAGGTCATTCTACTTCCTTATGACCCAAAAGTCCCGCCATCCTATTAATCTTTTCCTGATTAGGATTTATGCCCACAAGTACACTCTAAGCCACATTTACCTTCAAACCAAAGACCACCCCCAAAGACCTCAACAATATTCTTAACATTTAAAATTTTATCCTCTTCACTTTTTGAAAAACATATTATATCATCACCAAACTACAAATGAGAAATCGAAACCCTATCCCTCCCCACAATGAATCCCTCGACCAAATTATAACTTTCAGTCTTCCTCAGTAGTCTACTCAACCCATCAGAAACTAAAGTAAAAAGAAAATGAGATAAAAGATCACCCCGTCTCAATCCTCAAGATGCCTTAAACCAACCCTTAGTTTTTCATTCATCATAACCGAGAAGTTCATAAAGTATAAACATCCAAGAATTCATTTCCTCCACCTTTCTCAATATCCTTTCACCTCCATAACTTAATCCAAAAAATCCCAATCAACATGATCATATTCTTTCTCAAAATTAATTTTAAAAACAAAACCCTCAATTCTTTTACCCCCTTATTCCTCCACAACCTCATTTGCCACAAGTGCAGCATCAAGAATTTGTCTATCCCTAATAAAGGCCCATTGATTCTTAGAAATAATGCCACTTAAAGTATTTCTTAATCTCAAGGATAAAACTTTTGCAATGATTTTATAGAGACTAGAAACCAAACTAATTTGCCTAAAATCCCTCATCTTCATGAACTTTTCTTTCTTTGGGATCAAGCAAATAAAAGTGGCATTAGTAATTGTATTGACCACACCATTTTGAATAAATTCATTCAATACTTTCATGCCATCAACTTTAACGATATCCCAACAATCTTGGTAAAATGCCAAAGTGAAACCATCGAGTCCTAAAGCCTTATCCCTACCACACTCAAAACAACATTTCTCACTTCTTCCTCTTTAAACGGCCTTTCAAGCCAACTAGACATTCCCTCGTCAATTGGACTCCACTCCAAACCTTCCAAAATTGGTCTTTCGCTCCCTAACCTATATACAAATTAGAGAAATTATACACAATCTTACATTCAATTAACCCATTTTCCTCAATAATTTCTCCATTATCAAATTTCAATTTATCAATAAACTTTTTTTTTTGCCTCCATTTGCAACTCTATGAAAATGCATAAAATTATTATTCCCTTCTTTTAGCCTCTTTACTCTTGCCTTTTCTCTCCAACTAATTTCTTCCTTAAACACCACCTATTCAAATCCTTTCAACTTTCATCTCTCCCTCATTAAATTTTCTTTCAATCCCCATCTCAATTTTATCAATCTCTCCAATTCTCCTAACAATCTCCTTCTCTCTCTAGGACAATTTGGACCATACACTCCTGTTAACCACCACTCCAACCCGTCATTATGCACAACTCTAACTGAAATTGAAAACTTATCCTCCACATGTTCATCAACTTTAATAGTTTTCCCATCCCACATTATCATAATACCCCTCAACCTTCCAATGAAAGACAACTGAACCCAATTTTCATATCTAGCTTTCCAATTCCCACACACTTTTTATCATTTTCTTTTCAATATTTTTCTTCTTTGTTTCTTGCAAAATAACCACATCCAATCCCTCTCTAATCAATACCTCTCTTATGGCTCTTCTCTTTTTCTTAGAACCCAACCCTCTAACATTCCAACTAATAATCTTCATAAGAAGCTCTTCACACCCTCATCACTCCTTCTAATCTAGACACACCACCATGATAATTGATCCCAAACTGCAAACTTTTTAGTTCCCTCATCTCTTTATTTTTTTTCCCTCAGATTTTTCACCCCTTTTTTTCTTTCCTTTTCTTTTATTATAAACCAAGAATAAAATCAATTTTCTCTAAAAATTTAGTCAAAATGGTTCATTTCTCCTCCCCATTGTCTCTTCCTCCCACATCTCTAGCATAAAAGAGTCTTTCTCTTGGTGAAGATAATTAATACGCTTAATAGGTTGTGTTACAAAATCCCTTTAAACTAAACTCTTTGTATCCTTTTCATTTCCAAAACATATCAATGAATTACACTCCTCCCATTGTTCCATTAACAGACCTGAATTAACTAATTTCCTCTACTCATTCAAACAATTATCAACAAGAAAAGAAGATGAATCCCCCTATTGACAAACTATCACTACCCCAGCACCACTCCCTTTTTGAAAAAGAAGATAGAAAGGAACCAATAATCTCACACCCCTTACCACACTCGATTCCCATCTCCCCAGAAAGATTTTGTAATGGGAAAAAAGGAGAATTACTAGACAATTGTTCAATAAAACTTACCTGACATGCCAATTAGATTTCTCACCTTGACCTTGAACCCATTCTTTATAAGTTGTTCTTCTTCCTCTTCAGACTCGAATAGCCCTCCAACTTCACAATCGGATTCCATTGTTTTTGATATATTATCAAAAGATAACTCATCACTTTGCAATCTATCTTGAGAAATAGCTTCGATTTTTGGGCAATCTTGCAAACCCATATTAAAAAGGTTATCTTCCTCAATGTAACTTTCTCCCAGATTTCTTTGATATCCCTGTCACAGATCATCTGCTGTATCGAAACCTTCTGCCCATTCACAGAACAAGTGATCGCTATCCCCTTCATTATCTTCAAAGCCATCTACTTTCGTTTTTTCATTTCCTCCTTTTTCTGTTATTTTCATATCATATTGTAGATCTTCTCATACCAAAGACGTATATCCTTCCATTTCAGTGGCGACCAGATTAGCCCCATATTTCATTGCATCATAAGTCAGGGCATGAGAAAAATGGATTTTGGACGCTGCTTGGATTAGGGCTTTTTTTATTTTAAAAACCCTACTGTTTTTGCTTTGAACGGGCCCACCACTAATGAGCTTTTCATCTTATCCACACCAATAAAATGTAATGACCCAAAACAAATCCAGCCCAATTTCAAAAAATCAGACTTGCACCCATTACTCTCACAGCCCAACCTATAATCACTGCCAACTTTTAACCTTGCCTTGTTAACTCCCTTAATCATCTAACCAACCCCAGTTCCTATTCCCTCTTCACTTTTAAAATTCAAATTAGCCCCTAACTGATTTTGATTATTTTTGATTGATACCAAAATTATTGCTTAGAAAGCACAAATACAGACAAGGTATTGTATCCGATACGATATGGACACAAAAATAAAACAAAGTTTAAAAATATAGGACACGGGTACGGCAAGCATACAACAATTAAAATAATATAATATATGTTACAATATTAATAATAAGACCCAACAAATATTATTTTTTTGATTAAAATTGAAATAGATCAAATTAAATATCTACCATTTTCATCAAACATCATGACATCTATTAACATTCATAGTATATAAGTTACATAACAAAAAATATATTAAAAAGGTAAAAGTCACACTCCTTTTAATAGTTTAAAGTTGCTTTTTTAATACAAAAATTTCTGCCCGTATCCTAGACGTATGCTGACCGTGTTCTGGCCATGTCCGACTAAGTTCACTATTCAAGACACTTCTAACTGTGTCAGACACGTGTCCGACCGTATCCTGACCGTGAATCCGTGCTTCCTAGATTATCACCACCCTCTCAATATTAGGTGACCCAAAATCCAAAACAATATCCCTTATTTCAAGCCCATTTGCCATCCCTTTACCTTGCAATGCATACAGATCTTGTACAACCTCTTGCCCTTCCAAGCCACACAATGATTCCCTAGCTACGTTGTCATTTTCTACCTCTCAATGGGTCTATCGAAATTGCATCCCACCATATCGCCTCTGAAGCCTTATCCTATCACTTTACCCTGTCTCTAGCAACCACTCCAAACTTTAAAATAACCTTGATTCAAACCTGATAACATGTACCTTGGTATTCAACATTGAAACTGATGGAATAATTCCTTTCACATCTACCAACACTAATTTTGGCTTGAAACAAATTTTGCATGGCCAAAGTGTTTCTATCAATCTCCAGCAAGTCAACAACCCACCACACCAATCTCCAATTTTTCTAAAAACATCTTCATTCCACAAATGAAAAGGTAACCCATCAATCCCAATCCACCCTCCCCAAAAAAAAAAACAATCTCTTCCACCATTTATTTGAAGAACCCATTTGGACAATTTTACTATACCCACCTTCTCTGTAACAATCTCTACATTCCTACAAATATCAATTGCACAATCGTCATTCTCACAAAAAAAAAAAATATAGCCTTGTCCACTTGGAATGGATTCAACAGAATTTCCCAATTAAACTTAAAAACCAAAGCATTTGTAACCCTTTCCCTTGTGCAAACCACTGCTCCCTTCCAGTTACCAAAATAAAAAACATATGCAATATTACTCTTTGTATCCACACCCTCCACCTCTTTCTTCTCAATGATTTCACCCCCCAGTGCAGGATTCAACACAGATGTAGTATTCCTTTCATTCCTACCACTATTCAAGCTACCATTTAACATGGTCTGAAACTTACTCCAACCAGCATAGTTACTCCTTGAGTAACATAAATGAAGCCCTTCTCTTAGTCGAATGGATTTTAGATATCGTAAGGAACTTCCCAAACTTGTTATAATTCATTTCAACCCACATATGATAATCACTGCTACAAAACTTCCTAAAAAACAACTTTGACCTTCTCCATACACATGCCTCTTTGACCATACTACACAGCCAAGAAACACCCCCCCAACCCCTATAGCAATGGAGAAACTAGCAAAACGAGTTCTTTCAACAATCTTGACAACATTCCACCTTGACCTCTACTAAAAACAATTTATGATCAATCTTCACCGCATAACTTATATGTTTAGAACTTCTCATTGCCATCATCTTCAACACTTGCGATCTAATGACAAGTGTCGTCTCTCTAAATCTGAATTTTCTTGAACTGGTGGATTCATCAAACAAGAGAGTCTAGATGCTTAAACTTCCAACAGAGCAGTCTATAATCTCCCTCCACACAACACCATCTTAAACCTCAAGTGGGAGGATATATGATCTGAGGTCTCTGGTAAAATCACCCAGAACCTTCAGAAGCAAGGCATTGCTAGCACTTTCCAATTACCACAACATTCATTTTGGAGAAGTGTTGGAGTCAATTCATTCAGAATTAAATGTCAAGCGCAATCAAGAATCCATGAGACTCTTAGAACTAACAGCCAGGAAATAGAAAATAAGTAACAACGATAGCATCTATAGACCCTTATGGCAATGTGCTTAAGCTCAAAATAAATGTGGTTCAACTATAGAGCGAAAACCACTTCAAATGCTATTCAGGCATTACCCAGTCTCTGGTGCCACGAACTCTCTCCATTCCATATTCCATTCCGCAATATACTCCAGCTATTGTTCCTGTTAGTGAAATCAAAACAATTATTAGAATGGTTACTCATTCAGGAAACAATTATTTGAATTGTTCCGCATTCAAGAAAATGTAGGCCACCAAGCAATTAGCCGAAGAACTGTTTGGTCTCCCACAAAACAATCTTCCATGCGCCACCAAATACATACAAATGACACTTACCCCAATATGCACCTTCTTTACACATTTTCTTTAACTGCAATACCAACAACTTCCATTAGAAGGATAAGAATCATGTTTAGTCATACACTGTTGCTAAATAAATTGCATTATAAACAAATAGAATTGGTACACTGGTCTTTAAAACACTTAAAATAGCATGTGCTTTAGTATTTGTTGTAGCGTTCACGTTACAAATGAAAAGGATAAAAAATTTATTTAACTAGAAAAAGCCAATACCCCAAAACAATAATTGCATGGCATGAGAAGCAATGCAAGGGATCAAGTACATCAAGTTCCTCATACTGGGTGGCAGCACTAAAACCAAACCAAAACATAACAGGACAGTTCTCATCAGGGAGAATAAACAAAAGTATATGAGAAGAATACGTGATAAGGTGTACCAATATACAGCAACGATATCGGGACAGCAAATAATTTAGCAAAAAGTAGAATTGTATATGGGGGAACACATTTGCAAAAGAAGCATGCTGGAGAATAGTATTCTGTATATTTCCCCAAATACATAATTTCAAAGACATTGCTTGATGCTAGCTGAGTGTGCTCATTGGCAACCTTATTTATGCAAACTACAGAAAATGACACCAGTCAGGTCCATTATTTCTAAAGTTTCCGTGGTGGATCTAGGCATCCCACATTTGCAAGTTATTTTCCAGCAACCAAATCCTATTGTAAGCCAGATTCTAAGCAAATAAATAGTAGCTCTTGTGACTACGTGGTCCTCACATTCAAGACGAGGTTTGTTTCCCATCATTGGCTTGGTTCCAATAACAAAATACCAATAAGATGTGCACACCCAGGACACTACAACCATAATACCAACAAATGGAAAAACAGAATGATCGAAGATAACTCACCGAGTGCTCAAAGTTGTGCTTTGAAACATTCCCTGTAAAAACCATGTATGTTGCTTCAACATATGTTAACCAAGAAAACTTCAATAAATAACATTTAAAAGAAAATTGAAGTAAACAATCACTGGCAAGATTAAGCAATCTCTGAACGAGAACAGTGATAAAATTCAGCATCATATTAGCTACATGAAAGAATCGAGAAATCCAATTTGCCAAAAAGATTTGGTCTGGCAATGAATCATAAGTCCTACATATGCATATTCGACAGTTGTATGCATCAAAACCTCAATTCATCAAAATGCACTTACCATTTACATCAATTTACGTACCCCAAAAAAAAAAAAAGAAGAAAACGAAAAACCCATAAAAAAATTTCTTGTAAATATAAGTTTATAATTCATCCAAAGCAACTAAGACCCTAAAGAGATATATACATGTGAAGAAGAAAATAAGATGCTTAAGAAATCGGAACCTCGTTTGACTATGTGATAAGTTTCCTCTGCAGCTGTTTTCGTCGCTGCAACCTGAACAAGAAACAAAGACAAAACCATAGTAATGTAATAATAACTAAAACCATCAGAGAAGATCATATAGTGGTTTGTATGATTCGAAAGAAACAACCGAGAACAAGTGTAGATAGTGATTGCACTGTAACAATCGAGAACAAATACAGAGTGATTACACTTACAGCGCCAATCTTCAAGAAACCGTCGACGGTAGTATTGAGGAAAGGATTGCCCATGTCCACAACCACGTCCACCTTCGCAGACGAGAATGGCCCTGAAATTCTGCTTCCTGGCATCTTCTTGCTCTCTCTCTCTCTTCTTCACACACTCACTCCTCGTCGGTTGGGATCTGATCTGATAACTATTTGTTTGCTTCCTTAAAGAAAAGCCAGTCTGCAAGTAAATATTTACCAAATGCCACCCGGTTAATTATAAAAATGTATACCCCCGAAAATACTTCGATTCCCCATTTATACCCTTAAGATTATAAATTGGTTACAATATGAACCTAACTTGCCATTCAGTTTTCTATTACAAACTAAAATACGTGAAGTACAAATGTTTTAAGAATAAGAGTGAAGTATGTCCATCACTACAAATATTCATCTATAATCAATTTGACACCGTTTTATGTATTAAAAATATAATTTTATTAATTAGATAGAGGATAATCATATTATTTGTAACTCACATGAAACATCAATAGTCTATGAATTTACACATAAGTCCACGTTCGAAACACTTGTAACTTACGTGTTCAATTTATGATGAAAAATTGAACGATAGATTAGGTTAGATTCACATTACTACTAATTCATGTGTATATTTTAGAAAATGTAAAAATCATAAGGATTTTAACTTTATTCCATAACCCAAGGAATACACTTTAGAAAATGCAAATGTAATTTATGAGGCCATAAAGGTTTGGATACAATCTCAAATTTTAAATAAAATGGTAACGATTCATAATGTCTTTTCAAGTATATTTTTTCAGATTTTGAATTTTTATTTTAATTAGAATTCATTTTGTACTTTTATATTTTATATTTTGTTTATCGGTTTCGTTCGATTAACAGTCCTAGGTATATTATACATATGATATATAAGTCTGGAGAGACGAGCCGAGTTTGAACAATTTTTTAAGCTTGATTAAGAATCAAGCTTTTCAAGTTCGGCTCGAACTCGTTCGATTAACAGTCCAAGATATATTATACATATGATATAGAAGTCTGGAGAAAAATAACAAAAACGATAAGAAAAATATAAAATGTAAAAGTACAAAATGAATGCTAATTAAAATAAAAATTCAAAATCTGAAAAAAAAAATATTTGAAAAGACATTATGAATCGTTACCATTTTATTTAAAATTTGAGATTATATCCAAACCTTTATGGCCTCATAAATTACATTTGCATTTTCTAAAGTGTATTCCTTTGGGTTATGAAATAACGTTAAAATCCTTATGATTTTAGGAAACGAGCCGAGCCTGAACGAGTTGAACTCGAACCAAGCCCGAGTATTTGTACATAAACGAGTCGAGCCTGTCGAGTTTGAGCCGAGCTCGTAGGGCTTGTTTTCTAAACGAGCTTAAAAGCTTGTTCAAGTTTGAGCTCGTTTAGAAAACGAGTTAAGTCTAAACGAGCTGAATCCGAGTTGAACTCAAGTCAAGTGATTAATAGCCCTAAATATACCTTGTGGAAAAACATACGTATATATGCGTATAACCATTAATCAGTGAACAAATAAAAAAAAGCGCACCAGGAATGGACAAAATGCTCAACAGCCTCATAGAAAGTATCAAACAGCATGTAGAAAATGACGAAGGGTAGGACCAAAGAGGAAGGATCGGATGGTATAGGATATGCCAATCTCAACATGATGAGTGAAGGATAAGATTCCAAGCAAGTAGAAGCTAAGACACATTCCTGAGATAATAAATAAATATCTAAGTCATAGTCCAGTCTAATCTTTAGATGTGGTTTCCATTGACTATCTCAGTGCAATTTGTCCGTTTTTACTTTTGATTGAAGCATTGAATTTGGATCTCAGTTCCGAGGGTTCTTCTACAATACAGGAATTTGCTTTTCGGTAGTGTACCAAAATTCAATTGAGATAATAGTTTTACTTTTGTAACCGTTAATCAGTTTAAAAAGTGTGATATCGGTTACCTGCTAAACCAATAATAAAAATAGAGTAGAATTTGACAAATAACATCATACCAAAAAGCTGATAACTTAACCCAAAAATGAAATAAATTCACTATTAAAATTTGTAACTCTTACATAAGTAAGAACTTACCCCAAAAAGTTATAACTCATTTCAATAAAGTTAAAACCTCAGCCCAAAAAATACAAACTGATGCAAAAAAATTATAATTCAATTCAAAAAAGTTGATATCTCAGCCCAAAAAGTATAAACCAATGTATAAAAATTGAAACTCTATTACCAAAAATATATAATTCAATCCTAAAAAATTAAACCTCACCGTTATAATACAATCCAAAATAGTTGAAATCTCACAAAAAAAGTTATATGTTAGGTAATCCGTAAAAGTTGAAAGTCACCTCAAAAATTAGAACTTGATCTAAAAAAGTTATACTCCTATCCAAAGAGTTAGAACTCCTCCCCCCAACAGTTATAACTCAACTCAAAAAAGTTAAAATCTCAGCCAAAAAATATAAACTCATGCATAAAAGTTGAAACTCTATCCTCAAAAAGTTAAAATCCAGCCCCAAAAAATATAATTCAATCCTAAAAAAAATTAAATTTCACCCAAAATGTTATAACCTTAATTCAAAATAGTTAAAATCTCACCAAAAAAGTTGTAAGCTATATAATCCATAAAAGTTGAAAGTCATTCCAAAAATTGGAACTCAATCCAAAAAAGTTATACCCCTACCCAAAGAGTTGAAACCCCTCTCCCATCAATTAGAATCCACCCTAAAAAGTTATAACTCAATTGAAAAAAGTTGAAACTTCAGCCAAAAAGTATAAACTAATGCATAAAAGTTAAAACTCTATCCTCAAAAAGTTAGAACGCAGACCAAAAAAATATAATCCAATCCTAAAAAAATTAAACCACACCCAAAAGATTATAAATCAATCCAAAATTGTTGAAATCTCACCAAAAAAAAGTTGTAAGTTAGGTAATCCGTATAAGTTGAAAGTCACCTAAAATATTGGAACCCAATCCAAAAAAGTTATACCCCTACCCAAAGAGTTGGAACCCCGCCCCCAACAGTTAGAACTCACTCCAAAAAGTTATAACTCAATTCGAAAAAATCGAAACCTCAGTCAAAAAATATAAACTAATGCATAGAATTTGAAACTCTATCCCCAAAAAATTAGAACTCACAAAAAAAAATAATATAATTCAATCCTAAAAAGTTAAACCTCACCCAAACGTAGGGATAGTAGTGGACCAGGGAAAAATGGGTATTCGTCCAAACTCGTCCCGTTTGGACCGGGGATGTACTATACGTATTAGACGGTGGGCGTATACGGGAATACCCATATAAACTCGTGCGGGGATGGACTTAGCCTTACCCCCGACCTGTCCCCGCCCCATCTCATTATTCCCTAAGGCCTTAACTCTCCTCTTCCTACATCAGCAACGCAGCCCGCCTCTCTCTCTCTCTCTCCTCTTCCTCTAAGCTCAATCGCTGATCGTTGAACTCCTTTCAACGGCGACTACTTCTCTCCTCTCAATGCTCAACGCCGATTACTCCTCTCCTCTCAAAATTGTACGACTGAACTCACTTGGTTGTCTCAGGGCAGAATGTTGTACGACTGAACATCGTGATTGAAACCCTAATTGCTCCTATAATTCGAGTCTAGGCCCTCTTATCGGTAAGTTTCTATCTACTTCTCGATTTGTTTTAATATTCTAATAATGCATTTCATTGATTGCCTCTAATCAATAGATAGATTCATCTTGACATTAAGAGCATATTGCATTCTCAATTATGAACTTATCATCTAATTAGTAAGCGCGGAATCCATGTTTTTTCTTTCTGATGCTGATTGCATTGGAATTCTATTTTTAATTCGATTATTAGGGCTGGAGGTTTGGATACAATTACTTGTTCTTCTCTCTTTGTAGTTTTGTATATCGGTCCTTGTAATTATGTGAGATTGTTTTTATGTGCTATTGAAATGGTAGAGTTAAATTTGAATGGGAATTTCTTGGAAGATGTTTCCCTTTGCTACTTCACATGGCTGCAAGATTCTTTGTATTAAATTGGTTTCTTAATGCCTTATTCGTATCGATTTTGAACATCAAAAAATGAATAAAGAATTACATTTTCCTTGGTATTGAATCTAAGAAAAGAACTGCATGCACCATGTTGTGTGCCATTGCACATGCTAGATGTTTAAAAAGATTCATGTTCCTCTATTGATAAAAGGCCTTTTCCTCTTTTAGCTTGTGTGGAAGATGAAGAATACTGATAATGTGTTGTCGATGTAGCTTCAGTCATTGAACTTGAAGTTGTACAAAGAAGATTGTAGAATTTAAAGCGATAGGAATCATTTTTCTGTGCAACTTATGTTCAGGTTTGTATTCACTTCTCTCTTACAGGAATAAACCTCTACGCATGTGGAATAAGGCTATGTAAATCTGACTCTTCCCACGCCACCCTTTTCTTTCAATTATGTCTCCCTATATTACCTAATGTTAAGAGTTTGTGGAATTAGTTCATCACTCCAACAATTGTGTAATTAGTCGAAATGAGCAGTTTCTTAAATCACGATGTGCTATAATATTGATTCACCCAATTCGGTTTGTGTTGTGTTGGAATATGATATGCTACATTATGTTGTGTTAGATTATATTAGATTATTTAGACTGTTGTTAGATTATTTAAATGTTGGATTTATTTAGAATTTTGGATTATTTTTACTTGAAATTGGGCTTGGGCTTGGGGGAAGCGGGGACGGGGATTAAAATTTTACCCGCGTACGAGGATGGGGATGAAAATTATACGCATTAATGGGGGTGGACCGGGGATGGACGAAGATTTTTTCAGCGGATACGGGAATGAAGACTATACAACTCGCCCCTACTTCGGTCCATTGACATCCTCAAAAATAGTTGAAATTTGACCAAAAAAAGTTGTAAAGCTAGGTAATCCGTAAAAGTTGAAAGTCACCCCAAAAATTGGAACCCAATTCAAAAAAGTTATACCCCTATCCAAAGAGTTGGAACCCTCCCACAAAAAAAATATAATCCAATCCTAAAAGTTAAATCTCACCTCTAAAGTTTATAACCCAATCCAAAAGAGCTGAAATCTCACAAAAAAAAATTGTAATCTAACTAATCTAGTCACCCAAAAAATTGGAACTCAATCAGTTATACCCCTACTCAAAGAGTCGGAACCCCTCCCCCAACGGTTAAAATTCACCCCAAAAAAAGTTACAACTCAATTCAAAAAATGGATCCCACTATAACCTAATACTTAAAAGTTGAAACTCTACCAAAAAATTATAATCTAATTCTAAAATGTTAAACCTCACCAAAAGGTTATAACTCAATCCAAAATAGTTGAAATCTCACCAAAAAAGTTATAACCTAGGTAATCCCTAAAAGTTAAAAGTCACCCCAAAAATTAGAACTCAATCCAAAATAGTTATACCCCTATCCAAAGAGTTGAAACCCTCCGCCAACAGTTAGAACCCACCCCAAAAAAGTTATAACTCAGGATTGGTGGCGTGGTAGTATTTATTTATTTGTTGTTATAAAAAACTCAAAAAAATAGGACCAACCATAGATATATGAATATTACAACATGGTTAAATGGTTAATTACAACATTTATAAATGTTCATAATTGTAATTTTGTCTCATAAAATTTTAATTTATTTGGTTTTTAAAAGAGGGATTATTTAAAAATATTGTATATTTTTGGACTACAAGAATTTTTTTATTATTTAAGGGATAAAAGTGTGATAGCTAAGGGATAAAAGGGATAAAAGTGTGATATCAACCCCCAATAGGTCGCCCATTTCTTCGGTTGGTCTTAATTCTTCTAGATGTAAATTACACTTACACCTGACAAATTACAATGTATTATTTTTTTTCAATGAATATTGTGGTCCACAAATCACAAAAACCTTATATTTTCCCTCCACCCACTTTCCTGCCGAAACCATTTTTTACTTCTCTTGCCTTCCCTCCTTCTCTTTTACCATACATCCCTCATCTCTTTCATCGTACAAAAGTATTTGTTTGGTTTAGGTTTTGAGTCTTCGACGACAAGGTAGTGTGAAACTTCATTCATTGCTTACCTTTTTTTTTACACGACTTTGTCTTCTGATAATCCTTCATTGATTATCTTTTTTATCGGTGATCCAAGTCTTGTTAGACTCGTTTAGATATAATGATACAATGTAAGTGAACATTTTTTTAGTTAATGGTGTAATTTATAGGGTGAACCCAATTTTTTACTTAATGTAGGTGAAGCCATTTTTGTGGTTACTGATTTATTTTATACTTAGGGTGAAGAAGAGGTCAAATAACTCAGAACATGAAGCTGAAGCTATTAAGTCATCTCACGCCAACAACCTTTTTGTTTTTTTACTACTGGGAGATTTTTTTTAATCTAAATGCTAAACTATTTGTCTTGATCTTATTTTTTATTCTAATAGTCTTATCAATGCTTGTTTTCCACTATATAGCAAGGATCGTTTGAAGACAATCAAAGGGAAGGAAATAAAAAAAGGGGATCACAGAGTATAAATGATGTTGTGTTGATCTTAATTTTTATTCCAATGATCTTATTAATGCTTGTTTCCACTTTACCAAGGATTGTTTGTCTTCATCTCATGTTTATGTTGTACAACCTTTTGCTACTCAATCATCAAGCGATGAAAGAACTTGGCACCCAATGGAAGAATTTGAAATATGGAGAGAGAAAAAAAGTATCTAGCGATGACAAAGTCCTCAAAAGAAGAGTACTATAGTCACAAAGCGAACTCTAACAGAAAAGAAAAGGTTCAAAACCATAATATTAAATGGTTTATCCATTTTGTTTCCTTATATGTTGAGAACTGTTTGAAATTGCAGTTGGAAACCAGATGTTCTCCAGGAATAATTGTGGAAGTAATACAAAAGTTAAATGAAGCACAAAAATAGGCCGTTGAAGATATTGGATTCAGAGGCTTATTACAGCTCAAATGCAAAGTAGCGAGGAAGATTTGTGCGCTTAGTTGGTTGAATAGTTTGACTTGATATCATGTGTTTGGAACATTCACGGAAAATCCCTTAAGTTCTCTCCCATGGATGTTGAATATATATTGGGATTGAGATATGGAGGGATAAAGTGGACACAAGTGGCCCATCCGAAAAAATAAATGGACTGTGTAAGTCAATGTTCACTAGAATGAAGGATATTCCTTTGAAACATTTGAATGAAAAATTACAGGAAATGAAAGAAGATTCACATAACTTTCTCCGTGTCTTTGTGTTATTTGCACTTGGGTGTCACTATGCCCTTCAACAAAGAACTCCATTAATAGTTCATTCCTCCATTCTGTGGTGGAAGTTGGTTCTTTGGGAGAGAAGAACTGGACAAAGTTGGTATTTGATGCCCTCCTAGAGGGATTCCAACAATATAATACAAATGAACAAAATAACATCAGTGGTTATTTACTGATTCTCAAGTTAATGAAATTATTAATTGGCATATTAACAAATGTAGACATTGTGATTGCAATTATTTTTTAATTGAGATTAGTTGTTTGTTGTAGACTATCACTCGCCAAGGGGTTTCCCTTGTGCCAATAAAAAGGTGTCAAACCATTCCGCATATCGTATCATTGGGTGATCTAAAAATCAAAGAGGATGTGGCAATCTTTAAAAAATTGAAAAGTCTGAAACAAGTAGAGATCATGTTTTGACACTTAAATGATGTGTATGTATTTCAATTTGAATATAAATTTGTATGATGAAAATGTTTGTTTTAGGTTCCAGTTGTAGGAGTACATCTTTTTACTGCACGCACATTTGAACCAAACATAGGGCCACCTCATGCCCGAATGGAAGAAAAATCGAATGTATGCATTAATGATGTTATATACGAAACAATATTTATAAATTTGTGTTGAACAAGATCATTTGATATTATTTTTCAGTCATGGGAGCAAAGATTTCCCGTCATGGAAAATTCAATAGAAAAAATTATGGTGGATCAAAACATTTATGTACCAAAGTCGCATCAATGGTATGCATGATGCAAATCATGGATGCCATAATAGAACTTAAAATTTCCAACTATCAACATAAAATTGAGAATAATAAAGGAACCAATGAAGAAGCATTGAATGAATTCAACCATGAAAATAGGGCATGGGTCTCACTTCAAATGGTTCAAACACCAAGTATAAAGGCCTTGAAAGATACACCAAGACAAAATTCAAACAAGGTGGTATGAAGACATGACCTTTCCATAGGGTTCATGCTCCCACTTATGCACTCAACAAAAATACAGCCCAAGGATCTTGCGAAGAATTTCGAAGAGGAAACCTTTGAGATACTTGAAATTGCCGTTCTACGTTTTGAAGGTATGACAACATTACACCATCCATAATTTTATCAAACCCCATTATTTAGCTGTACATCTATATATTATTTTTTTAAGCTGAATGTTTAGAGCAGGAAGTATATAAAAAATCTGATGTTAAAGGATATGGATAGATCTACAAAAGATATCTTTAAGGTTAACATGTCTTCCCTAGGATGTGGTTTTACTTGATTATCACGGTATGATTTAACAACATATCATACTACTTTGTTTTTTTTTTTAAACACAGTTGAACAGTATTGGAATTGAACAGAATGAGAATGAAGATGTGAATGTAAATGGAAATAATGAAGAGGATGTGGATAAGGAGAACGAGGATAATGAAGAGGACGTGGATAAGGAGAATAAGGATAAGAATGAAATTAATGATGAAGAGGAGGATGATGAAATAAACAAAAATAAGAATAAAGGAACAATTGCATCAGGGGGGATTATTGGATGCAGAGAAGGAGAGTGTAAATGCAAGTAAGGTTAACAAAATTACACAAGGCTTGCACGATCATCACACCCCGAGTATAAATGCAAATAAGGTTAACAAAATTACACAAAGCTTACAAGATCACCACACCCCAACGGTGGTCATCCATGAGGTTTGTATTTCATATTTAACATTACACAATTGTCCAATTATTACTGACTCTTTGTATTTTATAACTAGATTTTAGACTCTTTGTATTTTATAAGTAGATTTTAGACTTTAGTACTGCGTGGAACCCATCATTAGATGTGGAGTATCCACCAATCAACAAAATAACTACTGATGAATTTTTTTTTTGTCTTCAATTACATATTTGACACGTCCCTTGAAATGAGGTATCTACTATATTTTGTGTCCTGAACACTCTATTATTGGAGCATCATAAAGTACTAATCCAAATCTTTAATGATACAATGAGGTATTGGTGAGCATTGAAACTTGTTATGCATCAAGAGGAGCAATGATTGAAGCATTTAGACTAACAAAATGGCTAATAGATGTTTTGAGTTAGATAGAAATTTATTTAGTATAATTTTAATATTGATAAAAGTTTTGATTTTCTATTATTTGACCTCTTGAAGATAATAAATTTGGCAACATATCTTATTCTTGAATCTGTCAAGATTAATCTATTTACAAAAAGTCAAGGTGGTACCTACTAACATGATTTGCGGTAATGATTCATTTCACATTTATAAATTTCAAAAATGTTTTAAACTCTCAATGTGTACTCATAGTTCTCTCCAATACCCAGCAAAAAAGCACTTGGAGAAACATACAAAGATAAAACATATGATTTATGAGTACACATTGAGAGTTTAAAACATTTTTGAAATTTATACTAACATGATTTGCTTGATTTTCAAATGTATTTTATTTCACATTTCAAGGACTCTGAGAATGTATGTAGTTGTTCTATTATTTGAACTATTTTTTGCTCTATTTATGATGGATCATTTCTATAATAATATTTGCATATATATAATCTTCAATCAATTTTATGTATAATGGTAGATCTATATACCCATCATCGACAAAAAAATATATTGGTGTCTATGTTTGGTTGATGTAGTGGAACAACAAGTTTTGCTACTCGATTCACTGTCAATGTATCCCAACGAGCACCGATACATTGTTGTCGATATAGTTTTAGGTATCCAAATAGGAGGGTCTGCCATTTCCCAACTATACGAATTATACTATAGGTTTTGTAGTCTATTTCATATAGTCTTGAAAGGACTGATAATATATTTTGTGGAACCAAACAAATACTTTTTTTTTGGAACCAAACAATTAGATTTTTTTATAAGGCATTTTCTCTCAAATTTTGAAGGCTTTGCAAGGACTGGATTTGTTGTTGGGTGCTCTTCTGAATTTGTTGTTGTGGGTTCTTTGCCAAGCCTGGGAAAAATGTTGGTGGTGCAAGATCAGAGGAGGATGCTAGTTTTGACAGTGATGAAAGTCAACTGTGGATTTCTACGCTTCAAGAATATAAACAAAAGGAGTACTTGAACGAGGGAAGTTCACAACACAGAACTTCATAAATTTGTTAAAGTTGTTGAAAATGAGGATGCCTGAGTTAGTTGGACCAAATATAGCTTGTCAAGATAATATTTTTCTGGAAGAAGCAATACTTCACTATCAAAGAAATGTTGAAAACAAGGATGTTTGCTTGGAGCATAACTATGATGTGTGTTGTCGGTGGTCCGATGGATGGAGCAACTAGTTATTTATGTGTAAGTATTGATTTAAAAAAATAGTATGAGTAAGGAAATAGAGTAGATAAACTTTTTGTTACACCTGTGCTAAAATTTTAGTTCCCCAATACTAATGTACAAGAAAACCAGTTTGAAAGCAAGTGGTGCATCAACACATGTCCTTTGTTTAAGAAGCTAGAGGAAGTTTTCGAACTGGAAGAAGAGTTGGTAGAAAGTGTGGGATCGTCTCCGAGTCCTATCCCAAATAAAGAGGTTATCATCCTTGATGATTAGCCTGGTTGGCGGTTTGTTGTTAGTAGTCTTGTGTATATGTTTCGCACAAGCCATTTTGTTTTTGGGATGTGAATGGTTGTGGTGATACAAAAAAAATATATGTTATAGTGGTAGGTTTGTCCAAACAAGTTATCGTGTTGCCTTCATTTTGTTTGATCTTTTGAAGGCAACACCTTATTATATAAAGCATATTATTATGTAAAGTGTCATGTGACATATGATGGAGTGTCATTTTATTTTTCCCTTCCTTGAAAGGGTGATATGCGGGTGCTTAGTTCAATCTGTTTCTCTCTCCCATATGAATTGTGTTTATAACAATAGCAACATAATTTTCTTAAATTCAATTGGCCTAGTTAGTTCTGTTTCTTGTGAATAATATATCTAATCACTTATTAACAATGTTTCTCTCTCACCAAATTGTTACTCATGTGTTCTAATAAACCAATCAGTTACACTAAATAATTACACAAAATTACAACACCAACACAAATTTTCATTTAGTTGTTTACATAAACTAAATAGTTACACCATTAAGTATCATGATATGATTACACCAATTATATATGACCATCTTGAGGGGTCCACGTCCGAAACAGCCCCAATTAAATCATGTTACTTGCAAGTAAGAGTGGCCATGTTTCCATCTAGGATAATTTTGCATTCTACATTCTAACAAAAAAACTTATTTGAGAGAGAACATTAAGAAGATCAACACATCATATGGATTTATCCAAAATGCAGTAATACTTTCCGGACAAAGGAGTGCAGGTTCTACACAAAAACACCAAAAGGTTGTAACCCAAACTAAAAAGATTATAACATAACCCAAAAATGTTGTAACCCACCCCAACAAATTGTAATCCAAGTTGTAACCCCACCCAAATAGTTGGAACACAATCCGTAAAAGTTGGAATCCTTACCCAAAAGTTGGAACCCAATCCAAAAAAGTTGTAACCCGACCCAAACAGTGGATGTTCCTCTTCATCTTCGTCTTCCTTCTCTTTTTCGTCTTCCTCGTCACTGTCACCGTCACCATCACCATCACCATCATCGTCCTCAGCATAATCATCACCACCCTCATTACCATTAGCCTCGGAATCCTCAGGGTCCCCTTTATTCAGGACCATGTTGTTTCATTCTACAAAGTTCATCCACAATAAACCTGCAAAATAAAGTTTGGACACACTTGTTCACTGGAATAACACATGAAACACAATTTAAATGAAGGCACTTGTATTATTCCAACAAGGTTCTACCGCAGAAGAATATATAGACAAACGGGTCCCATAACCCATGATACTCATGATTGAACTATGTAAGTTTTCAACAGATAATAGTAATTGTCATCCATGAGACGGGTATCATCAAAAGAAAATTATTGAAGTGGTTTACATCCTCAACAACTGGGTACCCGAGCCCAGAACATCACAGAGCAGAGGCATGTGAGAAGAGAACCGAATACATCATTTTGAATGTATTTCCAACCAACCTCCATGCCTTCTTCTTCATCGGTAGCATAAGACCTACAATACAAAATAAATAACAGGAAGATAAAATAAGAATCTTCTTTCAAGTCCAATCCAATTAATTCATCATGTGATTAGTCATGGATGCATGAGCAATAAGACTATAAAAACACATTACTTTCACAAATCAGTTTTCAGATTCCACATAGAAAACACCATGAACAATCCAATCAGGAGAAAAAAGGATGACAATTGAATTAAATAATGAAAACAAATGAATTTTTTTGTTGTATCGGTAGAAAGGAAGCTCTTGCATAACTGTTTATTCTTACCTCATATACTGCGGCCTCTAGCTCCTTGCACTACGTCTACACTCTTGTGTCATGATTCACCCATTACAACAAGTAAAAAAGAAAAAGGATCATTACCCATTGAGGTCACTCTCACGTAGAGTGATGTTACAATTATCAATTGCCTAGATTAGAGACAAACCAAAACTTTGGCTCGAGATGAGTTCTTTTCCAGTTCTAAATTTTAGTCTACATCAAGAACCAAGTTTTGCAGAAAAGTTTTAATCCAATCTAGATTAAAGAAGCCAACAACAATCATAAATTAAAGAATCAACTAAATGGTTTTAACCTAATCCAAAAAAGGTTTAATCTAACCCCAAAAATTTGTACTTCAAACTATAAAGATTATAACATAACCCAAAAAGTTGTAACCCTTACCAAAAAAAGTTACAATGAGTACCAAAAACATAATAACACCGTGATACACAAGTTGTAACCCACCCCAACAAATTGCAATCCAATCTAGTTGTATCCCCACCCAAAGAGTTGGAACATAATCCATAAAAGTTGGAATTCCAACCCAAAAGTTGGAACCCAATTCAAAAAAGTTATAACCCGACCCAAAGAGTTGGTACCCAACCATTAACATAAAAACTCCACTTGAAAAGATTAGAACCCAATCATTCAATCATTTTCAAAAATATAAATACATATACATATAATAAAGAAGAATGAAAAAACCTCCAACCTCCACAAACTGATATTGTTTACCACAATGACTGAATTAATTAGTTCTTCGTATATGACTAAAGTACTACCTTATATATTGTCGCATCTTTCTTAATGTTGTTGTGTGTGACCAATTTCAAGCCTAATTCCCTTTTCATTTCTACCGTAGGTTCCTACAAGTGCAACTGTAAATCAACAGCAAGTTCACTCTACCACGCATATTACAATACCATCTGTAAGTTAACAGTAACATTGTAGTATCATGTATGCATTACATTAACACCTTGATAGGGAAATCTGGACCTAA
Organism: Ilex asprella; assembly: GCA_023539305.1. Taxonomy (NCBI): domain Eukaryota; kingdom Viridiplantae; phylum Streptophyta; class Magnoliopsida; order Aquifoliales; family Aquifoliaceae; genus Ilex; species Ilex asprella. The sequence continues at coordinate 15,315,121 of CM042195.1, forward strand.
CTCTGACGCTTGGATCATCATTATAAAACACATTTCGCAATCATAGCCATTCTTTTGTACAGACACCCAGGTTTGCCGAATAATAGGGTATTCATGCATTTCTTCAACATCGGTGGTCACCTCACATATTAGATGATATAGTACCATCACTTATTCAAGAAAACAAATAAAGTATTTCAATGAGTGAGATGATAGGTACTTCACTACAGAAGCCTTAAATAATTGTGGTTGTACAATTTTTACTATTTTTTTGCCTACTCAGCTCGTCTCAGTTTCCTTGTAGTAGTAGGTAAAGTATGGAGAAGCATGATTACTTTTTTTTTTGGACATCTACTACGGTGAGGTACCAATGCGAATTTGCATCATTTATTGGTAAATATATCTACAATAACACGAATGTAATACAATGATAACTAAGCAAACACAAACACACACACACATATATATGTACATCATAATTAATGAGAAGGACCTATATAAAATGAGAATATCAAACATTATCGCAATTTTTAACGTCACCAATGAAATGAGTAAAAGTTTGTCTAATAACATAATTTAAGACATTTTTTTCTTTATTCTTCTTCCTCGCAATTGCTGCTAGGGGTGTTCAAATTTTTGATTGGCTACAATTTCCTACCTTACCTGACTCTACCCTATCCTACTGAACGGCTAGCCACAAAAATCAAGTAGGAATACAAAAGAGTTTTTGGTCTTCCGATTAAATCGGGTAGGAATGCAGAATACCCATCAGTTTTTTGCATTTCTACCCTACCATAATTAATTAATTAATTAATATATTTATACATATAACTAAAAAATTGTAATTGCTAACCAACCTTATTGTTTACTTACTAAGCAAGCGCCTCACTCCACTCCCTCATCTTGCCTCAATCGGCTTTCATCGCTTAAGCCTCTGCCTCCATATCTCAAGTCTTCATTGTTCAGTCCCGACCTCCCCAGGTACTCTCTCTTTGTCTATCTCCCTCTCTCTGTCTATGTTTGGACACAATCTGGTGGCCTCCATCTACAGATCTGATTTTTTTTTTATGTATCAAGTTAATAAACCTTAAAATCCTAGCTTTCAAGCATTATTCAAGCCTTCTCTATTTTTTTCTTAAGCATCGTTCAGGCCTTCTCTTTTTTTTTAAGCTTTCAAAACTTATCCAGTTAACATCAAACATGAAAAATCCTGAATTTCAAGTCTTAAATAAGAATCCAAAACAACGGGAGCCCGTACCTGCGCTTTGCATTGTATCTGATGGTGTTGTTGGTCCTCATGCGAATCTAGTGAGGAATGGGCCTGTTCTGCCTCTGCTTCTTTGCCAGCTTCTTCTTGATCATGAAGGTCTTGTGTGACGACATTTTCGTGATTAGAGGAGCTAGGCGACGACTAGGGATTTTACAGATCTGATTAGAGCTTGAATTGCGTCCTTCAATTCAAAGAAAAAGCTTTTGTTTAAGAATTATTAAACAGAACTTTTGTTTGTTTAAATTTTTTTGTCTATTTAAAAACTTTTGTTTAAGAAATTCTGAATTTGTTCCATTTTTTTGGTTCTGAATTCGTTCCATTTTGTTTGTTCTGAATATAAGTTTGTTCTAAACTACATATTTGTGTGTGTAAATTTGTTTGTTCTGATTTTTTTTTTTGTTTTTGTTCGCAAATCATTTCCTTATGTATAAAGTTACTCTATAATCATCTGCTCAAGTTGATTCTAATAGTAACATCCAAGTTACTGATGACATTCAGGGTAAGGGACAAGATACAAAAAAATGATCTAGAGTTTGGAAGCATTTTGGAAAGATTGAAGCTGCAGATAAAGCTAAATGACAGTATTGTAGTAAGATTTACAATTATCATCCAAGAAAAACAGGTACTTCATCCTTCTTTTAT
>CM042195.1:15322011-15344285 GCA_023539305.1 Ilex asprella
TTTCCTAAAGCTTGTAAAGATATAGCAAAGTTTTAAAATCTAGCACAGTACAAATATATCTATATTCATAGATATGAATATATTTCTTTATTATGATCACGATATTTGACCTAAATTATAGTCATTTTACTCGTTTTCACTCAAAAATTTTATTAATAAAAAAACCGTAAACTTTAATTATATAGAATCATACTTGATTAACGTGTCAATGATTAATTAATATACGGGTCGTCACATGTATCGTACCAATTATGGAGAAAGTATCTCATTTGATAAATTATGGATTCACTTATGATTTTTCCAACGAATTGTCCAGTATGTACTCCCATATTGACTCCTCGTGGCTTGGCAAGACAGTTGTTATGTGAGGGTACCCCCCTCTGGCATATCATTATCATTTTCATTCTGCAACGTTATGAACACAATTATCCAATATTATAAGTTAAGGCGTTCAGTAGTTTAAAATCCAAACAATTAAAAAATTATGAAATGATTCACTCACGCTGTCGTCGCCATCAATGTCATCATCATGAATATTTTTTGTATTCAATTCCTCATCACCTCCTTCATTCTTATTCAATTCATCAACACATTCTGATTTGTTGCAGATGGTGTTGACTCAGTAGGACAAATCCTTTAATAAGTCTTTTATAGTAGAAAGCTCGACATCCACCCTGGGAGACAAATTCCGAAAATCTAATTTCATTTCAGTATGTGTTGCCTATACTCTGGACAATATAGAATCAAAATCCTAAACAAATGAACAATATGTGAACAAATGAACAATCTACACACCCTGATGCGCAATATAGATGGTAGCAATGGTAGGGTGTTGAGTAATACACATACATCCGCTTCTTCTACTTTGACGCATGCATCAGTCGACGGCCGATGCTGACACACGTCATTAACCGTCAAATCTACATCAAGCATTCAATATACATTTGAAAATAATGGTAGATCACATCAATTTACAAAATAAACCATGATGTGTGTTGTAATGATATGAAAAAAATGAATTATCTTCTCTTTTTTATATCCACCTAACCCATTTTGTAAAACCTAGAAAATTTTAGACTTTTTTCATAGAAAGGGCAAAATGGTCATTTTATCACAATAATGTAAAATTGAAATTCGTGTTCTATAGACCTCGTATGACAACGGATTTCTCCGTTGGACTCGTATCGCGGAATGTAGTCACCACGTCGAATTTCGTCGAATTCCGAGATAAGTTAGAATTTTACACGTAGATCGAGGCGACTGGGTAGCGAACGACCTCACAGAGGTCCCAAAAGGCTATAAGCTCAAATTTTAATTATTTTTGATTAAAATTTTAAATAAAATTTAATTAAGCTTAACCTATAATGTGATTAGTCATTTTTGGGGCGAAAACGGACCCAGAAATAGGGGTCGTGTGGCGCATTGTGAGCCAAGAGTTTTGGGAGTTTCTAGAAGGATCTAGAAGGTTCTAGAAGATTTTAGAATATTCCTAGGATATTCCACATTTTAAAATATTCTTTTAGAATATTCTACATTTTAGAATATTCCTTTAGAATATTTCACATTTTAGAATATTCCTAAGAGTCTTGAATGCCTATAAATAGGGGTCTTGGTTATGAAATTAGGAAGAAAACACATTAGTGACCTCCCAGAGAGAAGGCAAGAGAAGTTGGAAAAAAGAGGAAGAGAGTTGAGTTATCGGTTTCAAATAATGATTCTAAGGTACGGGGTGGTGTGGAATATGATCTCTTTAAATTTCTTTGCAAAGAGTACTTCTTTGATTATCCTATATTTTGTATTCCAACTTGTGATATCGTTGTTTTGGAATTTTCGATTGAATATCGTTGAATATTTTTGTCTCATTGATCGTGTCCTACGGATATTGAGACGGAATCGTGGCAGCCAATAGCCGATGCATCGCTAGCCGGTAGACCCGTGAGATCGGGTTGAGGTGGGATGATTGGTGAGTTGTCAGATCTGTGCTACGATTCTGCATGACATGTAATATGCAAATTTGATATTTGTATCTGTTGATTAAGCATATTTTTTCTCGTCATATTGTATACTTCCCCGCTTTATTTAATATTTTCAGGCTGATTTTAGAGAAAAGATCGAAATGAGATAATCGGAGTATAAAAAACGAGGATATGTTGATGCAATTGATGTTTTAAATGATATTGAGAGATTTATGTATATTGAGAGATTCATTTGTATTGGGAGATGATTTTGATAAAATAAAATTTTATTGAGACAATTAGCGCTCTGTTATTGTATTTGGCTGTTTTTATATCAATTAACGTCTCCGAAAAAAGGAGAAAAATCGGGGCGTTACACATTTAGCCGCACGAGGCACGCACCTATTTTTATGTCATCCTATTCTCCAATGTGGGGGCAAGATCATGACACCAAAGGAACTAGATTCTCTCTCATAGGTGTGACGCGTCCAAAGAAGAAAATCTTGTTAGACGAAAACAAAAAACTAATTATGGGTAAGTAAAACCAAAAGTAGAAGGAAATAATCAATGAGGAGAAAAATGCAACCATTGATACTATTGTGTGGAGCCATCTTGTAGTCACGTACCGCCTAAATCTTGTAGTCAAATACAAACTTTGCCTAGTTCTTAGACTTAAAAGATATCACGTCTTCAACAATGGTAAAAAAGTGTCTTCTAATTTTAATTTTTATTGTTGAGTACAGAAAACCCCAATAACATACAATATAAAGTATCGCCGAAATTCTCGAGAATTTTCTTCCATTTTCTTTATTTTCTTCCCTATATCAATCAATGACAAGTGCATTTTTTCTTGACAAAAATTCTTCGCAATATCACTTATTCTCAATGCGGAGCCGTTGGTTTCCAAATCATCCCCACCACCATGCAACCCCAAAATGTACTCCACATCCCAGGGCAGAATTTTATGGATTTGTTAAATACATTCAACAAACAAGTATTTGGATCAAAGTGTTCAAGTAATCACCAGCAAAGCCCCCTCTTAACATTGTGGATTTTCAAACTTAACAAGCCCCCAATTCCAATTTCTGCCACCCCACCTTTCTATTCATCCGTTAACATTGAAATTAAGCTTACTACCTTTTGGGGTGAGCATTGGGTTCCAAGTATTCTGCAAAAGTATGCAACAATATGACAATGAGTGAATGAAATTGTTGAATGTAATGCTTAAAACAAAAAGATCATCGTTTCCTACTACCCTTTTTAGGAGAATTGCTAGAGGTTGCAATCCTTGGCGATAAAATCCTTTAGCACGTTTGATGCTCCACTTGTTTTCCTGCTTCGAGTTGGCTCTCCTTCGTCCAGTACAATGTACTATGTTGTTAACCTAATACAAAATAATCTGACTATCCCAAAAATTTCAACAAGTACTTACATTGTTGTCATTGTAATCAACAAACAAATGGCCTGCCAAATTTAGTTTTGTCATAGTTAATAAACAATACACATAAACCAAACGTGATGAAATCATTTACATATTAACTTATCGATATATCTATGTAAGTAAGCCGTCATAAATAAATTAACAAGCTTTTAAGGCTCTATGTAACACAAAAGCATGGATTCAAAAAAAAAAAGAAAAATGAAGTTGAACAACAACCTGAGATTTCGCCCAATCAAATTTAAAAATAAGATTTTTAAGTCTACTACTTAAAGATACTCATTAAACAATAAAACCATACCATAAGTAGTCATATGAATTATGCTCTTAATCAAACGTAAGCAGGCATAATGGTTGTAACCTAATACACAAAGGTTAGAACCCAAACCACAAAGCTTGTAACCCAATCTAAAACATATCGAATTCCACCAAAAGTTGTAACCCACAAATCTTAAAAGTTGTAACCCACCACTCCGAAAATAACCAACCACTCAAAAAACTTCTTGTGTGTTGTGTCGCACTTGAGGAAGTAACATGCAGATAATGAGGGGTGAAGCGACCAAGCCTTCAACTTGCTCGTTAACTTAGGTCGAGTCTTCGTGGTAGGTGTTGTGGACATGTCCCAATTTCATCCATACAAAAACAACCAAAGAGTCATTAGTTAAAGTTTAGAAAATTAAATGTGCAATTTATTCTATAAGGTACTATCAAAAAAAATTATTCTATAAGGGAAAGAAAGATAAATGGGTTAGGAAAAAAAATCATAATCACTGACTACAAGATCATAAAATATAATACACATTTTACAAAAAGAGAGATAGGTTTCTGTGGAGTTTCAATGGAAGCCGAGACAAATAGATGTGGTTTCAGTGGAATCGAGAGAGATGAGATGGGGTTTCAGTAGGAGCCGATAGAGAGAGGAGATGAGTGATGTATACACACATATAGAGATCGAGAAAGAGAAAGAGCTTCATACCTAGGTGATGAAGTCTTGGAAGACGACAATGCAGCCACAGCCAGTCTCTGTGAAGACGATGAGTTGTTGAGGTTTTAAAGTGCTCCTTGGAGTTGCTCTACCAAATAAAGAGAAAGAAAGAAACAGACAGACAAATTGAAGGACACAAAGGAGAAAGAGAAGAGGCAGGGAATTTATGTGTGGAAGTCGGAGGGGTGAGAGACATTGGGTGTTTTTGGGTGTATGTGAAAATTGATTTTTTTCACTTTACACCCTAAAACATAAATATTCCCACATTGCAACTTAAGATTAAAATATGTTGTACGTAATTTTCCTAAATTCCTAATACTTTTATGTAATTGTTAGTATTATAAGAATTATAATTTTTGACAGAATATATTAAGAATACAAAAAAAAATTGGTATATAAAGTGGATTAACAAAAAACTGGGCTGATATGTTTCCTTCTAAAAAAAGGTTCAATTTTTTTAAAAAAATTTAATTCCACTTTTGTTGGATCCATCATCCACGTCCACCCCAACAAAAAACATGTAACCAACACAACATACAACATAACCCCAAAAAGTTAGTTACACAATCCCAAAAAAGTTAAAATGTCATCATAGCATTCCACATTTATGGATCTACTATTAAAAACAATTAAAGAAAACCCCAAAAAAGTTGTAACCTCACCCCAAAATATTGCAACCTTATCTATAAAAATTGAACCCCGCCCCAACTATTATAATGTAATCCATAATATTTGCCCACATTTATGGATCCACCAAAGCTGTTAAAGTGAACCCCAAACGTTACTGACTTACTGTTGTTGGGTACAACGTTGAACTAGTTGAAAAACAAATATTTTTTGATTGTGTTGGTTGTTGGGTGTTGAATTTCCTTGGGTATACTGTTAAATTTTTTATTGTGTTGGATGTTGGGTACACTGTTGACACTTCCACTAATTAAGATGATAATGCTCCTCTTTGGGGTTATGTTACTAAACTAGAAAAAATGGGGGAAGGATGTGAAAATACTAGATTCCAATGCAATTTCTGTCAAAATGAGTACGGGGGATCATATTTTCGTGCTAAGGCACATTTATTGAAATTTCAGGTCATGGGATTAGAGTGTGCTCTAAAGTGACTCCTCAACATCTTGCTAAGATACAAATGGTAGTTAAAGATGCAAAGAATAGAATAAAAATGACTATGTCTAAGAAAGTTCATTTGCCACCTTCCTCTTTCCAACTCCCGGTAACTAGAAGTATAGAGATATCATAAATTGGAACACTTACAATAGAAGGTTTTGAGCCAAGAAAAAAGAAGGCAAATGGAACTAGTGCTCTGGAGAAAGCTTTTAACTTGGGTGCTCAGAAAGAATTGCACCCCCACATTGCACGAATGTTTTATTCAAGTGGCTTGCCTTTTCATTTAGCTAGGAACCCATATTATGTGAGTTGTTATACACTTGTTGCCATTAATTTGATTAATGGTTATGTACCACCTAGTTACAACGTATTGAGGACCACGCTACTTCAAAGGGAAAGGACGCACGTAGAAAGGTTGTTAGAGCCAACTAAATTGTCATGGAAGGAAAAGGGAGTGAGCATCATTACAGATGGATGGACTAATTCACAAAGAAGACCTCTTATCAATTTCATGGTTGCATCGGAATCTGTAACAATGTTCTTGAAAGCTATCAACTACAAGGGTGAGGTCAAAGACAAGTTTTTTATTGCGAACTTAATCAGTCAAATAATTACATAGATTGGACCTCAAAATGTGGTTCAAGTAATTATTGATAGTGCTCGTGTTTGTTCTTCTGCTGGATTAATCATTCAAATTGAATTCCAACATATCTGGACACTATGTGTTACGCACACATAGAATCTTGCCCATAAGAATATTTGTGCTGCAAAAAATATTGGTGAATGCAATTACTTAAGAGGAATGTCACTGGATTACAAAAGTTGCTTCTTGTTGCAAACACTCATTTTGCATCTAATATTGTAATGTTGAAAAGATTGAAAATCATCAAGCATGGTCTTCATGTGATGGTAATTATTGAGAAATGGTCTTCTTACAAAAAAGATGATGCTGTGAAAACGGCATTTGTGAAGGAAAACATCTTGAGAGATGATGATACCCAAAAATTAGCTAGGGGTGAGCTCGGGCATTCAGCTCGGTCATTTGATCTCGAACCACGTAGCTCATGATAAACAACCAAAGGTGCGCATGTAGGGGACCTCTAGCAACAAGGACCTAATAGGAATAACAACGATGATAGCTGGTTCCCACAAAAAGGTTGCGTGTAAATCGTAACGATCCAACATTTAGGCAAACAAATCCTAACAACCTCAGCATTATCCACAGTGACTGCACACAAGACGCATCCATTACGAGGAAATGGCAAGGATCAATTGAAAATCAGGAAAGTCCTTTGAAGGCTACAAATAAGAGGCATATCCCTCACAATAGAACTCAAGCAATAGTTTATGCAAATATCTTGTGTAATCCTCCCCCTTGATTCATTAAAAATTCCCCCAGGAGCAACAGACTCTTTTAGAGTGGATTTGCCGAGCTATCGAGCTGGTGAACTACTATAAACCTTCTATATATGATCCATTATCTCCCCGTTGTTTTACCCCTGAGAGCTCTGGACCATCCAGTGATTCCTAAATCTCTTAAAAGCCACGACTCTGCTCAACTATGCAATACACATTACCATTAGTTGGCGCCGTATGTGGGAAATGTTTGTTTCTTACTAAAATTCTATTGATAACTTTAGTAATTGATAGTTTCTATGCGCAACATGAGCAGAAATTAAATGATTTACATTTGCAAAATAAGCAAGAAATCGATGTTGGAAGGCAACAAGAAATTCCTCTGAATCCCCTACCTAACCTTGAAATTAATTCGCCAATGGTGGATCCCCCTCCAAACAACAAACTTGAGGCTCTCTGTCAAGCCAACAATTGCCTCCTCCAGCAAAATGAGAATTTACTGAACCTCATTTGTGCCCAACACCCCCAGAGGGCACAACCAACCCAGGGCAACCCCCCGTGAGAGGAGCATCACCACCATAATCCCTTAAGGGAAATTATGGAAGAAAACGAGCACAGCCATTCAGGTGGTGACATCTGCCGCCAAGCTCAGAGGAATGGGGAGGATGAGGAAGTCCAAAGCCAAAACAGAGAAGCCCTTAGGAACAAGCTTCCCCCGTTCTAGCAAGAAAGAAAAGAACAATTTTGCGAACAAAATTTCAAATAAATCCAGCAAAAGCTCAGCCACATGAAAGAGGTGGTAAAGGGAAAAACCCCAATGACAATGGATGCCTTGGTCCAATAAAAGGAGTCTCCATTCACCCTTGAAGTGGTACATTAGCATCTTTCCTAAAAATTCAGAATGCTACAAATGAAAACCTTCGATGGGACAAAGGATCCCAATGGACTACCTAAATACCTACAAGAACTAGATGGAATTGCATGGATACCATAATCTAGTACGATGTCGAGCTTTCACTATCACCCTAAAGGGCTTAGCCTTAGCGTGCTTTAACAGATTGGCTCAGTCATCAATCTCCTCATTCAGAGAACTCTCCGTTTCGTTTGTGTCCCACTTCACTGGAGCTCAAACCTACCAAAAGCCAAGCTACCATTTGTTGAATATGAAGTAAGGATCGAATAAGTCGTTGCGAAGCTACGTCTAAAAGTTTAACTCAGAATGCTTAAAAGTGGACATTCTTGAGAAAAGGTTGCCCTCACAGCCCTCATTGTTGGGTTAGGAATACAATGAAAAGATCTTATGTTCTTAATTTCCAAAAACCCACAAGCCAATATGGCTGAGGTGCTAGCCAAAGCAAAGAAATAAATTAAAGACGAAGAGGCTTTCCTTTCAAAAGTTGGGAATCATATAGCTCATAAAGAGAAGGAGAAAAACAGAGACCAAAGTCCAAAGAAGGACAAGAGCCAAGAACGGTCCCCGAGGAGAGTTAGAGATTGATCTCCAAAAAGGAGAGACGACATTAGAGATTGCCTAGGACCTTCCCCACCAAAACTACAACCAAAGTATACCCCACGACAGTTCACTCCCCTCAATACCATAATATCTCAAGTACTTTACAAAATCCAGAACGAGAAGTTCTTGAGGTAGCCACCTCGAATGAAAGTAGATCCCAACAAACAAGAAACAACGAAGTATTGCAAGTATCACCAAGATCATAATCATTACATCGATGATTGCATCTAGTTAAAGAAGGAAATCAAATTCTTGATCCAAAGAGGTCAACTGCGTCGCTTCGTAGCTCAAGACAACCAAAACCAAGCTCACCCATCTCCTGCACCTCAGCAACAAGCTCCTCTACAGCACCAAGAACCCATCGAAGAAATAAGGGTTATTTCTGGAGTATTTGTCGATGGCAAAGAAACTAGTTCAGCCAGAAAGGCCCACATACGAAAAGTCTAAGCTGAAGATGTTTAGAAATACAATCCGTGTCCAAAACACTTCGGCTAAGCATGAATATCACATTCTCAGACTCAGATTTAAAAGACGGTCCCCTAGTAGTAAAGGTCATCATTGCCAATAGAAACATCCACTGAGTTCTTATTGGCAATAGAAGCTCTACCGACATCATCTTCACCTCAACTTTCGACAAAATGAATATTGGCAGATATAAGCTCGAACCAGTGAGAACTCAGTTGCTCAAATTCTCTGGGGAAAAAGTACTCCCTTTAGGCTCAATCCAGCTCTTTCTCCCAATGGGAGACCCTTCATGCCAGTCAACGACAATTGTACGATCCCTAATCGTGAAAGCTCCTTCAACATACAATTTCCTCTTGGAGAGACCTTCCCTCAACACCATGAGAGCTATTCCCTCGGCCTATAATCTAGTAATGAAATTTCCAACTAAAAATGGTGTAGAGATGATATGAGGAGATCAACACGTAGTAAGGGAATACTATGTGGCGTCTATAAAAAAAAGGGAGGTCAAAACCATACAACTGAACGAGCTCGAAATAAGGGACAAGCTGGAGAGAAGGCTCACGCCTTCGAAAGAACTGGAGCCAATCCAACTGGGTGAAAACCCAGGCTACTTAGTGTATGTTGGGTCAAGGTTACTCAAAAAAATCAAACATCTCCTCATTCATGTTTCAAAGAAAAATATCGAGATGTTTGCTTGGAAACAAGGAGACATACAAAGGATCGACCCATCTGCAATCATGCACAAACTCAGTGTTGACCCAACCTTCAAGCCCATAAAGCAAAAACAAAGAAGTTTTGACTAAGAACGCAAGAAAGTTATAAACGAAGAATTCTCCAAACTCCTTCATATCAAGGCCATTAGGGAGGTAGATTACTCAACCCGGCTGGCCAATATGGTCTTCGTGGAGAAGAATAATGATAAATGACACCTCTGCATCGATTTTACCAACCTAAATCACACATGTCCTAAAGATAGCTTTTCGCTTTCCGGATCAACTTGATCGTGGATGCCACAACGGGGCATGAACTGCTTAGCTTCATGAATGTCTTCTCAAGGTACAATCAGATCAAAAGGGACCCCAACAACCACGAGATTACCTTCTTCGTAACCAAGCAAAAAATATACTGCTATCAGGTCATGCCAATTAGACTAAAGAACGCCTGTGTCACCTACCAATGATTGGTAAATTGTATGTTCCAGAGGCAGATTGGAACGTCTATGAAAGTTTAAATCGATGACATGCTAGTGAAGTCGTTAATGGCTGACCTCCACATCTAGCACCTTGAAGAATCCTTCCAGATTCTCAAAAAATACTAAATGAAGCTCAACACTGCTAAATGTGCCTTGGGGTGTCCACGAGGAAATTCCTAGGTTTCATACTCAACAACGAAAACATCGAAGCTAATCCAGCGAAAATTCAGGCAGTAATTGACATGCAGCCGCCCTCAAATACAAGGAAAGTCCAACATCTGACTGAGAGAATATTAGCGTTAAGCCAATTTGTCTCTAGATCAAGCGACAAATGTTAGTCATTCTTCAAGATATTGAAAAAGAATTTTCATTGGGATGAACAATGTGGGGAGGCATTTAAGTCCTTCAAGGAATACTTCAGCTTGCCCCTAATCCTCGTTAGTCCTTGAGAAGGGGAAATACTCACACTATACCTCGTTGTCTCAAATTTCTCCATGAGCGTAGCCTTGGTAAGGGAGCTAGATAGAGCTCAACTGCTAGTCTACTACTACAGTAGAGATTCGAGGGGGGTTGAGGAAAGATACCCAAAGATGGAAAAATTAGTTTTGGCATTGGTAACAGTAGTACGGAGACTCAGGCCTCAGGCCCACACTATAAAAGTCCCCATAGATCAGCTGATAAAGCAAGTCTTGCATAAATCAAAATTATCAAGGAGACTGATTAAATAGGCAATAGAGCTTAGTGAATTCAACATAAGGTACAAGCTCAGAACCGCTATCAAAGGGCAAGTATTGGCAAATTTCATCACAGAGTTCACTACACGCCAAAAAGCAACCCAAGATTCAACTTAACTAGTCCTCAATCTACTGACGTGAAAGCTCTCAGTAGACGGGGCTGGTAATGCCCAAGGCAGTGGTGGTGGGCTAATCCTAACCTCCCCAGAAGGAAAGATATAGAATACACTCTCAATTTTGGTTTTAATACTTCAAACAATGAGGCAGGATATGAAGTGGCAATCATAGGGTTCAGACTAGCTCACTCCATGGAAACAGAACAACTCGTAATTCATAATGAGTCACAGTTGGTGGTGAGGCAAATCGAGGAGGCGTATGAAGCTCGAGGGGAAAGGATGGCATTATACTTGAGGAAGGTACATGAATTGCTAAAAAAGTTTGGGCATGTCAATGTCATGTATATTCCCTGAGTAGGGAATTCCAAGACTGATGCCCTAACCAGGCTAACCACCGGTTCCCAGAAAAACCTATACTAGTTTATCCCACTAGAGCACCTAGCTAAGCCGTCCGTGAGCTCTGAGTCTGAAGAGGTTTTCCCTGTGAAAGCACAGCCGACCAGGATGCACCAATCCTAGATTATCTACATAATGGAACTCTCCTAACAGATTCCAAAGAAGCAACAAAACTAAGAATTAGGTTATCCAGGTTCACCATCCTACAAGGCTAGATGCACAAAAAAAGGTTCCCCTCACCACTTTTGAGGTGCATCGGACAATGTTTTGAAAAGCTTGCCTAGGCGAGAAGCGAAGCGAAGCGAAGGTATCTCACCTTGAGCACCCCAGGCAAAACAAATGTGACTGATGCGAGAAAAAAGTGAGAAAAGTGAGCACCTTGCGGTTAAGCAAAAGACGAGAAAGCGAACGTCATAGTCATGCAAAGCGAAGTAGTCTTTTATTTTTATTGTGGACCGTTGGATTGAAGCAATTGGAAAAAAAAATTATAAGATGTCAATACACCCAATTACCCCCTCCTATAAATATAAAACTCAAACCCTAATTTTTAGGATCAGACCATCGCTGTTGTTGCTCCTTCCTCTCAGACGATTGTTACTGCTACTCCTTCCTCTCTAGTTAGACGATCAACTGTTGTGTTGTTCCTTGCTCGCTGGTTAGAGATGAACATTGTTGTTGCTTTTCCTTCCTCGCTAGTCTAGGTTTGTCTCGTCGTTTTCTTCTCTTTTCTATATCTTTTCTTCCTCCCTGATTCTTCTTCTTTTTTGCTTCTTCTTTCTGGTTCTAATTCTGTTTTTTTTCATGCTTCTTCTTCTTTTTTTTTGCTTCTTTCTATTTTTTTTTCTACTTCTTCTTCCAGTCTCTTCTTTCTGCTGCTCTTCTTCTTCTTCTTCTTCTTCCTCGTTTTTTTTTGCTTTTTCTTTTTTGCTTCTGTTTTTTTTCTTCTTTCCGATTCTGGTTTTTTTTATTATGCTTTTTTTTTTTTTTCTTCTTCTTTGATAATGAATGCTGCTTCTTTGTAAGCTTGATTTTTCTAATGATTCTGATTTTTTGATTTTCAACTAATGATTCTGATTTTAATGCTGCTAATTTTAATGTTGCTGCTTCTTCAATGTTTGTATAACTAATTTTAATGTTGTTGCTTTTTCTGAATGTTGTAATGTTAAATGTTGATAGTATTGATTTTGTTGATAGTGTTGTAATGCTAAATGCTGATAGTGCTGATTTTGTTAAATGCTGATTTCCTGTACTGTTTTTGTTCCTTTGATTGTAGTGTGATATTGTTGTAATGTTGAATGTTGATTGTTTTAATTTAAATGTTTATGCTTTTACTTGTATTTAAATATTTAGTATATATAAAATTAGAACTTAGATATTGAGAAGTAATTAAACTAAAATATTTACTTTTTTTTAACTGTTCGCTTCGCTTTGGTAAAGCGTTTTGCTTCGTTTCTCGCCTAGGCTTTAGGAGGCTCGATCGCTTCGATTTGCTTTATGCCTTAAATAACACTGCGTTGGAGACAACGAAACAAATTACATCCTAAGGGAAATCCATGAAGGCATTTGTGGGAATTATATCAGAGCTCGAACTCTAGCCTACAAAGCATTGAATCAGGGATACTTCTGGCCCATGATACTCAAGGACGCAAAAGAATTGGTCAAAAAGTACAAAATCTGCCAACTGCATGCAAATCTCACACACTGGCCAACAAAGCTTTTTACCTTAGTGGTTAGCTTGTGGCCCTTTCAACAGTGAGGATTGGACATACTCAGACCTCTTCGAAGCACAAGATAGTGCAAGTTTGCAATAATTGGGAGACAATTTGATAATTTAAGGTTCAAAGGATTTTATACCGAGCTACGCATAAGGAATTATTTCTCAGCACTGGCTCACCCTCAGTCAAATGGACTAGTCGAAGTGATCATCCGAACTATCAAGGCAGCCCTAAAAACCAAGCTCAAAGCTTTAAAAAACCAATGGGTGGAGAATCTACCGGGGCTACTATGGGCCTACAGAACAGCCATAAATTAAATGCCTTTTGCTCTAGCTTATGGCACCGGGGCAGTGGCCATTACTGAAATAGGTATCTCGTACCCGAGAACACAGCTCGCCGACCTAGAGCAGAACAATGAATCACTACACGTCAATCTTGACCTTTCAGACGAGAAGAGAAACAACGCCTTAGAGTGCATCATTAACTATCAGAGAAGGACCGCATGATACTAATGCCTAGAAGTTTCAAGATTGGAGACCTAGTCTTCAAGAAACTCCTCCTAGCTAGAAAAAAACTCTACACATGGGAAGTTAGGACCCAAATCGGAGAGCCCATATATAGTCACAAAAATAGTCACACCATGGAACTACAAGCTACAAACTAATGAAGGAAGAGACTTGCCTCACTCGTGAAACGCAGACCACCTGAAGAAGTTTTACCAATAGATGAACCAAGTTGGAGAGAGAGTAAAAACTCTACCTTGTAAAAAAAAATTACAATAAAAAGAAGTTTCAAGTCAATTGCTGCATTATCATAAATAAAAGATGAATTCTTCAGCTCATAAATAAAAAGAGAGTTTCTTAGCTCATAAATAAAAGGTGAGCTCCTAAGCTCATAAATAAAATATAAGCTCCCCAGCTCATTTTTTATGAGCTCCCTAGCTCATAGCCATAATATGCTTCACAACTTGCAAAGATAAAAGAATGTGAGGCGAAGTATTCCGTTACGCACAGAACTAGAGGAACGCACAGACCTTACACTTAGAATTTTTACAAGAAAGTAAAGTTTCTTCCAAAAGACCGAAGCCCTTCTCAAAGCAAGGGGCAAGGGGGAAAGATAAAAATATAAAAGAGCAGGATATACGAAAGTCATCTTTTTCATTCAACTTTTCAAAAAAAAAAAGTTACAGAACAGAAAGTTTGAAAAGGTACAAAAAGATTTAAAACTAGGTATCTTCCACAAGGCCCACAGACTCTTTAACGTCCCCAGGCAGCTCAGGAGCAGCCATACTCACCTCACCCTCAGGAAAAACAGGAGCAAGTTAATCCTCAAGTGGAAGGTCAGTTGAGACTAGGAGGCCTTCAGATAAGGAAAATGCAGGGGCCTCGACCTCTGCAGCAATCTGGGGCAGAACAAACTCAGGCATTTCCACCTCCTCAGAAGCAGCCACCTCAGAAGAAATTGATGGCAGAACAAGACCAAGAGCTTCGGCCTCAACAGGGGCACTAAAAAAAATGACAGTCTCAAAAGCCTCAACCTCAACCGATTCTCCTTGAGCCTCCTTCTCAATAGTTGATCTTTCCTCTTCCTCACCCAATGGGGGTCAGAAGTCAAAATCGAGCTCCGGGTACTTGTCCATAGCTTGCTCTTGGAAGGTAAAATAAATTTTAGCCTAGGTCGTGGCACACTCATCTAATAGATCGACAATTTTTGAGTCTCTCTCAACCACTTTAGCCTTCTCGTCCTCAATCTCCTTCAGACTGATAGTGTTGATTTCAGCATATTCCTTAAAGTCATTCTTCACTGCCTGAACAGCCTCACGAGTCTCAAGCACGTCCTTCTTCGCCTGAATCGGGTCGTCTGCTTTAAGCTTGACCTCGTCACTCTTCAACTTGACTTCGACCTCAAGCTTTTTATTAGACGAGCTTAGGCTCTGTATCTGAATCTTCAGGCCTTCTACCTGAGCCTTCAGGTCATCATTTATGAAGGTTAGCTCAAACACCTTGAGCTCAGAAGCCTTCAAAGGACCTTAGGCCATCCCAACAACCTTCTCCAAGGCTCGAATCCTGCCCACCAAGGCTCCTACATGAATTACCATCAGCAAAAAAAGACAAGGTTCCAAGTCAGGAAACCATAGACAAAAATAACGAACCCAAATTGAATATTAAGACTGGGAACTCACCGAAGTCGCTTCATGAAAAACAGTAACAACCGAGGTGAGAAAGGGACATCGAATAGGCTTCCTTGATGTCAACCTCAAGGATAATGGAAAGAAGAGTGTGGACATCCAAGTCCAGGTCCTTGATAAGGGAAGCCCAGACTTTGGTCCCTCGACCTAAAGAGCTTTTTGTCGTGCCAAGAAGCAGTTGATGGGATGCCTTCATTAGTAGGCTTCGGCGGGGGAGGATCCTGCAGAGTGGGAGCTATAGACTATAAAGCCCTAACCACCTCTGGTGATGAAAGAGGAATCCTAGCACCTTTCATTGAAGGCTTCTTAGGCCCAGAAGGAGTGGGAGAGACAATTACAGGGGACTTGAAGGTAGGAGGAGTCTTCTGAGGAGGGGGAGTCTTTTGAGGAGGAGATGCCCTCTGAAGAGGAGTCGTTCAGAGAGATGGAGTCATTTTTATCCTCGAAGTCTTTAAGGGACACTCCAGGTTGCCTCCAGATCCAACATCAGCCTTCCGCTTCCCCACAGCCTTCTCTTTCCTCATTTGGGCCACCTTGGCCTTCACCGCTTCAACATCTAAGGCCATGGAGCTTAGACTTAGGAATAAGAGATAACATGTTAGTAAACTTGCAGAAGGAATAAGTAAAATAAAGATATAAGGAAGAGGTTTTACCAACAGAATCTCCTTCACCAAGAGCAGGTAAAGGAATGGGTGTTTCAACCCTCACCTCAGGGGCTACACCCGTACTGAACAAGGACTGAGGGCCTAAGGAGCCCAGAATACCTTTCAAAAGGACAGTCCTCAAAATCCCTAAGGATCAGACTCTCATTCGTGTCGAGCACAAGATGAATACTTGAAGCAATAAAGAAAAAGAGATCAGCAATTGCTAGAGAAGAGGCTCAAACCAAACCAAACCAACTTGATAAAGGCTTACCCAAATTGTCTGGGCTTGACCATTCCCGAGGTACGGAAAGCGTATAGGAAGCGTCCTTTGGATTGAATCTCCACTCCTTCCCATATACAAAAAAAAAAAAGGAGGTTTTTTCAACCCTTATGGGAGCTCGAAAGGTCAGTACTTAGGTGTTTTCTCTTTATGCGTTTTGAAATATAGAGAAAACCATCAACAGGGGAAAACTTGACGTTGAAAAAGTGGATGAGCAATGGAACCAAAGGAAGAACACTTAAGTCATTCTTTTCAAAGAAGACCAATAGACCTACGAGGATGCCCTAGAAATTGGGAGAAAGTTTAGCAGGACAGAAGTTGAAATATTGGAGGACGGGCTTTAATAAAAAGGTGCACAGGAACCTGAGACCATTTTCAAAAGAGGCAACGAAGAAGTTGGCCTTCTTAGGTAGCTTGGTATCATATCGGATGTCCACATTGGGTGTCTAGAAATGCATGCCCTTGGGAAATCCGAAATTGGCAAAAAGAGCACCTAGAAAGGGACCAAGGCAAGGTTCAAAGTATCGGGTGAGTCGGATACAACTCGGCCGAGTTGTATCCGCCTCGGCAGGCATCGATCCGATAATGATACACATACAAGACTATCAGAAGTCTACCATGAATCGATTCTAACTCAGGCTAAGTCGGCCTAACTCATATTCAACTCGGACAAACTTAGATTCAACTCGATCTAACTCGGCCAATTCAGTTTGAATCGAACTAATACGCCCAAAAAATGCCAAAAAAAAAAAAAGCAAAAAAATGAGAAATTAAATTCTAAATCAGACCCATTTTTTCCATAATAAAAACAAAACAAGAAGTTACAACAAAATTGAATACAAACCTAAAAAATTGTGGTAAATCTCCCTAATCAGAGACACTTTCCTACTATTTGTTCTTCTATTTGTTATTACTTTCCTTCTTCTTTGCAATAGCAGAAGACCCAGCACCATCGATCAACATCGCAGATCAACATCTCTCAAAGAAGCCCTAGCATCGCAGATGAGTCAGAGACTCAGATCCCTCCCAGCGAGCCTTCAATGACCAGCCTCGACTCCCAGTCCCAGACTGATCATCTCTGTGCTCTCTTTCTCTCTTTCTCTCTCGATCACAGGTGTTCGTCGAAGTTTGACCCCCTATTTGGTATGAGAGTTTTTTTTGGCCAAAATACATGAGGCTTTCGCCTTAAGAGACCCACAAATTTATTCCCCCTCCCCCTTCTTTTTGTTTTTTCGGTTTTGGTCCAATTTTTTTAATTATATAATTTTTTGTATTTATCAAATAATCTAATTAGAACTTAACTTCTTAAGTTTGATTTTGTATATTTATTGATGATTTTATAATTAAATGTACATAATGGAGAAAATATATGTAATTTATAATTAGATACATATTAAATAATTAAATGAAGAATTTTTTTATAAATAGAGTTTCATTTTTAAAGCTATTAAGTTAACCATATATATACACTTATATTTGTTTATAATTTTTAAAAATTACAAATTAAATTATATCAACTTTAAATGCAGATGATAATAAATATTTTTCGATAGCATCCTTATTATTCTTTTTTGCAATGATTAATGTGTAAAATAATGTCTTTTAGGGATATGATGCATGGATGATGATATTTACATTTATTACAATTTTTTCTATTTTTTTTAAAAAATTTATGAGCCTTCTATATAGTATTTTGTTCGTATCAGCCGATACGACGCTGCGATCATTGTGTCTCAGTGGTCCCCGAGTCAAGGGTCAATACTGCGACCTTGAACCATGGACCAAGGCACTTGGGTTAACCTCGACATCTTCAGCAATGTAAGAAGCCTTTGGCTCGCCCTTCTTGGATCTTTTCGTTCAAGACTTTTTAGATCTCGAAGCTAGGCCTGGAAGGAGTAGGGGAGCCAAGGAAAATTATCTATTTCATCCCTCACATCTCCCATGTTGTCGACGTGGTCAGGGTCCTCAGTTTTCCTTTTACAAAGAGGTCGGACCTCAAACTCGATAGACCTATCAGCCATAGCAAGAGAAACATAAAAAGTTGTGGCTTCAGAAGAGGCAAACATAGCTACACGAGGAAAGAGTGGCCAAAAGAGGCGTAAAGAGAGGGGACGTTCAAAAAACAATCTTCGAGAGCCCGAGGATCAAGACTCCAACGACCAAAGAACAACCTTGACTTCTAAAATAGCATAAATGAAAGGTCCAGAAGTGGAGTAACTACCTTGAATTCGTAGGATCCAGGGTGAACAAAAGCCCTAGGAGAAAGGGAAGAATGAGGGAAAGCAAGACAAATGACGTACCTAATCGAGGATGACCAAAGATCGAAGACCCAAGGTGGATACAAGGAATGAGCAGAGCAAGCTTCAAGAAGGCTTCTGAACGGTTTTGAGCACTCACCAAGATAACTTGGACAGCCAAGAAGAAGATGAAATCGCAATGGGTAGAGAGAGAAGAACTGTTATCTGGGAAAAGACACTAGAGGAATTCGAAATGATGTCAAAGGCAATTTGGCCTGTGAAGGCATGCGTGCGTACGACTAAACATGTGGCATACACAAACTGAACGTACACGAGAAACAAGGAAGAAACGACTCTTCGCACGCTTCCAACGCCAAAAAAACTAGAAAACATCCCATCATGCAAATCCCAAGGACAAACTGAACTAATCTCGTCCACCACAATGCAAGTTAGCTATCAAACCGAGTTGATCTCGCCCACCACATTGAAGGTTAGCCCCGTCCACGTGTTAGACAAAGCCTACCTGGCTGGAGACTCGGGGGCAACTGATGATACCCATAAATTGGCTAAGGGTGAGCTTAAGCATTCAGCTCGATGATTTGAACTCGAACCACGTTGCTTTGATGAACAACCAGAGGTGCACAAGTCAGGGACCTCTAGTAACAAGGACCTCATAGGAACAAGGATGACAGCTAGTTCCCACCAAAAGGCTACGCGTAAATCGCAACAGTCTAACATTCAGGCAAGCGAGCCGCAACAGCCTCAACATTATCCACAGTAACTGCGCAAAATACGCATCCATTACGAGGAAATGACAAGGATCACGCCTAGAAATCAAGCAAGACGTTTGAAGGCTATAAATAAGAGGCATATCCTCACAATAGAAGTCGAGCAATAGTCTGTGTAAATATCTTATGTAATCCTCCCCCTTGATTAATTGAAAATTCTCCTAAGAGCAATAGACTCCTTCAAAGTGGATTAACCGAGCTTCTGAGCTGATAAACCACTATAAACCTTCTATCTACGATCCCTTATTTCTCCGTTGTTCTACCCATAATTCCTAAGAGCTCTGACTAGACCATCCAGTAATTCCCAAATCCCCTAAAAGTCACGACTCTGCTCAACTGTGTAGTACACATTACCATCAAGAGACATTTTGGGGGATAAGATAGATTACATACTTCATTCACATTGCCGATTTAAGGGTTTGTGATAAAGGTGAATACAAATATATATAGGCATGAAGGGAAGCCAAAAAATGCAATGTTAATCTTTTATAATGTAGTACATCAAGTTCTAGTTGAGAGATGGAAGATATGTTATTACAAGATAGAGGGGATGGAAATGAAGATAATAATATAATATTAGGGAAACATCTTAATAACAAGAGAGATTTTTTTTTTTTTTGTTGCCTATTACAAGTTTCTTTCGTTTAAACATGGGCATGATATCTTCTTTTTTTTTTTTTTGGTACGCAAACATTTTGTATATTATGCAATATGTATGAGTAGAATGTATGATTTACAAATGATAGAATTGTTAGTCATTATTATATATATTTGATAGATGTGTGATTCACTTTACAAATCATAATTATTACATTAAATATAATAATAATAAATTTTAAAAATATATATTTTATGAACATATCCTAGTCATACCCATTTTTTTTTCCGAATTTTGTCATATTGCCGTATTATATCATATTCGTGCTTCACAGAATAAGACATTGTTGTGTTGAGTTGAGTTAAGGCCATGGCCATGAGAATAAAAAATCCTACTGAATAAATAATATCGTTAAAATTATCCCAATTTTCAGAATGTCTCATGTCTGGAACCAAGATGTGAGATGCACGCAGCAAAATGAATGATTGCATTTCTAAGAATGAGACTAGCCAAAAACATTTGAACATCAATCAAAGAGCACTGACAGAACAATTAACAGAAAATGCAGGTTCACATTACAAGCTGATTCACCGAAGCAGACATAAAAACAATTGCATTAAGGATCTAACCAGAGAAAAGAAGAAGTGATTGGGGGTGAGAGAAAGAGATTCACGAAACCATAGGAAAACACCATTCAAACATCCCATACAGCATTCCAACCTTAACTCCAAAGCAAAATCCATAACCATATCCTCTGAAGCAGTGTAGAATGAAAGAGCAAAAACATCATGTAAAACACATTAGAAAATTGAAGAGAATCACCTAAACGAAACTACTTCTTTATCATGGTAGTGTTTCCTGCTCTTCTTCTCAGTTTTCTTTTTGTCCCTGCCAACTCGTGAATCCTCTGACCTACTGACATCAGAATCAGATGGCGAAACAGCTCTCCTGCTCTTCCGCTTATGCTTTCTGGGGGAATCATCAGATTCATATGAGTCATCATGATGTCAGCTTCTCCTCCTCAACTTATCATTCATACTTTTCCTCCTCCCACGCCCATGCTTGTCATCATCCGATGACTCGTCTCTTCTCCTTCTCTTTTCCGTCCTCCTCTTCCTGTGGCCCTCATGCTCGTCATCAGAATCAGTATCAGTCCTCTTCCTGCTACTCCTCCTCTTCGACCTACCCCTCTTCTTCCTCTCTCCCAAATCCGAGTCATAGTCATCTGAATCATCCTTCTTCTTTCTCAACAACTTCAACTTACTTACTGTCTTCTTTCTGGACTTCTCAGCAATAGCCCTCTCAATCTCTGAATCATAATCAGAATCTGAACTCTCACTCTCCTCCTCTTCCAAGCTCTCGCTCGAGCTCTCAACTGCAGTTTTACTATTTCTCTTGGCTCCATTCCCCTTCAATTTCTCCAACCCAGACATCACCGCAGCCTGAATCACTTCTGGGTCTTTATCATTATTCTCATCCCTAAAACTCAAGAAATTCCTACACTGAAATGTTAAATGCCCGACACGGCCACATTTCTTGCACGACCCGCGAGCCTCATCAGCATTGGAACCAGTTATACGGGCAAGTGCGAGCAAACCTTGGAAGCTCGCATATGCATTCTCGGCCTCAGGTTCAGTATTTGTAGACTTCTGAGACGATTTATTGTTATCGTCCTTATTGGGAGCGTAAGGGTCGTACCCAATTGCGCTTTGCCATATACCATGGGTTTGGAGGGCTGCACTGCTGTGAACCCGATTGTTAGCGGGCATTCGAACCCTACCTGCTGTTGCCGGCATCTTGAAATTGACAAAGAAAACCCTGTAAAAGTGCAAACGAATGAAAATATGGGATTTCAGCATAAAAATTCCACGAAATAAACCAAGTTAGGGTTTTGCGCAATTAGATTCACAGTTCAGAATCGAACTCTTAACTCAAGACACAAATTTGAAAACAGAGGGAAAAAAATCTGGAGAGACATCAACAAAGCCAATTAGAGTTTGCACATGTTGATAAAAAAAGAACCAAAAGTATCAACAAAGCCAAAAGAATACAAAATCAACATTCAGATTCAATTTCAAACCGAATTGGAACTGATATTAGGGATTCAAACTCAAACTAATTTTTGGTTTTTGGAAGGAGTTAGAATTAGAATTTATAAAAATTGAAGGGTTTCACAAAATCAATTTAATACAATCTACATAATGAATTGAATACAACAGAGAATAAAAATATAATCAATTGATTTAAGCTTTAGCAATTCAATGAATCGTTGCTCTTACTTGTAAACACAGTTCGCGGGATCTCGAGTAGCAAACCCTAAACAGAGAAAGGACGGAACAAGATAGCTATTGAATTGAAAGTTGAAACTCTGAGGTCTGTCTTGCGAGACAATAATACTGCGAGGGATCGAGCGAAACCGTGTTTGAAAATCGCTTAGGTTTGGTATTCAAGGCAAGAAGGGAAATACTATGGCGTCGTCTTCCTCAATCCTAGCCGACGATAATAGTTGTGTTTCGTCGTATAATAAGGTATTACGACGGGGTGTGGATCGTCTG
>CM042195.1:15369285-15392149 GCA_023539305.1 Ilex asprella
AAACCAAAAACGATTTTTTTTTGTTTTTAAAAATCGCCCATCGTTTATCAAACGATGACAAAAACAAAAAACATAAACGGTTACCAAACAAATTTTTTTTTCTTGTCTTCTCTAAATATCAAAATAAAAATGAAAAACAAAAAATTTAAACGTTACCAAACGGGGCCTTATCTTGCTGGTTGTTCTATAAAAGTGTAAAAACAAAGGGTATGATGGTGTATTTGAACAATGTGCACGTTTGGTATTTCGATCAATGAGTTTGCCAGCAAAGGACTTGAAAAAGGATTTGGCTTTAATCCTTACAAAATGATGAAGCTTAAGGACGGGCATTTGCTTGACATATATACACTAGTATGTTACGATTAATTTGCAATGTTAGCATGACAAAGTGAGTAAAGTATTTGAAATGTTTGATGAAATGCGTGACAGAGTAGAGGTTACTGGACGCCGAGATACTGGTGGGTCAGAAGAAGATGGTTCGGTTGAGGCCAAATGTAGTCACTTTGTAACAATCTAATATACGGGATTGTGGAGTTGGGAGGCTGAGCAAGGGTGAGTGACGCTTGTTCAATCACATAAAAGTTTGGGTAAATTACAATCACAGTCTAAAGTTTGTCACTAAATCACACAGACCCCCTCAAGTATGAAAAATTACACTAACACCCCCTGTCAGTAACAATCAACTAACAAACCTAACGGAATCTACAAAATGACTATGTTGCCCTTGGATAAAAATCAACTGAAATAAACCTAACCCAAACCCAATTGACCCGACCACTTATCCTCCATCTTCCTTTCTCTCCACAGCTATCAACCCTATTTTTATTTAATCACCATCACCGACTACCACCAATTAATACCACAACTTATCGAAAAAATATTAACACCATCTACTGTCATCCCCATCCCTGTGGTACCCATTTTCCCTTTATACCCACTATAACCCCAAAATCAACTAATCCCAGTTTCACCACGCTACAACACTTGCTCACTCCTACAATAGTGTGATTGCTTTGAAACAAACATTTCTTCACTTTTTTCTTGATCCTTGGCCAAACAATTCTTGACCTATGAATCAATAGACTGGTTGTGCTACCGGTTGATGTTGTTTCTCCTCCTACAACTTGGTGAAGGTATATTTTGAGAATAGAAAAGTGTTGGGTGGTTGTTTTGTGTATATAAGTTTGTTAGGGGAGAGAGAGAGAGGTGTTGTAGTGGGGAGAAATGTTCTGATAATAGGTCATTGATGGTGGAGGTGGTGATGGTGGTGGTGGAGGGTGATTGGTGGGGGCAGTGTGGTGATGGCATAATAGGTGCGATGACAGTGGTTTTGAAGGAAAGTGGCGGTGCTTTGGGACTCGGTCATGGATATGGGACGGGGATGATTATCTTGGTCTATTTGGTTAATTAACTTAATAGGCGGATTTAATGTGTAAATTAAGGTTCAATTACCTAATTAATGGGTCTAATTTGTAGGGTTGATTAGATTGATTAATTGGGGTCTAATTAGTTAATGGCTTAATAGATGGGTTTAATTATGCAAGTTCTATAATTGAATAATTATGGGTTAATTATTCAATTAATCGGGTTAATTAGCTCAATTAATGGATTTAATATTTTAATTAAGCTTAACTAAATTTTATGGGATTAATTGTTTAATTAAAGGGTTTTTCCATTACTTAAATTAGCTTGATGAAACAACGAAGTTAATTAATTTTCGTTGTTTTTGTTTTTAAGTTAACCAACTTGATTAATGGGTTAATCAACAAAATTAATAAAGCTACTTATATGAACTTAATAAAATAGATGATGTCAATTTAATGTGATTAATTGTTTAATTAATGGGTGGATGAGTTGGTTTTTTAAAAAAATTTAAAAATTATTGAGGTTTTTGTGATAATTTAGTTTTTACAGTGGTAGATCTTGTATGGGTAGTTTGGGAATTTATGTTTAAAATATGCTAATGTAATCAAAATTGGATGACTTCTCAAACGAATTATAACAGTTTGGGGCAAGGTGTTATATGGAACCAAACCTCAAGGGCATGTTTGATATATTTTTTGGGATGAGTTTTGATTGGCTTGTTTAAACCCGGGTTTGACTCAAAAATAGGATTCAAATATGGTATTTAACATTCAATGCTGTCCATACCCATGTTTGGTATGCGTAGGGATATATGATTATTATAATAATATATTGTATATAAATTAGTAGTTTGCCCATTAACTAATTTAATCCAAACATGAGTATGAATATATGAGGGTATAAATGTCATTTAAATGTGAAACTCTCAAACTCGCATATGAAACCCACCCTCCCCATGGGTTTCATAAAACCCATGAACTTGGGTTTCATGACCGGGCCGGATTTCAAATCCTAGGTTTAATATTTAGTTATCAAACATGGGTTTAAGGGGGTTTAGTCCCCAACTCATGTTCTAAAATCCTTCCAAAACTCCATACCAAATAGCCCTAAGGGAGCAGTGTGTTATTTTTCATACTTAAGGGGGTCTGTGTAATTTAGTAATAAACTTCAGGGGTCTGAATGTAATTTACCCTAAAAGTTTTGTCGTTCACTGCCATCGTTATTAAAATAGGCGTAAATTTTTGATTTTTCTTGAGCTTGAAATCCAGCCTAAGTTGCAGATTGAGTTCGGCAGATGGAGAGAGGTGATTCTTCGTCTAAACTGACAAAGAACAACATTATGTGAGCGAATGACACTGAGAAAGGTTTGAGGCTCGTTCCTGCGTGGAGAAGGCGGATTTGGTGGCAGATCTTTGCCACTAGGGTGTGTCTTCATACAAGGTTGGTCCAGTCAAGGTATTACAATGGGAGATTCAAATATATGTTTACGTCAATGTTTGGGATTGGCTTGGCACCAAAGGATGTAGTATAATATACAATGTGATGGTTCTTCGTAATGTAAAGAGGGTTGCTGCTCTAGAGCCTTCTGGTTGCTCAAAGAAATTGGGTGGGGAATGGAATGGCGGTATAGGTGTAGATGTGGCTAGCTGCACTTGAAATTTTGATTTTTTTCCCCGCAAGATCGGGAAGTTTGAACGAGGCTGAAATGGTTGATAATGATATGATGACATCATGTTTAGAGCCGTCTGTCGATCTCTAATACAATTCTACAAAGCCAAATTCAGTGATACAAAGAAGTTATTGAAGCATGAAAATTAAATTATAGAATGGAATTTGTGAAGAAAATGAAAAGAGTGAGAAGCACATACAGAATTGTGTGTCAAATCAGTAGCCTAAATTTTTAAGTGGCGAAGCATGAAAACTTTGTGGACTTGTATTCCCTCATCTTTTGGTAAGCTTCATTCATCTGACTAGTAGTACTTCATCGATTTTAGTTAGAATATCTATTATTGCTTTACAGTATGGAAAAATATTCAGAATGCAGCTACTTTGAGACATCAACTTTTGAATATTTTGGCACATTATGATTGGAATTTTGGACATACTTATTTTGCCTTGGAAAGTAAAAAATAAAACAGTTTTTTGCTTTGCAAAGAAATCTAAGCACATGTGAATGCTATCTAAGTGGCAAGTCAAGTAAACTAAAAATTAGAGACATCTAAGTTTAGTAATATGAAAATGTCAATTTCAGTTGATTCATTTCCATTGAAAAATTGATGAATTACGTTTACCTCTGAAGTTTTTGACAATTGTAGTGACATCTCATGAAAATTCTGAAAGTACTGTGACATAACAGATCCCTTTTATTCAAGAAATAGGAGAGCTGAATCTCCCTTATTAAAACTCTCCACATATTCTATTTGAACTCTCTGTTCTGTTTGTTTACAATTGCCATCTTTGGTCTACATCCTTCAGCAACAAGTACACAACATTGCTTTCGATTCTTTCCCTTCCCCCTCTCTCACACACACAAACGCACTTGCCTACCATTCAAATATAATCACATCCCAAAAGCAAAGAAAACAAAAACTAAATCTGAAATTGCGGGGTTTTGGTGTGTGTGTGTGTGTGTGTTTTTTTTTTTGGAGGGGGGGGAGGGGGGGAGATCAAACTAGCGATCACACTTCCCTTTTTCTTCCTATACTTCTGACTTTAAAATTTAGTGGCACTGCAGTCTACTAATAAAGTGACTGAAGTAATTTTTTCTTTTTGTTTATGCATGTATTTTGAAATTACCTGATTGTTAAGGGAATCTCTTGATTCACTGCATTTGTTGTCCATGCACCAATATAAGCCGTTTTTATTAAGAACACCAAGATTCTTTTCATCTAGAGGTAGGCTGATCAATTTGACCAAGGTTCTTGTTATTATTGCAGTTATTATTATTCTCTTTAATGAATACAGTGGTTAGTCACTTGTTTGCTCATGAGCTTGTGTAATCCTTTATTTGTCTTAATTGATTTATTAAGCTCATTATCTATCAGGAGTTTTCAAATTGGATAGTTTCTAAGCTGCATTTCTACATGAGCAAGTTTTTGCAGACTATAAACAAGTTGATCATTAGTAACTTTCTTCAGAGTATTTGCTTTATTTTATTGGCCAGACTCCATTCATTTCTTCAGGACAAGATTCCTGAAAACCTCAGTGAGGCCTTAACTTCTATTTCCTTCTTTTACTTTGTACTTTGTTTTTACATATTTTTTTAGATTTAAGAATTGTTGCGAATAAATGCAGTCATAAGTCAGGCAATTTTTGTTCTTTAATCCCTAAACTTTGATCCCAAGGCCCTTATCTTATTCGATTTTACCGTCATAATCGAAAACATTACATTTCCATTGCGGTCCAGAAATTCGTAATGCCTTATCAATTAAACATTCCCCAAAATCATCCTTAAAGTTCAACTAATGCAAGCTCAACCAATCCTTAAATCAAAACCTTATATTCTCAATTGTCAAACCCCGACCTATAACCATATTCTCTTTGTTAATTACATGTCGTGCATATACTGTTTTCTTGTATGTGTGATCAAGTCTTTGATGGACTAAAAAATCATTGTATAGAACTATGAGATAAAAACCTTCATGAAGTTAGATCATCAAGAACAAAAGGATACCTCTTTCAATGAAAAATGACTCTTTGAATCTTAAGGTACTTTCAAAATCTGTTCGAAAGTTGGCAAAAGGAGATTCAGGCCAAATCAAGGGACGATATTAGCTAGTATCCTGTGAGTTGATGAAGCTGACTCGGTCGACTCGATGGAGTTGACCGAGATTTCTCCTAGTCAACCACAAGTCGAGTAAGACCCGTGATTTACACAAAGTGTAGTACGAAATAGGAAAGGTAAGTGTCGAGTCAGATATAACTCTCGACGAAGTCGTATTGGACACGACCAACTTTTCGAACACTGAACACCCATGTATATTTATGATTTAATCAAATGGAAGCAAACTTTTATGTCTAGTGGCGCTACAAAGGTAAGTTGTTTGAGTCATTTATAATGAAATCTTGCTGGAGATGGGATAAAATTGATTATATGCAGAAATTTTGTATTAGATTTGAAAAATCTGATGCATAATCTTGCCATAAATTGTCAGAGAGACATTATATATTTTAAAACCAGTCCTTTTATACCAATATATACCCAATTTGGGGCTGTGTTGCACATTAGAGAAACTTGGTTAAAGACGGTGACAAAGAAAAGAATTATCCTTTGCTTTGCTTTTTGTTTCTTGTTCATTCCTTGTCACACAGTTTTCTTGCCATTGCATGTTCATAAGTGAGGAGAACCTCACGAGGTAGAATGCAAGGTTGTTGTTCATTACATGTCACTTGAGTAAGCAATGTGCTGACAGTTCTCTTGAGAAAGCGTAACCATTCCCCCTTTTTGAGAGTGTGTTGGGAAATGTTAGAGAATTTTGACTACATGGATTTTATTCATTGTACTCCATTATATGATGACATTGAATGGGATCCAGTACTTGCAGCTTTGCAAGCTGGTACCAAAATTAATAAAGCTCTAGATGCTATTCCTGTTCCTCCGAATGAGACAGATCCTGCCAGTGAAAATCTGCAGAAAATAGTACCAATTCTTCACCCACCCACCTTGGAATGTGGCTCAGTGCTCGAATTTCAGGCTGTTAGGCCAGTGCTTCCCAATCAAGAAGCTGTTGCTATTGAAAATCTGCCGATACCAGAACCATACCCTGTAGCAGCAGCCATAGAAAATAGCCCTGAACATGAAGCTCAGGATACGGGACCAGTTTGAAATGAAGGAAATGCTGCTGCTGCTGCAAATCTGCTCATGCCAGAGCCAAACTCGACGAAAGCAGCCTTGCCAGGTCGCCACCACCTTGAAGCTGAACCTCTAGGGCCAATCCTAGAGAAAGTAGATAGAGCTGGTGAGTAGCCGCACCAGATCAATCTACAGCCCTACGGCCATTAAAAATTTATGGAGTGGGTTTTGTCTTATGTGACAGATGGATTGTAGACCACGGGGAAAAAGTGCTTGTCAAAAACCACGGCGGAAAAAGTGATTGTCATGTTGACAAGCTAATTCACTCTTCTTTGGATTGTTCACGAAATTTCAATCTCAAATTATTCGATATGTTTTATTGTATAAAAGTTTACACCAATTTAGGTTCACTTTTCCCTTATCAGACTTCTTTTATTTTTTCGGGTGACTAGGTTTTTTTATTTCCTGCATTGTCTTTCTAAGTTGAATGTTGTTTGTTTGAGGCTTTTTGTAAATGGAATAGATTGTGATATCCCATATTTGAGAAGCAAAAATATAGATATCTTGGGCTCCATCTAGTAACTGTTTTTTGTTTTCAGTTTTGGACAAAAAAAAACTTATTTTTTTTCCATCTAAGTTGTTTTGCCCAACCTTTAATGATGTCTCACCTTTGAAACCCATTAACAAAAAATTTGAGGCTTGTTGGTTGGAATTATAAAAAGGGCCCTTTCTCTCTTTCTTGGAACTATCGCTCACCCAAGCTCCCTCTCTCATTCGTGTCTCTTTGCAACAACTCCATTGAAGTTGCTCATTGAAGCATGCTCCTGCCCAACGTTAAGGCTGTTCATCTCTCTCAAGCTTAGATTTTGTTCGACCAAATCTCCGTCTCCATCGAGATCTCACTTTGTAACCCTCTCAAAAACGTAAAGTTTTGAACTTTAGATTATCTATATACATAGATCTATGTATATATATGCATGTATATACATAAATCTGTATATATATAGGCATAGATCTGCTTATATTCATGGATATATTCATAGATCTGCTTATATTCATGGATATATTCATAGATCTGCATATATTCATAGATATATGCATAGATATTCATAGATCTGCGTATTCATATATATATTCATAGACATATGCATATATTCATATATAAATATATTTATTCATAGATCTGTTGGTTGATCTGAGCAGTGACATTAGTAGTGGGAAAATTGTGTTAGTCTAGCCCATGTTGGACTATTGATGGCTGGGCATATTGATGTTTGGCTTTTGAAGCATGCTCATGTAGGCTATAGAGGGTCTTCATTACTGCATGAACATGGAAACTGGCATCCTAAAAATTGGGCTCATCCTAAATTGTTTACCTTTATCTTGATGAGAATTATCACAATATTTAACTTACGGAAATAGTAATACTATTTGGACCTAAAAATCTGACATAATTTGCTGACATAATAATGTGGCTTCATAGGAGTTATTGAATCAACACTAAGTTCCAATGTTCATGGGGTCTACCGTGAATCCAAATGTTACAGTGAATTAGGTCAGTAAATTAGGTCTCAATAGCATTGCTCTTATGGAAATGGTTGCTTAATATCACATGTTTAAAATATATGAGAAGTTTTACAGTCTTTAATTTTTGTGAAATGAACTATTAACATTTGTCAAATGGACCCGATACTATGAATGTATTGGTTGTGAGGACCAAAAGAAACAATGGCCAACTTTCTTATGGTTGTCCACGATTGCGTGAAAATGCTGATTGTTTTATTTGGGTTGATGATTGTTTCATTTGGGTTGATGAGTACGACATATGCAAACATAATGCCATCCCATAAGCCTAGCTAGGAGGGAGAAAAAAGTTGTGGGTTCCATTTGATCTTATATTGTGCATTACTTTTCTGGGAATTTGTATTTATTTTTGGGATTTTAATTAAATGATTATGGCATACTATGGTATTTGGTAGAGTGTTTAACAATGGGATATATTAGTATGTTTAATTATTTTTTAGGATTTTCTATTAATTTGCTTTGTGCCTTATTTCATGGGTTGATGAATGTATTGAGATAAATAATTTAGATGTGTTTTTGGTAGAGAATTAATGTAAAACTAAAATATATTATAGAAATTAAAGTGGTTACCAAACATGTTTTCTATTTTAGTTTTCAGAGATTTTAAAACAAAAACTGCAACCAAACACAAATTGATTCTATTTTTTGTTTTTGAAAACATAAAAACGAAAACGTTACTAAACGCAACGTTGGTTACTTCATCAACTTTGTTGAGTTGATTGTGATTTACATCTATCTCTTTTTTTTTTCGTTTTTGTTTGGTCACTTTTTTTTTAAAATTATTTCCGCTTGAGATAGGTACACTACTTCACTTAGCAATTTTGTTTATGACAAAAAAACAAAAGATCTACATCTTGTTGGCTTGGCATATCAGTTTTTTCCAAGAGAATAAATCCCTGTATCCCATTATAGCTTTATTGGTGTCGAGTTTCAATTGATCATCAAAACTGCTAGCTACTCATGTATCACACATTTCAGAGCTTTATCATTTTTATTTTCTTTGTAGAATTACAAATTTGTCCGAAATGGTGGCTTCTAGGGAAAATGTTTAGCAAATGATCTTACCATCTTGTTCAAACAACCAACTGCTTAGGTATGATATTCTCCAAGATTTTCATAATGATATTCTTTTTGTACTTGAAAGAAAATAATGATATAGTTTTGTTTTTCACATCAGCTAGAGCTAACATTTTATGTTACTTTATTGATTCCCATCATCCAAAATGCAAATTGATTGAGCTCGACATGAATGGTATCATGTATATAGGTAGGTGTTATCATGTATATTTATTATCTGGTGGGACGATGTGAAATGCTTGCGTTTAAACTTTCTAGACGAGTGCCATTTGTAATCCCTGCAGACTACCTTGCTCTAATTCCTTTTCTTCTCTGAATTGTTTGCATTTACAGGCAGAATGATCAAATTATTTTCTAGAATTGGTAAACAGAATTGGCAAGGCTTATATTGTATTTAAAATTATCATCATTCCCCGTTTTCTACATATAAATCATGGATGTGTCTGGAGAACTTTTACATTCACATTGTTCATTCATAAAGTTGGCTGGCTTTACATGATTAATTCTGTACATCAAGGACCGAGTATAATTTTACTTCCACAATGAAACTGCACAAATAAATATCTTGGTATTATGCTTCTCATGGAAAGAACGGGTACTAGTTTCCATGCATTGTTAGCAATTTAATCTTTTATTGCAGAATTTTATCTTCACATCATGTGTAATTATTTACAACTACTTATGTGAATTGTTGCAAAAATCCAGGTCTGGTTTTCATTGGTAACTTTTTGCTCACCACTACGTTTTTTTTCTTTTTAGTTCTTCCACCGGTTGAGTTGTTTGAGATTGATGGTGCATTCGGCAAGTCCTTTTGATATTCATCTCCAAAGCCCAGTCAGATGCTTCAATACTCTATTCATGTTTTGTCTCAATATTTTTTTTCATGTCCATAGTACTATATTGCATAGAACTCTCCAAGTCATTGAGACAATTCTTTGTTAAGTCTAGGATATTGAAAAGAGTACTGGACATCGGTATCATTCCAGATTGGGGATCCTTTACTATGCACAACAAAGCAATAAGGTACGTGAAAGCTTTGCCTTCTAATGAAGATACTTTAGAAGAGGATTATTTGACAGACTTGCATTGCATGTCTCTTTAGAAACTAACCAGTGAAAAGTAACAACTAGAAAGTGGCTACTGGAAAGTAACAACTATGATTTGGTCAAATAGAAGTGAACTTTCATATAAAGAAAGAATGTGGACTTAAGTTGTTTAAAACATTTATATTGCAATCTTACCAGAGATTTATGAAAGCAAGTATAAGTGAAATCCGCATAAGATTTGATAAATCTTGCTTGTAATCTTACCATAAATGTTTTGAAAAACTATTGCTGGTTTAAAATTCTTTGTATATTAACTCAATCTCTAATTGTCCATTAGAAAAAAACTTGGTAAACATGCGTAGGCAGAGAATACAATTGTTTGTGTGGGGGGTTTTTCTCTTCCACTT
Source organism: Ilex asprella (assembly GCA_023539305.1). Taxonomy (NCBI): domain Eukaryota; kingdom Viridiplantae; phylum Streptophyta; class Magnoliopsida; order Aquifoliales; family Aquifoliaceae; genus Ilex; species Ilex asprella. The sequence goes on from CM042195.1 coordinate 15,379,557, forward strand.
ATAGCTTCTTTGCCTTTAGCATCTTTTGAAGTTACGGTAGTTTTCCCAAGTTAAAGGACAAAGTTGTGGTTTGGTGCACTACTCTTTTTTTTTGTTGTTGAGCCCTTAATCTAAAACAAAAAAGGTGGTGCCTGAGAAAATTCGGTATCAAATTCTCAAATCAGCCATGCTAGATGGTCATTATGCTGAGGCTCAGCTATAGTTATCCTTTTGCCGAGTTCTAGCATCTATCGTTCATCCATCCAATCCATCCATCAGATAATTGAAATTTACCAGGTTGATTCTATGATGGTAGCCTTGGTGCTGGTTTCAACTGCATTGGATTTTGGTGTGCCCTTTGGTGGCTGGCTGCAGTGCTTTGCTGTTGAGGCTGAATTTTTACCAACACCCTCCGTTAGCTCTGGAAACAACCTCGGAGCTTCAAGAGAGTGGCCACATCTGAAGGCTGCTAGTGCCAAGTTTGGCTCCAGCATGAGCAGAGTTGCAGCAGTATCACATTCTTCCTTTCTAATTGACCTCAAAGCGTGAGATTCAAGTTTAGGATTTTTTTTCATTCCTACTAGTGTGGAGTTCTATTCTGCTGCTGAAAGATTAACTTTGACACCAAGTCAGGAGTCGCTGGCCTACCTGCTTGAGCTTCAAGGATCTGGCCACCTTCCAAGGTTGTGCTGGCGAAAATATGCACCTTAGAAAGTGGCCCTACTATTGAAAATCAAGCTGGTGCCCCATTGCTTCCAAACAAGAACCTGGTGCCCAAGGAAATCTTTCATCACCAGAATAGAATCCTTCAGCAGCAGCAGCAGCCGCATCCATGAGGAACAGCACCAAGGCTCTCATCAGAGAATCAAACCTGGTGAAGTTTCAACTACCAGATGGATGGATAACAGACCCTAGAGGCTAGAACTTTGCAAAAAGGAAGGAGCGTGGGTTAAGTTAATTCAATCATCAACAAAAATGTATATGTAGATAGAGTTGTCAGCCACTGGAGGCAATCTTCATAACTGCTGGAGATGATGTTGCAATGATCAATTCCAAGGCTGTGATCATGGCAGAAAAGAGTGAACATAAAGGTAGTTAGGGAAATACTCGTTGTTGATAAAAGGGTGGAAATTGGGGGACAAGAGGGAAACTGGATTACCCCAATGCCGTTTACTTGTTGAAATGTTGATGTTAGGGATCTATGAAGCACATATAATGATACTCTGGATATTTGTGAATACACATCACATATTTCATAGGCGTGTACTTCCTACAGTCATTTTTTTTAATTTCAAAGATGAATCCGTTTTGAACCAAAAAATAAAATAAAAGATGAATCCGCTACTTTGGAACATGTTACGGCATTGTTTGGAGAAAGAATAAGGGTTCCACATATGTAGACCCTCTTGTACCAAAGGAAAAAATTGACACAATGGGAGTTAATCTTTTTTTCCTAAGTCCTGCCCATGCGACACATCCTCAAGTTTCTGTTATGAATTTCTAAAATATTTTTTTATAATATAGGAATTGTACTTATAGGTGGAAACTAGAATACCTGAGATATTAATATTGTTTGTGATAAATACAAGACGTATCCTTGTAGAATCCATATTTTTTCTTTTGAGTACTTGTTATATTGATGCATTCATATCATGTTTTGTGTGCTCTTGTATACATGTACATGTTTCATAAACTTTTGTGTGTAAGTATTGGAAGCAGGCTGGTTACTTGTGTAGCTCAAATCCTAGTTCGAGTAAAATAAAGGAAAAATGATTGAGAGGATAAAAATGGAACTTGCTAAATAAGGGAAGATGACCATTGGAAAAACAAGAATAATATGAGTTGATTTTGGGAGTCATCTACTTGAGAGGACTCTATTAAACTAGTGGGCAGAGATATTAGAAAAGACGTGTTTATGAGCAAAGTAAAAGTGTTAGCTTGAAAATAATTGGGAAATAATAGTTAGAAACTAACCGTTTTTAAGAAACTATAAGAAATAAGTCTTTAGAGTAGAAATAAACTAGCTGTTAGATAAAAAGGTTGTTGCACGCATGCTAGTTGCACGCTACAATGGCCACATCAATTAGTAGGTCTATCTACAACTTTGTCAAATAGTAGTACACATTAAATAAGGAAGCGCTATGAAGGTAATTTTTCAAAGCATTTATAAAAGAAATATCGACAAAGATATTAAAAAAGGCGAGTTTATGAGGAAAATCCATGAAAGATTTAAAAAATCTGATGCGTAATCTGGTAATAAATGTTTAAACAAAATAGTATTGAATTACGTTAACCTCACTATCCCTATATAAATCTAATTTGCTAGCGAGTTATGTACTACGAAAAACTTGGTTTACAAAGGAAGTGCTACAAATGTTATTTTTTGAAATCATTATAAAATAAATCTCGATAGAGATATTGAAAAAAACACATTTAATAGCAAAGTAAAAGCGTTAATTTACAACCAATTGTCGGTAAACAATAGCTAGAAAATAGTTATTTTAAAGAAATTAGGAGAAACAAGCCATTGGAGCAGAAAAAAACTAGTCGTTAAATAAAAATGTTGTTGCATGCTAGTTGCACGAGTAACATCAATTAGTAGGACCTATCTACAACTTTGTCAAATAGTAGTTCACATTAAATTAGGAAGCGCTATGAAGGTAATTTTTTCAAAGAATTTATAAAAGAAATCTCAGAGATATTAAAGAGGGGAGTTTATGAGAAAAATCCATGAAAGATTCGGCAAATTTGAGGCATAATCTGACAATACATGTTTAGATACAAAAGTATTGAATTAAGTTAACCTCACTATCCCTATATAAATCTGATTTGCTATTGAGTTATGCACTTGGAAAAACTTTGTTAACTTATGAAGTGCTACAGAGGTAATTTTTTGAAAGCATTTACAAAAGAATCTCGATAGAAATATTAAAAAATGCATGTTTATGAGCAAAGTAAAAGCTTTAGGTGGAAATGTTGAGAAATAATAGTTAGAAACTAGCTGTTTTTAAGAAATTAGAAGAAAGAAGCCATTAAGAGCAAAAAGAAAATAGTCGTCAGATAAAGAGTTATTACACGCTAGTTGTATGCTACATGCCACACGACTACATCAATTAGAAGGACCTATCTGCAATTTTGACAAATAGTAATGCACATTAAATAAGAAAGGGATATGAAGTTAATTTTTCAAAGCATTTATAAAAAAAATATCGGCAGAGATAGTAAAAAATGCGATTTTATGAGGAAAATCTATGAAAGATTCGACAAATTTGATGTATAATTTGACAATAAACGTTTAGATAGAAAAATATTGAATTAAGTTAAGCTCACTATACCTATATAAACATGATTTGCTAGCACTAGGAAAAACTTAGTTTACTAAGGAAGTGCAATATTATTTTTTGAAAGCATTATAAAAAAAATCTCGGCAGAGATATTAAAAAAGACACGTTTATCAGCAACGTAAAAGTGTTAGCTAGCAATCAATTGTAGGAAAACAATACCGAGAAACTAACCGTTTTTAAGAAATTAGGAGAAACAAGCCATTGCAGTAAAAAGAAACTAGACGTTAGATAAAAAGGTTGTTGCATGCTACATTCCATACAACTACATCAATTAGTAGGATCTATCTACAACTTTGTCAAATGGTAGTGCATATTAATAAGGAAGCGCTATGAAGGCATTTATAAAAAGAAATCTCGGCTAGTAGGGATCCTCTGAGGGCTTGTCTAAGGCTGATTTCTCTATGAATGCTTGGGACAGAACTGATGTATGAGCAACCTTGAGATATTAAAAAAGACGAGTTTATGAGGAAAATCCATGAAGGATTCGACAAATTTGATGCGTAATTTGGCAATAAATGTTTAGATACAAAAGTATTGAATTAAGTTAACCTTACTATCATTATATACTTGATTTGCTAGTGAGTTATACACTAGGAAAAACTTGGTTAACTAAAGAAGTGCTATGAAGGTAATTTTTTGAAAGCACTTATAAAAGAATCTCGGCAAAGATATTATAAAAGACGCGCTTATGAGTAAAGTAAAAGTGTTAGCTGACAACCAATAGTTGGAAAATAATAGCGAGAAACTAGCTGTTTTTAAAAAAAATTAGGAGAAAGAAGCCATTAGAGGAAAAAGAAACTAGTCGTTATATAAAAAAGTTGTTGCATGCTACATGCCACACGACTACATCAATTAATAGGACTTACCTACAATTTTGTCAAATAGTAGTGCACATTAAATAAGGAAGCGCTATGAAGATAATTTTTTTGAAAGCATTTATAAAAGAAATCTCGACAGAGATATTAAAAAAGCCGATTTTATGAGGAAAATCCATGAAAGATTCAGAAAATCTGATGCATAATCTAGAAATAAATGTTTGGATAGAAAAGTATTGAATTAACTGCACTATCCCTATATGATGTTTATTTGCTAGTGAGTTATGCACTAGGAAAAACTTGATTTTATTAAGGAAGTGCTATGGAGGTAATTTTTTGATAGCATTATAAAAGAAATTTCTAGAGATATTAAAAGGCGCGTTTATGAGCAAAGTAAAAGCGTTAGCTGACAACCAATTGTCGAAAAATAATAGCAAAATGCTAGTCGTTTTTTAGAAATTAGGAGAAACAAGTCATTGGAACAAAAAGAAACTAGCCGTTAGGCAAATTTCTTGTTGTATGCTACATGCCACACGACTACATCAATTAGTAGGACCTATTTACAATTTTGTCAAATAGTAGTGTACATTAAATAAGGAAGTGATATGAAGGTAATTTTTCAAAGCATTTATAAAAGAAATCTCGGCAAAAATATTAAAAAAGGCGAGTTATGAGGTAAATCCATGAAAGATTCATCAAATCTGATGTGTAATCTGGCAATAAATGTATAGATACAAAAGTCTTGAATTAAGTTAACCTCACTATCCCTATATAAACCCTATTTGCTAGTAGGTTATGCAGAAGGAAAAACTTGGTAAAAGGCAAATGTCTAGAATCCAATTGTCCTCTGCCTTTTATTTTCTCTTTTGTTTGTTCTGTATTCCACTTATCGTCTCCTGATCTTAGCATGTTCACAATTGATGGGAATTTTCAGGTGGTGGAGAGCGAGGTCGTTGTTCATAGCATTTCATTCTAAGATGGGGATCCATCTTGCGAGGTTAGATATAAAGACTATGAAATGTGAATTAGTGTATCTTGTTTTGAATCTTTAATGTCTATCCATGCGTGCAGTGAACTGAGATTTCCAATTGTGTAGTTTTTGCTGTGGGTTTACATATTTCTCACACAGTCGCACATATGTTTTCATTTTGATAGGGATTTTTCAAAAATTCTCAATAATGACTTAATTTTCTTCCCAGGAATTATTTTATTTTGCATTAATTATGTACAGAAAGCTAGCAAAAGATTACCACTACTATTTAAACATGGGTTTTTTGCTTATTCGATGTGTAGGTCACTCGATCTCAACAAAGCAGAAGATTTGCTGGTCATGTAAGCCAGGTAATTCTATCTTTAGCAATTTCATGAAATTACAATCTCAAATCACCAGACATGGAGATTTTTTAGGCTTCTGCAATGCCTAATCTTCTACATGCAATGAATTTATTGTCAGGTTCCACTTGTAGTTGTGACCCTGATACCAATATTTCTTTTTGAGTGAGGTACCTACATTGTTCTTCAAATTGGAAGTTTATTCTAATCTAGAAAGATACCTCAGTGATGCAGCCTTACAGTCTTGCACAATCTTCCCTCTGTTTTGTACAAATTAAAGTTTTGTACTTTGAAAAGATGCAACAAAGTTAAGTGGGTGCTCAAAAAAATCGCAAAACTGTGAAAAGCAAAGCTAAGCTAACCATTGAAGAAATTGTGCTACCATGGCTATTGCAATAACAAACTGATGGATAATGATTGATGAAATGTACCTTTACATATATACACACACACACATATAAATAAATATGTATAATTAGTGAAATATTGAACAACTTCTAATTATTTAGTAAATTAGTTTGTTAGTATTATGTAAGTCAAGAACAAGAAGTAGTTTTTCTAAATTGTCAAATTTAAAACTCTAGTTTGATGACACATCATACAACATGATAACACCTTCAAAATGACCTCTCATAAACTCTTATGATGCTTAAGGACTCAAACTCATTAGAGGCTGCAACGAAAAGTCTCCATAGCCTCACAGATGAAGCTCTGTGGCTAGCCTCAGAGCAAGAAGATAGAGTGCATGCAGAACCAGAAGCTCTAGATTAGAACCCTAGAAAGCGACGTGGCCGATCACCAAACCTTTCAGGTACACCCAAACCTGAAAGCAACCAAGAACGAGACAAAGAAGATGGTCCCAACATACAATATGGGGATGGGTGATGGACTGTAGAATTCGTTGAGGTGGCAAAAGTGTTGGTCACGTTGACAAGGTAAATTCGATCATCTTTAGTTTGATCTTGAAATTTTAATCTAAAATTACTAGATTTGGTTGTTTTTTTGGGTCTTTAGATTGTTTTTATTTTTTGCATTCAGCGGTTGGGGTTTACTTTTCCGTGTTTTATTTCATTTTTGTGAAGTAATACTTTAACAAATACCAGTGCCGTTTTTTTGATTTAATTATTTGATTTTTGTGAGGCTTTGGATCTAGGGAAATTTAAGATCAGTAGATTCCTATGAATGAAAAACCTAGATGTTTTTTTCTTCATCAACTTTATGAGTAGACCAAAAATCAGGATCAATTAAATTTTAGCTTGAAATAGAAGTTAAATTTTAGTGAATATTGAACAACTAATAATTATTTAGTAAATTTATTTGTTAGTATTATGCAAGTCAAGAACAAGAAATAGTTTTTTTAGATTGTCAAATTAAAAACTCTAGTTTGATGACACATCATACAACATAATAGCACTAATTAAAGTTGTTTTCTAAATTTGCCTTCAAAATGACCTCTCATAAACTCTAGTTGTTGAGCTAGAGCTTTCCAACCATGTGCATGAGAAAGTCTGTCGCCACCCGAAATGAACCTTATACCGGAAGCCATGGAGTCTGGCCCAGAAGATCATCAAGCTCAGTCTTTGGATCCAATTTCAAATGAGGATTACAATGCTGCTGAGATTCTTCTGATGCTTGAGGACTCAAACCCATTAGAAGCAGCATCGCAAAGTCTCCATAGCCTCACAAATGAAGCTTTGAGGCCAGCCTCAGAGTAAGAAGATCAAGTGCATGTAGAACTAGAAGCTCTAGCTCAACAATTCAACCCTAGAAAGCGATGTGGCCTACCACCAAAGGGTACACCCAAAATTGGAAGTAACCAAGAACATGATAGAGAAGATGGTCCCAAAATAACATATGAATTACCAGAAGGATAAGTGATGGATTGTATAACTCGTCAACGTGTCAAAAGTGCTGGTCACAGCCACATTGACAAGGTAAATTCAATAGTCTTTAGTCTAATCTTGAAATTTCAATCAAATTAATAGATTTGGTTATTTTTTTGGGTCTTTAGACTATTCTTATCTTCTGCATGTAATAGTTGAGGTTTACTTTTCCTTATTTTATTTATTTTTGTTAAGTAATACTTTAACAAATAATAAACGTAATGTTAGAATATTTTTTTCTCAATTCCACCAATTAATTCACTTTTTCTCCATAAACCAAACACCCCTATAGGTCTTTGAATGCCGGGACAGGAACCATATGGATAGTGTCAAAACTACCCCACAATTAGAAATGTCAGTGACTGGACGAAGTTTACTGTCACACATAAATTTATTGTTGAACTATATTAAGACATTTTTCATAAAAAAAAATAGTTGAACAAAATTAAAAATTCAAGGAATATAATCATGTTAGGGAAATGAAAAAATTCAATAACGATGACTTAAATAATTTTGAATCGACTCAAAAACTTATCGGATGATCCAAACAATTTGCGAAAAACCCATGATTTTGAATGAAAAAGTGTCACGTCAATTATGACTTAACTGAAAATAATTGATAGTATCATAGTAGCCCTTGGTTGTTTTTTTGGGTCAAATAGTAGCCCTTGGTTTAATTTTTTTTTTTCGTATCAATTGAACCTTTAAACTCTGTAATTATATTAATTGAGCCTTTAAACTCTCCAATTATATTAATTGGGCATTTCTATCGATCTAGATTTTCTGACAAAAAAGGACAGAGTGTGCTAAGCACGTGACGGGCTGGAACTCATTTGATATTTACATGGGGGTGAAGTAATACATGTTTCCTGTTTTTCTATCAAGATTTTTTCTCTTCAATTTTTCACAAGTCCTTCAAAACACTCACTGACCATATATATAGTCGCCCCTCCTCTTTTTCTTGTCTAATGTGCTCTCTCATGCTAACTTAGGTTGCTGGTTGTTCTGTAAAAGTGTAAAAACAAAGGGTATGGTGTATTTGAACAACATGCATGTTTTGGATTGCGATCATTGAGTTATCGAACATAAGGACTTGAAAAAGGATTTGGCTTTAATCCTTACAAAATGATGAAGCTTGAGGGAGGTGTCTTTGCTTGACATATATATACTAGTATGTTACAATTAGTTTGCAATGTTAGCATTAAGGATCAAAATTTTGTTTCGGTGCATTGTTTCGGTCACTTAGGAAATAAAAACGTTTCGACGTGTATTGGAAATGTTTCAACCCGTTTCGAAAACATAAAAAAAAATTAAAAACTTTAAGAATTATTTTTTCAAAACATTGGTTGAAATATACCAAAATATTTTGAAACATTCCGAAATAATTGTAATAATGCATTGAAATATAATAAAACATTATGGAACATCTCACAGTATTAGAATTTCTATTCCATCACTGATTTGTTTCGGTCTCCTTGGAAACGGAAACGTTTCAGATGTTTCGACCGTTTTGAAACGATATTTTGATCATTGGTTAGCATGACAAAGTGAGTAAAGTTTTTGAAATGTTTGATGAAATGCGTGACAGAGTTAAGGGTGATGGAGGCCGAGATATTGGTGGGTCAGAAGAAGATGACCCGGTTGAGGCCAAATGTAGCCACTTTATAACAATCTAACAGACGAGATTGTGGAGTTGGGAGCGTGTGGAGAAGGCGGATTTGGTGGCAGATGTTTGCCACTAGGGTGTCTCTTTGTACAAGGTTGGTCCAGTCAAGGTATTAGAATGGGAGATTCAAATATATTTTTACATCAACGTTTGAGATTGGCGCCAAAGGATGTAGTATAATATACAATGCGATGGTTCTTAATAATGCAAAGAGGGTTGCTGCTCTAGAGTCTTCAGGTTGCTCAAAGAAATTGGGTGGGGAATGAAATGGCTGTAGAAGTGTAGATGTGGCTAGCTGCCCTTGAAAATTTTGATTTTTTTTCTGCAAGATTGGGAAGTTTCAACGAGGCTGAAATGGTTGATCGTGATATGATGACATCATGTTTAGAGCTGTCTATCGATCTCTAATATAATTCTACAAAGCCAAATTGAGTGATACAAAGAAGTTATTGAAGCATGATAATTATAGAATGAATTTGTGAAGAAAATGTAAAGAGTGAGAAGCGCTTACAGAATTGTGCGTCAAATCAGTAGCATAAATTTTTAAATGGCAAACCGTGAAAACTTTGTGGACTAGTATTCCCTCATCTTTTGGTAAGCTTCATTCATCTGAGTAGTAGTACTTCATTGATTTCAGTTAGAATATCTATTATTGCTTTACAGTGCGGAAAAATATTCAGAATGCAGCTACTTTGAGACATCAACTTTTGAATATTTTGGCACATTATGTTTGGAATTTTGGACAGACTTATTTTGCCTTGGAAAGTAAAAAATAAAACAGTTTTTTTCTTTGTAAATAAATCTAAGCACATGTGAATGATATCTAAGTGGCAAGTCAAGTAAACTAAAAATTAGAGAGATCTATGTTTATTAATATGAAAATGTCAATTTCAGTTGATTCATTTCCATTGAAAAATGAATGAATTGCGTTTACCTCTGAGGTTTTTGACAATTGTAGTGACGTCTCATGAAAATTCTGAAAGTACTGTGGCATAACAGATCCCTTTTATTCAAGAAATAGAAAAGCTGAATCTCACCTTATTAAAACTCATCACATATCCTATTTGAACTCTCTGTTCTGTTTGTTTATAATTTCCATCTGTGGTTGACATCCTTCAGCAGTCAGTACACAACATTGCTTTAGATTCTCTCTTTCCCTTCCCCCTCTCTTGCACACACAAATGCACTTGCCTACCAATCAAATAGAATCACATCCCAAAAACAAAGAAAACAAGAACTAAATCTGCAATTGCGGGTTTTGGGTTGTGTGTGTGTGTGTTGGGGGGGGGGGGGAGATGATCAAACTAGCAATCACACTTCCCTTTTTCTTCCTACACTTCTGACTTTAAAATTTAGTGGGACTTCAGTCTACTAATAAAGTGACTGAAGTAGTTTTTTCTTTTTATTTATGCATATATTTTGAAATTTTCTGATTGTTAAGGGGATCTCTTTATTCACTGCTTTGTTGTCCATGCACCAATATAAGTCGTTTTTATTAAGAACACCAAGATTCTCTTCACCTAGATGTAGGCTGATCAATTTTACCAATGTTCTTGTTGTTATTGCAGTTATTATTATTCTCTTTAATGAATACAGAGGCTGGCCACTTGTTTGTTTGTGAGCTTGCGTAATCCTTTATTTGTTTGGAATTAATTTGTCCTAATTGGTTTATTAAGCTTATTATCTATCTGGAGTTTTCAAATTGTATAGTTTCTAAGCTGTGTTTCTGCATTAACAAATTTTTGCAGACTATAAAGAAGTTGATCATTAGTAACTTTCTTCAGAGTATTTGCTTTATTCTGTTGGCCAGACTCAGACTCCATTCATTTCTTCAGGACGAGATTCCTCAAAACCTTAGTGAGACCTTAACTTCTATTCCCTTCTTTTACTTCGTAATTTGATTTTACATATTTTTTTAGATTTAATCATTGTTGCAAATAAATGGAGTCATAAGTCAGGCAATTTTTGTTCTTTAATCCCTAAACGCAGAGCCTAAGGCCCTGATCTTATTCTATTTTACCGTCATAATCGAAAACTTTGCATTCCATTGGCATCCAGAAATTCGTAATGCCTTATCAATTAATCATTCCCCGAAATCATCCTTAAAGTTCAACTAATGCAAGCTCAACCAATCCTTAAATCGAAACCTTATATTCTCAATTGTGAAACCCCGAGCTATAACCATATTCTCTTTGTTGATTACATGTCGTGCATAAACTGTTTTCTTGTATGTTTGTTCAAGTCTTTGATAGACTAAAAATCATTTTCTATAGAACTATGAGATAAAATCATAAAAACCTTCATGAAGTGAGATCATCAAGAACAAAAGGATACCTCTTTCAATGAAAAATGACTCTTTGAATCTCAAGGAACTTTCAAAATTTGTTCGAAAGTTGGCGAAAAGAGATTCAGGCCAAATCAGGGGACGGTATTAGCCAGTATGCTGCGAGTTGATGAAGTTGACTCGGTCGACTTGACGGAATTTACCGAGATGTCTCCTAGTCAAATCCTAGTTTGAGTAAAATAAAGGAAAAATGATTGAGAGGATGAAAAAGGAACTTGCTATACAAGGGAAGACAACCATTGGAAAAACAAGAATAATAAGAGTTGATTTTGGGAGTCATCTACTTGAGAAGACCACTTTATATTGATGTGTTGACTTGGAAACTCACTCAGTCAGACGTGGAGCGATGATAACTACTCATCCGCCAAATAATATGTTGCGAGTTTGAAACTTCTAGCCAGAGAGTCGGTCTGTTATACTAGTGATAAGGTTCCCATTGCCATCTGCTCCAATTGCTGGGAAAAAAATAGCTAGAAACTAGCCGTTGTTATGAAATTAGGAGAAACAAGTCATTGGAGAAGAAAGAAACTAGTTGTAAGGCAAAAAGTTGTTACACGTTAGTTGCACGCTACTAGGGGTGCCAAACGTGTTGGTTTAAACGGTTACGTGTCGGGTTAAACGGGTGACGGGTGAAAAACATGTAAACCCGTACACGACACGTTTAATAAACGGGTAAAAAATTTAAACACTGACACGAATCGTTTAATAAACGGTTAACAGGACACGACTCGTTTAACATGTTTAATTTTATTAAAATTTTAACTCACACAAAAAAATTACTCTATTAAAATTTTAAACTCTATTAACTATTAACTATCCACAATATTTGTACTCTCTTAAATATAAGATTTTCAATTAGTGGACACTTGCAAAAACAAGTGAAAAAGTTGAATGATGAAAGAAAAAGGCTTCAACTTTTTTATAGGCAAAGGAGAAGGCCTCCTTCCCTTGAATCTTCCAATGTGGGATTCAAGTCAAGAAGGAAAAGGCTTCAACTTTTTTATAGGCAAGGGAAGAGGTCTCATTCCCTTGAATCTTCCGATGTGGAATTCAAGTCAAGAAAGAAACTTTTCTTGACTTGAATCCCACATCGGTAGATTCAAGGGAAAGAGACCTCTTTCCTTGTCTATAAAAAGGTTGAAGCTCTTTCCTTTATCATTCAACTTTTTCACTTGTTTTTGCAAGTTTTCACTAAATGGAAATTTTTTAATTAAGAGAGTACAAATATTG
>CM042195.1:15392549-15424428 GCA_023539305.1 Ilex asprella
TTAAGAGAGTACAAATATTGTGGATAATTAATTTTAATTAATAAATTCTAATTATTTTTATTAAAATAATTATTAATTTATTATTATATTAAATTTAATTAAACAGGTGATGAACGGGTTAGCATGTCTCACCCGAACACGACTCGTTTATTAAACGTGTTAAACGGGTTAACCCGTTTATCACTCGAACCCGTTAAGATCTCACCCAAACCTGTTTAATCAGCGGTTAATCGTGTCGGTTAATCGTGTCGTGTTGAATTTTGACAGGCCTACACGCTACATGCCACACAACTACATCAATTAGTAGGACTTATCTACAACTTTGACAAATAATACACATTAAATAAGGAAGCACTATGAAGGTAATTTTTTCAAAGCATTTATAAAAGAAATCTCGGCTGAGATATTTAAAAAGGCGAGTTTATGAAGAAAATCCATGAAAGATTTGACAAATCTGGTGCATAATTTGACAATAAATGTTTAGATACGAAAGTATTGAAAAGCTTGGGAGGCCCCTATAATCGGGGGTCTTTTATCAACAGTTGATCACTCATCAACCTGCAGAATATTCGTGGATACCGTATAACTTGATACCACGCAGTTATGTCCCATTTACTGGGATCCATAATTTAACAAAATTCGGGCAGTCTCTTTTGTACGGGGTCTTTACCCAAAAACACACCTTGTGTAATCATACAACGTTGACCACACCGGGTCCATTAATCCATATTCAATTTCATTGTATCGGATACTACCATAATCATCATCACTACGTACATTCATTCATAAAAGAATAAATGTCTCAAAAGAGTCCTATGTACATGCCTTTTAAATATAACAAAGTTTTTGTTACAAAAATTATACAAGGCCAAAAGTAAATGTAAACAAGGGACTACTACGTCAAAATAAGAGCCACAATCCAGCTTTGTTGTCAACGCGGACCAGTAGGAGGGCCTTCGGTGAAAGCCTGTGGTGTACTTAAAAATTGTTCTTATAAAGGGTGAGTTAACGTTCAATAGGGTAACTCTTATAGAGAATATCTCTCACCCTAAATGCATATGAAATGTCACATGTAACAATCATTTCATGAATTCATTCAAATATGTGTATTATGAATAAATGGCATAAATCGTGTCATGCTATGAGATGAGATTCACTCAAGCAATACCAACACTGAGCCCCATCCTAAGCTCCAACAACACATGCAATGCCATGCGCATGTATCCAAGCTTTCCAAGCCCCCGTCATTGGTGTAATGTACACTCAATGACTAATTAATTCATTTTTTTGTGTTTTTGTGGGGAGATAATTTATGGTATTACACCATACCATCAATAGATTTTCAGGACATCTCACTTGTGGCTCTGTTTTTCCCGTTATACTTTTCTGGAATTGAACCACCGGAAAGTGTATAAATCAAGTAAGCGGGTTTTGCACCTGAGGGAGAATCTAGTCCTTCTTGCTATTCCCGACACGTTTATCCATTTCATTCCCTGGGCGATGCAGCCGGACCTTGGTGCGACTTTCTCGAGCCCACGATCAACCACCTATGTGGTGATTGATTTCATACCATGCACACTCTCACCCATGTCAATGCCCATGAATGTAGTGCTACCCATGCATAATGAAATACAACGTGCAATTGCCTTTGATATCATTTACAATGTTCATTACATAATGAATGTAATATAATGATATTTTCAACACAATCCCAAACATGTTATGTAAAATAATTAACTCAACTAACATATTTGTATTCACCTAGGCATTCAAACAAACACTTAGAGGGCACATCAATTTACACAACTAGCATGCCTATTACTTCCGACTTAACATGTTTATTAATTCTATAAACATAAGCACAAGTCCACCATACTAATCATATGCTAAATAATAATTTAACATACATATTATTTCATAATCACATAACAAGCTAATAATTTTATTAAACTTGATATGCCATTAAAACATCAAGTCATGTTAATGTACAATTAACATGCTTTAAATCACTAACATTAACTTATACCAAGTTAATTATAATAGGATTTTGCTAATTACAAGGTTAATTATAAATCCTATATTTGACTCATTGGTTATACTAGTCAAGACTTAACATGTGATATACATCCTTAGCCTACCCATTTCATATGCCATATTTTAAGTTGAAATTACATCTAAACTGGAAAAACTCTTCCTCTCGTAGTGTGAGTCCACGTAGTAGACTCCAAAGAAACCCAAATTTAGCTTCCCAAGCCTTAGGCCTGGATTCTCGTACTTGATTTTTTTTGGAGAAAAATACAATCTTTGGTATGGTTGGGCAGCTCTCGTTGAGTAGAGCAATTTTAATTCTTGGCCCGAAGCGATTAAACGATTCAATCTCCCTAGATCTAAGAAAGACGGAAGAAAAATAAAATAAAGAAAACACACTTTTCTCTCTCTCAAGTCTTCCACCTTATGTATTTTAAAATGTGTGGCCCCATATCGTGCCACACGTATTCTTTTGAACGGGTCCAATTTTATTCTGAATCAATTAAATTTTACGTGTTAAATTTAGTATATTTTTATTGAACTAGCTTTAAATTATTTTTTGGGTCCTGCGAATAAATTCTGATCGCAATTATTTTAGTCGCGCGACACCCGATCGCTTTGTAACATGTGAAAAATCCAACTGTTTCAGAATTTTAAATTTACTGGGTGGTTACATTTCGCGAGACGAATCCAACAGAGAGATCCGTTTTGTCATTTGAATTTTATAAAAATTCACGTTTTTTACCCGTGCTTTAACAATTAATTATTATTTTACCTCTATTATTACGATTTTTAATAATTTTTTTTTCTTGGGTTTTACAAGCTAACCTGACTATCCCTATATAAACTTGATTTGCTAGTGAGTTATGCACTAGGAAAAAATTGGTTAACTAAAGAAGTGCTACGAAAGTAATTTTTTGAAAGTATTTATAAAAGAATATCAGGATAGATTTTAAATAAGGCACGATTATGGACAAAGTACAAACGTTAGCTGAAAACCAATTGTAGGAGAATAATAGCTAGAAACTAGCCGTTTTTAAGAAATTAGGAGAAAGAAGCCAATTGAGCATAAAGAAACTAGCCATTAGATAAAAAAGTTGTTGCACGCTGCATGCCACACAGTTACATCAATTAGTAGAACTTATCTACAACTTTGTCAAATTGTAGTGCACATCAAGTAAGGAAGTACTATGAAGGTAATTTTATCAAAGCATTTATAAAAAAAATCTCAACAGAGACATTAAGAAAGACGAGTTTATGAGCAAAAATCCTCAACAAATCTGAAGCATAATCTGGCAATAAATGTATAGATACAAAAGTATTGAATTAAGTTAATCTAACTATCCCTATGTAAACCTGATTTGCTAGTGAGTTATATACTAGAAAAATTTTGGCTAACTAAAGAAGTGCTACGAAAGTAATTTTTTGAAAGCATTTATAAAAGAATGTCGGCAGTGATATTAAAAATGTGCGTTTAAAAGCAAAGTAAAAATGTTAGTTGGAAACCAATTATTGGGAAATAATAGCTAGAAACTAGTCGCTTTTAAAAACTTATAAGAAATAAGCCATTAGAGTAGAAATAAACTAGCTGTTAGATAAAAAGGTTGTTGCACGCTACAATGCACCCGGCTACATCAATTAGTAGGACCTATCTACAACTTTGTTAAATAGTAGTGCATATTAAATAAAGAAGTGCTATGAAGGTAATTTTTCAAAGCATTTATAAAAGAAATATCGGCAGAGATATTAAAAAAAGTGAGTTTATGAGGAAAATCCATGAAAGATTCAAAAAATTTGATGCGTGATCCGGCAACAAATGTTTACATAGAAAAGTATAGAATTAAGTTAACCTCAGTATCCCTATATAAACCTAATTTGCTTGGAGTTTTGCACTAGGAAAAATTTGGTTTACTAAGGAAGTGCTACGAATGTTATTTTTTGAAAGTATTATAAAAGAAATCTTTACAAAGATTAAAAAAGGCGTGTTTAAGAGCAAAGTAAAAGTGTTAATTGGCAATCAATTGTCGGTAAACAATAACTAGAAACTAGCTGTTTTTAAGAACTTAGGAGAAACAAGCCATTAGAACAGGAAAAAACTAGACGTTAGATAAAAGGTTATTGCACGCTAGTTGCATGGCTACATCAATTACATCAATTAGTAGGACCTATCTAAAACTTTGTGAAATAGTAGTGCATATTAAATAGGGAAGCACTATGAAGGTAATTTTTTTAAAGTATTTATAAAAGAAATCTCGGCAGCGATATTAAAAAAGACGAGTTTATGAGAAAAATTCATGAAAGATTTGACAAATCTGAGGCGTAATCTGACAATGCATGTTTAGATACCAAAGTATTGAATTAAGCTAACCTCATTATCCCTATATAAACCTGATTTGCTAGTGAGTTATTGTGAGATCCCGTGTTTCATATAAATATAAATGATTTTAACCTGTTAGTATTTTTAAAATAATTAAAATGATGAGAGAAACTTCGAATCGTTGTTACAAGAATAGTCGCGTATGTTTGACGCATGAATGTATTGACTTTTGGGTCAAATTTAATTTTTGGAAGTGTTTAAGGTTGATAAGGGTAATTAAGTAAATATATTAATGTTTTTAGGTCAAAATAATATTATCAATGAATCCGGGAGGTCCGAAAAACTTGGAATAGCCGTTTAGCACATATAGCGGTTCAGAGGGATAAAATAGTAATTTTAGTGTTTCGGATGTAAATTAACTTTAGTTTTGAGATAAATCATAAAACTAAATTTTTTAAGGTTAAAATAACATTAAAAATGAATCCGGAATGTCAAAAAATTTTAGAGCAGTTATATGAATCAAAATTAGAATATTTAGTGGCAAAACCGTAATTTTGGAGAAAATATATATTTGTCAACCCATGAACAGTAAAATTCGGGACTGTTGGGTTTAAAACCCAGATTTCAGCCCCTTTTCTTCCATTTTTTCTCACATCTCTTACCCAAAACTCCTTCACTCATCTTAGAACTATAGAGAGAAAGAGTGAAGAAGATAGAAGAAAGGCTCTATGGTTTGGGCTTGGCTCGAGGACCATGGAGATTAAGCTTGGAATTTTGATTTTTAGGTGGGGTTTTTCTCTCTCTTGCATTTACTTTGTGTATCTCATTTATTTTCTTTAGTTAAAGCTTATTATGTGTTTGATAGCAAAATACTTGTTATAAACCTTGATTTAGTGTTGAGTGTGCCATGAATTGTGAACTCACATGCATAAAAATGAATTTTGTGTTAAGGGTTTGAAACCCTTGTTTGATTTTAGTAATGGGTATTTGATTAAACTTATGATTTTGGGGGGGGGGGGTTTGAAGTATGTTATGATCTTTTACATAATATGACTTATTCTCTTGGAATGGAAATGCCCTAGTTTGATTTTAGTTTTGGGTATTTGATTAAACTTATGATTTGAGAGTTTTGAAGTATGCTATTATTTTGTACATAATATATATGACTTATTCTCTTGAAAATAGTTGTGTTGCTTTGAAAATGCAACTTTTTAGATTTGAGTATAGTATATATTTGATAAAATATCAAGGTTATGACATGTATTTTCAAAAGGATTTATAGATATTGAAAATAATGATTTTTGAAACATGTATGCTCGATACCGACAGGCAGAGGGTTAGTAGACGGTTGAGGCCTATTGAGTAGGTTGTCAAGGCAGCTACTAGTCCTAGGGGGGATTGGTTATGATAGTGGTTTTCGGTGATGGCCTATGTGGCGTTACAAGTTGTGCCCTACATGTTCTCCTTGAAAAGTAAGAAGGGCGATGAGACCCTAGGGTGCAAGACCCAAAAAATTTTCCGGGGATGGTTCATGTGTGAACCGGTGTGATTGATTATATTGTCCGTATGCGAGACATGCATGGTATTTGATATGATAGTTTGACTTTGAATATATAAACTTTTAATTTATACCTTGTATATTTCTAATGTTGAGGTGTTGAAAGGTTTTTATAAATGCTTTACTTATTATTTTTGTACCTGTATTTAATTATAGAAATCTTTCATTACTTGTTCGTATAGTTTGTGGAATGTTGGTATTTAAAACTTTGTGAATGCTTGAGAAAAGGATTATCCTACTGAGCGTGTGGTTGCTCACCCCTATCATTTAACATTTTCAGTTATGAGCATAGGTGATGGAATGGTTGTGGGAGCTTGGACTAGAAATAATTTCTTTTGGAACATTTTTGTATTTTACCTTTAGAACTTATGTAGAAATGTTAGCACTCAACCATTGTGTTTGAAAAGGTTGTCTTGAGGCATTTATGGTGTATACTTGATCATCCCATAGAGAAATTATTATTTTGGGTATTGTAATGTAAAGTTATGACTTTGTGTACTAAGTTGTGGTATGTATTGGTATTGAATGTATTCGGGTTTGGGAAGATTTCGTGGGCCTCTAGTTGTTACCCTGAATTTAGTTGGATTATATTTTGATGGAGACATGTTGTGGATGTTTAGTTAGTTTAAATTATGCTATGCTCTCACAGGGATGCTCTTACTAGCTAGTTGGAAGCCCAATTTTTAAAGAAAACTCTGTCGAAATTTTTGAAAAAAAAAAAGTATATGTTTTGATACAAACCAAATGTTTCATTTTATTCAATTATTATTGTAAACTGACAAGAGAATTTGAGGTAAATATCTCTTTTTATTAAATCACGCTTTAATTAAAATTGGGGCGTGACAGTTATGCATTAGGAAAAACTTGGTTTACAAAGTAAATGCTATGAAGGTTATTTTTTGAAAGCATTATAAAAGAAATCTCGGGAGAGATATGAAAAAAGGCACGTTTATGAGCAAAGTAAAAGCATTAGCTAGCAACCAATTGTTGGAAAATAATAGCTAAAAACTAGCTGTTTTTAGGAAATTAGAAGAAAGAAACCATTAGAGTAGAAATAAACTAGCTGTTAGATAAAAAGGTTGTTGCACGCTAGTTGCATGTTACATGCCACATGGCTACATCAATTAGTAGGACCTATCTACAACTTTTTCAAATTGTAGTGCACATTAAATATGGAAGCGCTATATGAAGGTAATTTTTTCAAAGCATTTATAAAAGAAATCTTGGCAGAGATATTTACAAAGGCGTGTTTATGAAGAAAATTCATGAAAGATTCGACAAATCCGGTGCATAATCTGTCAACAAATGTTTAGATACAAAAGTATTGAATTAAGGTAACCTCACTATCTCTATATAAATTGATTTGCTAGTGAGTTATGCACTAGGAAATAAATTGGTTAACTAAAGAAGTGATACAGAGGTAATTTTTTGAAAGCATTTATAAAAGAATCTTGGCATAGATATTAAAAAAGGCATGATTACGAGCAAAGTAAAAGCGTTAGCAAAAAACCAATTGTAGGGAAATAATAGCTAGAAACTAGCCGTTTTTAAGAAATTAGGAGAAAGAAGCCACTGGAGCAGAAAGAAACTAGCAGTTAGACAAAAAGGTTGTTGCACTCTACATGCCACACGGTTACATCAATTAGTAGAACCTATCTATAACTTTGCCGAATAGTAGTGCACATTAAATAAGTATGTACTATGAAGGTAATTTTTTCAAAACATTTATAAAAGAAATTTCGGCAGAGACATTAAGAAAGGCTAGTTCATGAGGAAAATCCATGAAAGATTCGACAAATCTGATGCACAATCTGACAACAATTGTTTTGATATAAAAGCATTGAATTAAGTTGACTTTACTATCCCAGTATAAACCGGATTTGCTAGTGAGTTATACACTAGGAAAAACTTGGTGAACTAAAGAATTACGAAGGTAATTTTTTGAAAGCATTTATAAAAGAATCTCGCTAGAGACATTAACAAAAACGTGTTTATGAGCAAAGTAAAAGCATTAAGTATAAACGAATAGTTGGGAAATAAAAATAATAGTTAGAAACTAGCCGTTTTTAGGAAATTAGAAGAAAGAAACCATTATAGTAGAAAGAAACTAGCTGTTAGATAAAAAGGCTGTTGCACGCTAGTTGCATGCTACATGTCACACAACTACATCAATTAGTAGGACCTATCTATAACTTTGTCAAATAGTATTGCACATTAAATAAGGAAACGCTATGATGATAATTTTTTAAAGCATTTGTAAAAGAAAAATCGGTAGAGATAGTAAAAAGGTGATTTTATAAGGAATATCCATGAAAGATTTGACAAATTTGATGCGTAATCTGGCAATAAATGTTAAGATAGAAAAGTATTGTATTAAGTTAATCTCACTATACCTATATAAACATGATTTGCTAATGAGTTACGCATTAGGAAAAATTTGGTTTACTAAGGAAATGCTGCAAAGGTTATTTTTTGAAAGCATTATAAAAGAAATCTCGGCAGAAATATTATAAAACGCGCATTTATGAGCAAAGTAAAAGCGTTAGATGGTACCTAATTGTCAGAAAATAATAGTGAGAAACTAGCCATTTTTAAGAAATTAGGAGAAATAAGCCATTGAAGTAAAAAGAAACTAGATGTTAGATAAAAAGGTTGTTGCACGCTACATGCCACACATCTACATCAATTAGTAGGATCTATCTACAACTTTGTCAAATAGTAGTGCACATTAAATAAGGAAGCTCTATGAAGCTAATTTTTTTCAAACCATTTATAGGCTTAGATATTAAAAAAGACGAGTTTATGTGGAAAATTCATAAAAGATTTGAAAAATCTGATGTTTAATCTGGTAATAAATGTTTAGATAGAAAAGTATTGAATTAAGTTAACCTCACTACCCCTATATAAAGTTCATTTGCTAGTGAGTTATGCACTAGGAAAAACTTGGTTTATTAAGAAAGTGCTACGAAGGCAATATTTGAAAGTATTATAAACGAAATATCGGTAGAGATATTAAAAAGGTGCGTTTATGAGCAAAGTAAAAGCATTAGCTGGTAATCACTTGTCAGGAAATAATAGCTAAATAGTAGCCATTTTTAAGAAATTAGGAGAAACAAGTCATTGGAGTAGAAAGAAACTAGCCGTTAGGTAAATTGCTTGTTACGCGCTACATGTCACACGGCTACATCAATTAGTAGGACCTATTTAGAACTTTGTCAAATAGTAGTGTGCATTAAATAAAGAAGTGATATTAAGGTAATTTTTCAAAGTATTTATAAAAGAAATCTCAACAAAGATATTAAAAAATGCAAATTTATGAGGTAAATCCATAAAAGATTCATCAAATCTTATGTGTAATCTGACAATAAATGTTTAGATACAAAAGTATTGAATTTAGTTAAACCTCACTATCCCTATATATACCCTATTTGCTAATAAGTTATGCAGTAGGAAAAACTTGGTAAAAGGAAAATGTGGAGAATCCAGTTATCCTCTGCCTTTTATTTCCTGTTTCGTTTTGTTCCCTATTTCACTTATAGTCTCATGGTCATAGCATGTTCACAATTGATGGGAATTTTCAGGAGGTAGAGGGCGAGATCGTTGTTCATAGCATTTCATTCTAAGATGGGGACCCATCTTGCAAGGTTAGATATAAAGGCTATGAAATGTGAATTAGTGGATCTTGTTTTGAATCTTTGATGTCTGTCCATGCATGTAGTGAATTGAGATTTCCAATTATGTAGTTTTTGTTGTGGGTTTTCAAATTTCTCTCACATATGTTTCATTTTGATAGGGATTTTTCGAAAATTCTCAATAATGACTTAATTCTTCCTAGGAATTATTTTATTTTGCATTAATTCTGTACAGAAGGTAGCAAAAGATTACCACTACTATTTAAACATGGGTTTTTTTACTTGTTCGATGTGTAGGGCAGTGGATCTCCTCAAAGCGGAAGAGCTGCTGGTCATGTCAGCCGGGTAATTCAATCTTTAGCCATTTCATGAAATTACAATCTCAAATCACTAGACAGTAATTTTTCTAGGGTTCTGCAGTGCTTAATCTTCTACATGCAATGAATTTAATTGTCAGGTTCCACTTTTTTGTAGTCATTTAATTATAGCCCTGATACCAGTAATTTTTTTTGAATGAGGTACCTGCATTGTTCTTCAAATCGGAAGTTTATTCTAATCTAGAAAGATACGTTAGTGATGCAGCCTTACAGTCTTGCATAATCTTCTCTTCGTTTTGTACAAATGAAAGTTTTGTACATATGAAAAGATGCAGTAGAGTTAAGTGGGTGCCCAAAATAATTGCAAAACTGTGAAAGCAAAGCTTAGTTGGCCATTGAAGAAATATTGCTACCATGGCCATTGCAATTAATTGACGAATAATGACTGATGAAATGTACTAAAATGCAAATTTACACACACACCCACATATATAAATATATATGTATAAGTAGTGAATATTGAACAGCTAATAATTATTTAGTAAATTAATTTGTTGGTATTATGCAAGTCAAGAACAAGAAATAGTTTCTCTAAATTGTCTAATTAAAAACTCTAGTTTGATGACACATCATCATACTATATAATACCACTAATTGAAGTTATTTTCTAGAATTGCCTTCAAAATGACCTCTCATAAACTCTAGTTGTTGAGCCAGAGCTTCCCAACCATGTGCATGGCGATGGAGAAATGGAGTCTGGCCCAGAAGATCATTAAGCTCAGCCTTTGTATCCAATTTCAAATGAGGATTACAATGCTGCTGAGATTCTTCTGATGCTGGAGGACTCAAACCCATTAGAAGCTGCATCGCAAAGTTTCCATAACCTAAAGATGGACTGCACGCAGAACCAGAAGGTCCACGTCAGAACCCTAGAAAGCGACGTGGCCGACCACCAAAGGTTACACCCAAACCTGAAAGCAATCAAGAACAGGATAGAGAAGATGGTCTTAGCACACAAAATGATTTACCAGAAGGATGGGTGATGGAGTGTAGAACCCGTCGAGGTGGCAAGAGTGTTGGTCAGGCCAGCCTCAGAGTAAGAAGATCGAGTGCATGCAGAACCAGAAGCTCCAGATCAGCAATTCAACCCTAGAAAGTGATGTGGCCAACCACCAAAGGGTACACCCAAAATTGAAAGCAACCAAGAACATGACACAGAAGATGGTCCCAGCAAAACATATGAATTACTAGAAGGATGGGTGATGGACTGTATAATTCATCAAGGTGGCAAAAGTGCTGGTCACAGTGACATTGACAAGGTAAATTCAATAGTCTTTAGCCTGATCTTGAAATTTCAATATCAAATTAATAGATTTGCTTTTTTTTTTTTAGATCTTTAGACTGTTCTTATCTTCTGCATGTAGTGGTTGAGGTTTACTTTTCCTTGTTTTATTTCTTTCTGTTAAGTTATACTTTAACAAATACCTATGTTGTCTTTCTGATTTAATTATGTGATTTCTGCGAGGCTTTGGATCCAGGGAAATTTAAGATCAATAGATTTCTATGAATGGAAAACCTAGATTTTTTTTTCATCAACTTTATTTTTGATGGGAAACAACACTTTATTAATAATAAAGGGAAACATTACAAAAAAACCACATCAAGTATGGACAAGAGGTCCAACACAAGATTGGCCAATAAGAACCTTAAAAAAGGAAAAAGAGCAATCAAAACTACAAACCACAAGATGCTTTCCTGCTTGTTCTAATACAAAAAAGAAGAATATCTTGAAACTCCTTGTACAATAAAGTCCAATAACAGGCCAAAAAATAGTCTTTCCGAAAGACCCTCAAAATCTTCACATGTATCTTCAAAAATACTCATATTTCGTTCATTCCAAATCACCCATAATATAGCAAAGAAAGTATTGTTCCAAATCCATTTTGTATTTCCCCCACACCCACATCATTCAAACAAAATATAGAATTCATATTCTTTAGATCAACCCAAACAACGCCCATAAGGTCAAAAAGCTTATTCCATAATGCTCGTGCCCAAGGACAACACAAAAATAAATGATCCACACTCTCATTATCACCTCTACGCATTACACACCATTGCCGTTGAAGACAATAATCAGGTCTCCTCTTTTGAAGAAGAACCTCATTAATACTAATCTTATCATAAGAAATTATTCATGCACAAAATTGCACTTTTCGTCCGCTTCCAAATTCTCAATGATGGATAGAATAAAGGAAACAAAGAATCATCTATAAGAAACTCAAAAAATGACTCACAAGAAAATAGCCCTGAAGAATGACCAATCCAATACTTCTTATCCTCAGAATATCATCAACTTTATGAGAGTAGATCACATATTAGGATCAATTAAACTTTAGCTTGAAACAGAAGTTAATCCACGGCCACTTGACTTGACTAGATTTTGGTGATATGATCTAAGTTTTTTATTTATATGGTAGAAAAAAAGATTGTAGAATTTTAATTTTGTGGTTTACACAACCGGATATAAAGAAAGCATGAAGAAAGAGACAGAAAAAGAAGAAATTGACTTCTTTTCAACCTGAAAAGTCAAATGGTGAAATTATAGCCTATGTATGTGATGGAGGTATTACGAGTTTAGTATTCATATGATCTTTCTTACTTTTTTTTTTGGGGGGTGGGGAGAGTCTGGCTTTCTCATTTCTCCTGGAACATATTGAAAATTGATGTTGTTCACATAACCTATAAAGTAAGCTTTATATATAATGATCGATAGCAATGACAAAAAATTTAAAAGCTACAAAGTATCGTATCTAAGGAGTTATGTCTATAAATAAATCCCTCATGGAAGACAACTCCATCGTGGAAGACTTCCTTCCACAAGTTGAAATGGACTCGCCAAATGAAGTTTCTTCATCCTTCAATGGAAGATAATTTTCAGCTAGATAACATGTTGATCCCTGAGGCAAAGCATGTGTTACTTTGTCGAAGTTTTTCTTAGTAGCTTGTTTTTGATTTTGAGTTATGCAAATGTTGAATCGTTGTTCTAGCTTGATAGGAGATTTTATACAAGAACTTCAGTAACTACAAGACATTACCTCGAGCAACAATGTTGCTTGGGCATGTTAGTAGATTCAATTAATCATGTGCTTTTGTCTTTTAAGATCAAGATTTGATCTAAGATTTTTTCATTACCTTCTATATAGGGGATATAAACGGGACATGTTGACATCTAGGAACAAATGCAAAAAAGACTTTGTTTAGTTATGTCAAGACGATTCCACAGATGGAAGGATGCAAGATATAGCTTTAATATAAATAGGATTCTTTGTGCTTTAAATTAGGTTCCTTATGTGTATAGGTATCGAGTACAAATACCAATTTTATTGAAGACGATACCGTTGCCCTAATGATTGGAACTTCACTTATAGCAATTAGGAGGAGGTGACGATGTCTAATATTATCAAGTAATATTTGGTGATAGTGATACCAAATCCTTGATGTGTGGTGGACCCTTTGGTCTACCAATTCCTATCGTTCATTCATTTGGTTTTGCATTGCAAATACTATAGATTTTGAGTTGAGCATATGCGTTTTGGAGAATTAGACGTACAAACACTACTATGTCTACATTCTGATCGATTGTAATAGAAGGTATGGTTAGTAGTGTGATTAATTTTTATTTTTTTGGATTGATTTACTGTTTTTCTTGAAATTAATGTAGAAATAAAATCTTGAGTACAAAGGTGAGAATTCACCTTTTTATACAACTTGTTATGCAGTACTATATCAAAATGAGCAATTGATATATGTGTCGCTCAAGAGTAGAGGTCAACAAGTACATGTCTTTGAAGCCATGAAGAAACAAGGTATGTGAGAGTTGTGCCAGCTAATGCAATTACTCCATATACTATCAGCAGCCCTATATGTATTGGTTCTGGTATGAAATTCTGAAAACTTAACTCTATTTTTTCGGCAGCTAGGGTTCTTCTCTCATTAAGAGCTAAGCTAGGCAAGGGCGGCCCGACACAATCGGGGGTGGTAGGCAAAATTTTTTATTGAGGCCCTATTAGTATTGAATATAATAAAAAAAATTAAATCTATGTATTCAGATTTTTTTTTACCTTTTTAAGATGCAAAATTATTAGTTAAATTTCTATATCCAAGTTTTAACAAACATCTTCACTCACTTGTCTATTTTTTTCTAATGTTTTTCATTGCTAGACTCATATTTCGAATATCTTCAAGTTTTAAAAAAACATCTTCAAAAGAAAAAAAGAACTTATAAATATTGCCAACAATACTATATGTAATTAGTCAGTGCTTTCAATTGAATAGTCATTTTTTGTTTGTCAGAATCTAATCTTTTATATGTCATTAACTTGTCTATTTTTTAATGTTTTTCATGGCCAGATTCATATTTCGAATAGACATATTTATGATCTCAATAAATTCAAAAATGAAATAATAAAAATTTATAATAATTAGCTTCCTCAGATTAAATTGAAATTTTAAGTTTAGGAAGGAAACAACACAAACTAACAATGTTAGAACAAACAACTTAGTTTATTACAACATCAAAAGCGGCAGTTTAAGTTGTAAATCAACAATAAATTTCTAAAGTAAAAAATGAATAAATTCAAATTCTTGATTGATAGCACCCTCAAATGTAGAAAAATCCTAATGAATTTCTTGTTTGACATTATGGACTACAAAGATCCGCATCGTTGATTTGATAAGAGTTGAGAGTTACAAATCTTAGGGCCTATCCTTAGAACTTTAAGACAAACAATGGAGGCCCACTCAATATAAACTGTAAACTATTTGGGGTCAACTCATTTCAGTTGAGCTTGTTTTTTTGGTCACAACAATTGTTTCTGTGATAGGCTTTTTAGTCTAGGTCTTTGGGCCACATCACAATAGTGGGTTCATTCAACTCATCTAACTTAGACATTTGATCATTGGGTTGAACTGAGTTTTGGGGCCACAAAAATCTGTTAAATAAGGGCCCTAGGCAGCCACCTTAGTGGCCTAGGTCTAGGGTCAAGTATAGTACTCCTGATGTAGCAGCCAAAGATCTTATTAGATATGATAATCGACCAACTTGCTTCATGCCTATGTACGCGCACACACACCCCCATATCGCAATGAAACTAGGAATTTTTCTTTGTGGGGCCAAGATAAACATTTTCTTTTATCGGCAGCCAAGATAAACATTACCAAGTTGGAAAAGATAGTCACAGGATTAACTAGCAACAAAGCATAATTTATTTGAATTTATTTTCTTGAATTGCCTTCAAAGTGACATCTCATGAAACCCATTATCAAATTTAGGTGGTTTTAATGTGTGCTTTGTACTAATTTGGTACATTTAGTCTGAGTGAAGGTGTTGGAAACAATATTAGGATTCTCTTCATGATTTGTTCTTTTAACTGATAAAAGATTTGTTCTTCAAATCAATTCCAGTTTCAGTCATTAGTGCTTGTTCAACTAGATGTATGGCACAAGTCACCTGTTTATCCAAATGGATTAACATAAAGCTGTAAATATCAGCAGAGTTGCTTTGCAATTTGCATTGTCATTGCTAAACTCCCAGTGTAGTGCTCATCTGTATTGGCCTATAGAATAAGTGTACAATTTTACCCATGGTAA
Organism: Ilex asprella; assembly: GCA_023539305.1. Taxonomy (NCBI): domain Eukaryota; kingdom Viridiplantae; phylum Streptophyta; class Magnoliopsida; order Aquifoliales; family Aquifoliaceae; genus Ilex; species Ilex asprella. The sequence continues at coordinate 15,408,054 of CM042195.1, forward strand.
AAAAAAAAAAGGCACTTTTTTTATGTAGGAAAATCTCTTTGTAAGTAAATAATAGTATAGAAGTTCTACTTGTAGTTCTCTGGCATTTTGAGTTGTCTGCAATTTATTAAATTTTTGAACTGTGGAGTGCAAAGTCTGAGTTTTGCTCGGTGTTCTTTTCGCAAGGTTTTTGCATAATTTCAAACGTCAAAAGTTAGTGTCGACTCCAGAACAACCAGAGAAAGTTGGTCGTATATCTTCTCAATGGTGGACATTATCCAGCTAACCATTTTTCAAGGTTTCTTCTGCTATGTATATCTTTCTCTGTTGCATACACAGTCATGGACAAGAAGTAGTGGGTGTATCGGTAGGTCCCTGAGAAAACCTACCCTTCTCCCCCTCTCTTCTTTTTGAGAAAATCAACCTTCTGTACCATTTCCAAATGGCCATGAAGCTGAACCAGTTGAGTTGATTCCAAATCACACAAATGGTGTTGATGAAATTCTTAGTAGTGCGGAAGCCAAATGAAGTGCCCAGTCAGTTATGCATTGAAGTCAAGAATCTCATGCGGCTGAAGATATACTATTCAAGACCAAGAAGATGGTGCCAGAAATGATCTATTGGAACCAGAACCAAGTCTTTGTGGTCACTCCGAGATGAATAAGATGGAGCTGTTGATGCTAGAGCCTAACTCGAACAAAACAGCCTCGCAAGGAAGGCAGATGAGATGATGACCATCAGAGGTGATCGAAGTGTATCCTTTATGCAATGAAAATTGTATATATTGTCACTCAGATGACAGTTGTCGATAATTGAAAGTACAAAAGAATAAAGAAATTTTGTTTCATAAGACAGTAGTGGCTATCTTCACTCTGTTTTTCTTTACTGTTCCTACGATTGTTAAAATTGTGGCTTTTTCTATTTCGGCGACATAGTATGGACCCTCATCAGAAAAGGCCATATTTGTTGATTCAAATGCCAATCTTCAAATTATGATCGTCTAATGTTTTCGCTTCAGTGGTTTTGATTTTATTTTATTTTTGGTTAAATTTCTCTTCAAGACATTTCTTGGAGGATTCTCCATGACCATGATTTTCAGGAAAGTCTATGATCAGGATTTTAGGTTGTTTCCCTAACCATTTCTTTTTCCTCAAATCGCCACCTTTTCCTTCGGGTGGACGGATGAGATATGTGCAATGGCCCATGTGGGAAATCTATTTTTGTCAAGCTGACACCATTGAGTTAATGATTTGAACTTCTATTTAACTGGAACATGTTGGTAATAACAGTGGCACATGGTTCATTAAATGGAACTCCATCACCAAGATGTGAGGTTTGGATCGATTGGTTGAAGTTGTGGATCTGTGGTGGTGGTTGTTCCATTGGATGTGAATTGCCATTATTTGTGAAGATTTTGGCGAGGGTTTAACCTTAGCGTAATACTACAAAACCCAAATGAAACACAAAAAATTACAATTCAAATGCATATCATTCTTTGGATGAATGTATTTTATTAATTTTTCAGTGGAGTCCACTCATCCCATACAAATTCAAGGGATGATATACATTTGGGTTGTGACATTTTTTTAATTCAATAATGTCAATCAAGATGTCAAACGGTCAATGTTTGTAAGGGTAAATTACATTTGGATTTATGAGATTGTCATTTAATTACGTAGATTTCTGATATTTAAAATATTACACGTAAATCCCTAAGGTTTGTATGTATCTAACAATTAGACCCATACCGTTACTGTTCATTAATATATTCCTTAGAATTTTATGATGTCATCTTAATATACAAATATAATTCTATTAGTACCTTTATGGATAAAGTATACTCGAATCCCTTGAGATTTATCATCGAATCACGTAGATCCTCTCACATTAGGAATATTATACTTAGATTCCCTAAAATTTACGCATGTGTAAATATAAACCCCTATTTGTGTTAGATAGCAAATTCGTTAGAATTTGATAATATCTTCATAATATGCCAACAGAATTCTAATATTGCTCTTTCTTGTATGGCCCCCAACATTAGTCCATAATATTCAATATTTTAATTTTACAATCAAATTTATGTTCTATTATATCATTTATTAAAATAAAATAAAATTCAAAGCCCAATATTTTCTAAAAAAATTTAATAATTAGTACAAACATATCAAATAGGCCTAATCAATACATTTTCATGTTCTATTATACCATTCTTTGAAATAAAACTCAAACGAAATCTCAATTTTTTGAGAAAAAAATCGCAATCCGTACAAACATATCAAAAAATACAAATCAATATCCATTTGTATTATATTATATTGTTTAACTAGTTATTGTCTGTGCCTGAAGACGTAGTGTAATAAAAAATTATAAATAATAAACATATTTGTATTCATATTCAAAATTAAATCACAAACATAGATAGAGATAAATGAATTTAACCATCGATTTGTAGTGGGGTGAGAGGTAGTGGACAGCAGTGGTGTTGGTTGGAATGATGATGGTTGTGGTGGGTGACAATGATCGTGGTGGCGGCGAGGGCGGTAGCCATGGTGGTGGTGGCAGCGACGATGGTTGTGGCGACGGCGGTGGCGGTGGTGGTGGCAGTAACGACGGCTATGGTGGTGGCAGTGGTGGTGGTTACGGGGGTGGTGGCGGTGGCGGTAGAGGTAGTGGTAAAACGATTTCAAATACTATTATTTTTTAAAAATATTTATGAGAAATAATTTTTAAAAGTATTTGTAAAAATCACTCCAAACACACCCTTAAGAGTCTATTTTTACTATTAAATTTAGAGTGTTAATATTAGCCGTTAGATTAAATTTAAAATAAAATTTAAAGCGATCTCAACTGCGAATAGCAAAAGTCATTTTGTTTATCTTTTAAAATTTGAATTGTAAACTACTTTGTTATATAAATAGAATAAAAGAAAAACAAAAACAAAAATCATATTTTTCTCCAAAAAAACCTAAATAGTACCAACATTGATGTTTTCTGTATTATGATGACATAATAAAATTATAATGGTTATAGTAACGAACGTTAACAATAGAGATATATGTGTCGCATGCACACAAATTTTAGAGGGTCTAAATATAATATTCTAATAATTGATCCAATATTTTTCATCTTTAATTGGGGCGTTTTGATTTTTTACTTGGTTCCGCTAGTCAATAGTCATTAATAAAGCGTTCAAATGTAATATTTTAAATGCGAGACGATTTTATATAATTAAATGACAAACATTAAAATTTTGCCGTGTAATTTATCCTAAAGCTTAATTTTTCATATCCATCTCTTGGGAAGTTTTATCATTTTTTTAGTGATTCTATTTATTCATTATTCAAAAATTATAATGGTTAATTCTTCCCTCCAATTCAAATAAAATATACTGATTAATGTTACAAAGGTAGGTTAAAATAACAACCAAGTCTAGGTGAAGTAAATCACCAATGTTCGTTTGTCAAGGATTGCTACGAAGGAGCTCTGATTCAACAGGGGCTTGGGTGGCATGAGATGAGATGCAGCTACTGTTTCAGATGATCTTCCATCTTGAGATTGACTTGTTTTTAATTTTCCCAAGCATTTGGTTCTATGTAAACACGAGTGAATGTGCTCGAGAGGTCTCTAATCCTCTCAATTTCCTTCCTCGTCTTTGCGTGAAAGTTGAAACAAACCCAGATCCATGTCACTCTTGGCCATTCCTTCCCCTTCTTGTAGCTATTTTTCAGAGTCATATGTGTAGTTTTGGCCTCTGACAGAAAAAGTGAAGAGCAGTGAAATGTCACACACCCAGCAAGCTCCCACTCTCATCCCAAAAATGATTAAAAGCCCACCACTCAAAGCTCTCTCGCTCTTCAACTCCTCAACCCAAAAAGGGCTCCAACACACTCCCCAATCCATATCTATCATCAATTAGTCTCTAATCGAATCACCTCCTCATGCTTCACGCTCCAATCTCTCCTGCTCCATTTAACACAAACCTATTTCAACTGAGCAATGTTATATGGACTTAAAAAGTAGACTTAAAAAATTAACTTGATAATCTCAACCATTGATTTCACTGTAGGCCAGGTCCCAGTATTTATTGGGACCTATTACCTATTCAATGGTTAGGATTATCAAGTCAATTTTTTAAGTTTAATTTTTAAGTCCATCTAGCATTACCCATTTCGATTCTACTCTTCTTTATGAAGCAATTATCAATGTTCATGTTCAATCTCAATTACCAGAACAAGCCCTTTTCTATTTCAATCAAATGACTGATAAAGGCCTTGCACCCACATCAAATACTTTCAACAATCTTCTTAATTTTCTCATCAAGTCCAGTTATTTTGAAAACTCTTGGTCAGTTTTTACTGAAACAAAGAATAGAGCTGTATTGGATGTGCATAGTTTTGGAATGATGATAAAGAGTTGTTGTGACAATAATGATTTATATAGAGCTTTCGAGGTCTGTGCTCATTTGGAGGAATGGGTCGGCATCCAAATGTTGTTATATACACTACTTTGATAGACGGGTGTTGTAAGAATGGTGACATTGAAAGGGCAAAGAAGTTGTTTTGTCAGATGGAGGGGTTGGGTCTAATTGCTAATCAGTATACGTATACAGTTTTGATTGATGGGCTATTCAAAAACGGACTTAAAAAAGATGGGTTTGAGTTGTACGAAAAGATGAAGCTTGATGGTGTTATGCCTGATATATTTACTTACAGTTATTTGATTAATGTGTATTGTAATGATGGTAGAGTGGGCAGAGCCTTTGAATTGTTTGATGAAATGCGTGAGAGAGGTGTGGCATGTAATGTCGTAACATATAATACGCTGATTAGAGGATTGTGTCAAGAGATGAGGGTGCTCGAGACAGAGAAATTGGTGGGTCAGATGAAGATGACGGGTTTGAACCCAAATTTGGTCACTTATAACACACTAATAGAAGGGTTTTGTAAAGCTGGGAAGATGGATAAGGCTTCAAGTTTGTTCAATCAGCTGAAGTCTTATGGTTTATCATCATCTTTAGTAACTTATAATGTTTTGATTGCGGGGTTGAAGTAGAAACTATAAAATGAGAATTCTGTGAAAAATACTGCTCTAAAAATGGGATACACCATGACTAAAAACACTTCTAGAATTTATAGGACTCTCCTATCATGTACCTAGACAAGAACATAAACCTAGATAATAAATAGATTCATGAATGACCCTTAGACTCCATACATAAATATTACTAATGACTCTTGAACTTCATACATGTACCAAACCACTTAATTTAGAAGCAGTTCCTTTTGTTAACCAAAATGACTTTATTGACAACAGTTTCTAGAGCTGGAAATCCAGGACGGGTTGTGGATTTAGTTTGGGAAATGAAGGAGAGAGGCATTTCTACATAAGCTATTTAGATCAATGCATGAGATGAATTTGGAGCCAAATGATGTAATCTACAATATGATGATTTGTGGATACTGCAACGAGGGTAGCTCCTACGGAACCCTTAGGCTGCTCAAAAAAATGAGAGAGAATGGAATGGTTCCAAATGTGGCTAGCTATAGTTTGACCATCAGACTTCTTTTGCAAGGAACGGAAGTTGAATGAGGGCGATATTCTTCTCAACTATATGATAAAGTCTGACTTAGAACCATCAATTTCTATTTTTAATGAGATATGTAAAGCCAAATCCTTTGATACATAGAAGATTCTAACTTTCTGAGGCATAGTGGAAGAGAATCGAATACATGAATAAACATGTAATGGCATGAGTGAAGTGCATGGATAAAAGTGACTGTTGCGTGCTTTAGATCAATAGCCAAAATCTATCATTGTTGATGGTGCTCTCTTAAGCAAAATACTCACCTTAAAAGGCCATCTAAGTAGAACTAAGTAAATCTGGTATGTTTCTATTGTTGATATGTAAGTTTTTATTTCAACCCTGGGGTGCTTTAACAAGGGTGACCTTCTCTCAGGTTTCTGAAATTACTGGGATAACCACTGGTGCAGTACAAGCAGTCTCCCACAAAGCTAGGACATCAAGAAGTGGTATTGGCCTATTGGGCAACATAAAAGGGGCCTTTTCATGCTACTTATAATTGATGTATGTGCTGAGGATATTGGCTTTAAGGCTTACAAAAGAGGCAAGAGTTTCAGTTCTTACAAGAAGTGAAAAAAATGTAAAGTTTGTGCTTGTTTTGAGTGCTCTGAAAGGGGGAAAGATTTAGCTAAGTTGCAATGGCCAGAGTTGGGAAAAGATGCAACAAAATTAAGTGGGTACAAATTAAAGTTTGTGCTTGTTTTGAGTGCCCTCCGTTTTGTACAAATTAAAATTTTGTACTTATGAAAATATGCAACAAAGTTAAGTGGGTGCCCAAAAAAATCACAAAACTGTGAAAAGTAAAGCTTAGTTGGCCATCGAAAAAATTGTGCTACCATGGCAATCACAAATTGAACGAATAATGACTAATGGCATGTACTAAAATACACATTTAAACATGCACACACACACATATAAATATATAGGTATAAGTAGTGAATATTGAACAGCTAATAATTATTTTGTAAATTAATTTGTTAGTATTATGCAAGTCAAGAACAAGATTTGGTTTCTCTACATTGTCAAATTAAAAACTCTGGTTTAATGCCACATCATACAACATAATACCACTAATTGAAGTTATTTTCGAAAATTGCCTTCAAAATGACCTCTCATAAACTCTAGATTTGAAGACAGAGGTTCCAAACCATGTGCATGGCACTGGAGAAAGTCTGCTGCCACCTAAAATGAACCTTACATCGGAAGCCATGGAGTCTAGCCCAGAAGATCATCAAGCTCAGCCTTTGGATCCAATTTCAAATAAGGATTACAGTGCAGTTGAGATTCTTCTGATGCTTGAGGACTCAAACCCATCAGAAGCAGTATTGCAAAGTCTTCATAGCGTCACAGATGAAGCTCTAAGGCCAACCTTAGAGCAAGAAGATCGAGGGCATGTAGAATTAGAAGCTCCAGATTAGCAATTCAACCTGACAAAGTGACGTGGCCGACCACCAAAGGGTACCCCCAACTTGAAAGCAACCAAGAACATAACATAGAAGATGGTCCCAACACAACATATGAATTACCAAAAGGATGGGTGATGGACTGTATAGCTCGTCAAGGTGGAAAAAGTGTTGGTCACATTGACAAGGTAAATTCAATAGTCTTTAGTCTGATCTTGAAATTTCAGTATCAAATTAATAGATTTGGTTATTTTTTGGGTCTTTAGACTGTTCTTATCTTTTGTATGTAGTAGTTGGGGTTTACTTTTCCTTGTTTTATTTCATTTTGTGAAGTAATACTTTAACAAATACCTGTGTTGTCTTTTTGATTTAATTCTGTGATTTTTGTGGGGTTTTGGATCCAGGGAAATTTAAGATCGGTTCATTCCTATGAATGGAAAACCTAGATGTTTTTTATCTTTATCAACTTTGTGTAGAGCAAAGATCCGGATTAGTTAATTTTTAGCTTGAAACAGAAGTTAAATTTTAGTGAATATTGAACAACTAATAATTATTTAGTAAATTAATTTGTTAGTATTATACAAGTGAAGAACAAGAAATAGTTTCTTCACATTGTCAAACTAAAACTGTAGTTTGATGACACATCTTACAACATAATACCACTAATTGAAGTTATTTTTGAAAATTGCTTTCAAAATGGCCTCTTATAAACTATAGTTGTTAAGCCAGAGATTTCTAACCATGTGCATGGCAGTGGAGAAAGTCTGCCGCCGCTCGAAATGAACCTTATACCGGAAACCATGGAGTCTAGCCCAGAAGATCACAAGCTTAGCCTTTGGATCTGATTTCAAAAGAGGATTACAATGCTGCTGAGATTCTTATGATGCTTGAGGACTCAAACCCATTAGAAGAAGCATCGTAAAGTCTCCATAGTCTCACAGATGAAGCTCCTCTGAGTCAGAAGATCGAGTGCATACAGAACCTGAAGCTCCAGATCAGCAATCCAACCCTAGAAAGCGACATGGGCGATCACCAATGGGTACACCTAAACTTGAAAGCAGCCAAGAATATGATAGAGAAGATGGTCCCAGCACAACATATGAATTAGCAGGAGGATAGGTGATGAACTGTATAACTCGTCAAGGTAGCAAAAGTGTTGGTCACATTGAGAAGGTAAATTCAATAGTCTTTAGTATGATCTTGAAATTTCAATATTAAATTGATAAATTTGGTTGTGTTTTGGGTCTTTTTACTATTCTTATCTTCTGCATGCAATGCTTGGGGTTGCTTTTTCTTGTTTTATTTCATTTTGTGAAGTAATTCTTTAACAAATACCATGCTGTCTTTCTGATTTAATTATTTGGTTTTTGTGTATCCAGGAAACTTTAAGACCAGTAGATTCCTATGAATGGAAAACATATATGTTTTTCACCATCATCAACTTCATGAGTAGACCACAAATTAGGATCGGTTAAATTTTAGTTTGAAACAGAAGTTAATCTACGATCACTTAACTAGATTTTGGTGATATGATCTATGTTGTTTATTTTTAAGGTAGAAAAAATGCTTGTAGAATTTTAACTTTGTGGTTCACACAACCAGATATAAAGAAAGCATGATGAAAGAGACAGAAAAAGAAGGAATTGAAGGAAATTAATTTCCCTTCTTTTCAACCCAAAAAGTCTTTGCTCAAAAAAAAAAAAAAAAAACCTATAAAAAGTTAGATGGTGAAATTATAGCCTATGTACATGATGGAGGTATTATGAGTTAAGTATTCATATGATCTTTCTACTTTTCCTTTTTATTTGGGGGGTGAGGAGGTCTGGTTGTCTCATTTCTCTTGGAACATACTGAAAATTGATGTTGTTCACATAACCTATAAAGTAAGTTTTATATATCATGATCAATACCATAGATACAAATTTTAAAAGCTGCAAAGTAACGTATCTGAGTAATCATGTCTACAAGTAAATCCCTCAAGGAAGACTTCATTCAACAAGTTGAAATGGACTCTCCAAATGAAGTTTCTTCAATCTTCAATGGAAGATAATTTTCAGCTGGATAACATATTGATCCCTGAGGCAAAGCATGTGTTACTTCGTGGAAATTTTCCTTAGCTAGCATGTTTTTGATTCAATAAGTTATGCAAATGTTGAATCATTGTTCTAGTTTGATAGGAGATTTTATACAAGAAATTTAGTAACTATAAGATAGCGCCTCGAGCAACAATGTTGCTTTGGCATGTTAGTAGATTCAATTAATCATGCGTTTTTATCTTTTAAGATCAAGATTTGATCGAAGAATTTTTCCTTACCTTCTATATAAGATATAAATGGGACACGTTGGCATCTAGGAACAAGTGCATAAAAAAAGGTTTTGTTTAGTTATGTCAAGATGATTTCACAAATGGAAGGATGCAATAACATGAATAGTGTTTTTTGTACTTTGAATTAGGTTCCGTATGTGCATTGGTATCGAGTACAAATATAAATTTTATTGAAGACGATACTATTGCCCTAATGATTGAAACTTGACTTATAGCAATTAGGAGGAGATGACGATTTATTATCAAGTAATATTTGGTGATACCAAATCGTTAATGTGTTGTGAACCCTTTTGTCTATCATTCATTTGGTTTTGCATTACAAATACAATAGATTTCGAGCTAAGCATGTGTTATGGAGAATTAGATGTACAAACACTACTATGTTTGCAATCTGATCGATGGTAATAGAAGGTATGGTTACTAGTGTGATTAATTTTTATTTTTTTTGGATTGATTTACTGTTTGTCTTGAAATTAATGTAGAAATAAAATCTTAAGCACAATGGTGCGAATTCACCATTTTATACAACTTGTTATGCAATACTATATCAAAATGAGAGCTGGATATATGTGTCGCTCAAGAGTAAAGGTCAACAAGTATATGTCTTCGAAGCCATGAAGAAACAAGGTATGGGAGAGCTTTGCCTGCTAATGCAGATACAACTCTATACACTATCAACATCCCTATATATTTTGGTTCTGGTATGAAATTCTGAACACTTTACTCTATTTTTTCTCCAGCTAGGGTTCTTCTCTAGTATTAAGAGCTAAGCTAGGCAAGGCGGCCCGAGACAATTGGAGGCCTAGACGGAATTTTTTATTGCGATCCTCTAAGTATTTAATATAATAAAAAATCATTAAATTTATGTATTCAGAATTTTTTATTTATTTTTTTACTTTTCTTAGATGCAAAATTAATAGTTAAATTTCTATATCCAAGTTTTAACAAACATCTTCAAAAATAAATAAAATAAAAACAATGATCAATTTTGTCAACATTAATATATGTAATTAGTCGTGCTTTCAATTGAATTTTCATTTTTTGTTTGTCATAATCTAATCTTGTATATGTCACTAACTTGTTTAATTTTTTTTTTAATGTTTTTCATGGCCAGATTCAAAAGAAAAAAAAAATATCAATTTTGCCAACAATACCTTCCGCTATTGAATAAAAATTCAGAAGTCCCAAATTAAATTAGCTCCAATAACATTAATCTTGAATACTCTCTCCTTCTCTCTATCTTATATATATACCTTTTAGATGTATCTATTTAATAGACATTCTACTGTTTCTATAAAAAAGAAATTAATCTTTAATTATATACTGATCAAATTTTATGTTCAAATTAAGAGTCCAAATGACATAAGACTTCTTTATTTGGTGCCATGTCATTTGAGCCCCAATAAAAACTCCAAATAATATAATGTTATGCCATTTAAACTCTAAATTTGGTCTCAAAATTTGATCAGCGTAACATTATTGTTAATCACAATAAAACGTTGATGTACCATGTCCTTCACAAGACAACCTTTCCTATTCAACGGCATGAGTGGAGGATAGAGTCAGTAGTAGACATGGAATAACCAGAAGCCTTCCCAGATGATGAAGCAAATGACGATAAATATTCACTATACTCTCTACTCCCGACTGAAAACATACCAGGTCCTATAGCATCCACCATTATTTCCGGCAAGGTCGCATTGCCAATCAAATGCTGCGTCACTTGCCTCATGCTAGGCCTAGCCACAGGATTAGAATGCTAGCAAAGTAAACCCAACTTCAAAACCAACTCCATTTCTTCAACCTCAAAATCACCTCCCAATCTCGGATCACTTGCCTCAAGAATAGCTCCTTGTACCCATCTCTCCACAACCCACTCTGCCAAAATCATGTTATTAAGCTGTGGCTCTACAGGTTTTCTTCCACAAGCCACTTCGAGCATAAACGCTCCGAATGCAAAGACGTCGGTGCTTGTAGTTGCCTTGCCAGTTCTAGTCAACTCTGGTGCGAGATAGCCAACAGTTCCAACCACATGGGTTGTTTCAGGGTTTGTGCCATGATTGTACAATCTAGCAAGCCCAAAGTCTCCAAGCCGACCGTTAAAATCAGCATCTAGCAGTACATTACTGGCCTTCACATCTCTGTGAAGAACAACTTGTTCCCATTCTTCGTGTAGATATAGAAGGCCAGAAGCTATCCCTCTCAGAATTTGATAGCGTTGTGCCCAATTAAGGCTTGGTTTTTGGTTGCTGTATAAGAACTTGTCGAGACTTCCATTGGGCATGTAATCATAGACCAAGAGAAGCTCTCCCTTTCTCCGGCAGTAGCCGAGGAGGGCCACCAAGTTCCTATGCCTCAGCCTTCCCATGCCAGCAATTTCTGCCACGAATTCCCTCATCCCTTGTGTTGAATCACGTGAAACTCTCTTCACTGCGACTTGTGCATTGGAAGAAGGTGCTTTGGAAGAAGGAAGTACTCCTCTATAAACTTTTCCAAAACCTCCAGCTCCAAGAAGCTCTTTCTCTTTGAAACCTTTGGTTGCTTTGTAGAGATCCTTATAGGAGAATCTCTGAGGTCCATATTCCACTTCCCAATCCTCTCTTATTTCTGCATACTTTCTCTTTCTCAGAATGTAAGCAGTCCCACATAGAGTGATGATCACAATAGATACTGAAACAATTGAGACTACTATTTCAACAATCGGTAATTCCTTTGATTTTTTTGTACGAGGAATCGAAGGAAGCTTTGAGAGTTCTAGACCCTTTGCTGAACCAGTTTTGTTGAAGCTCCACCCGAGAATATAGTGGTTGCTTGCGGCAACTGAACCTGTTGCTGCAGAGAAACCAACATACATAGAGTCCAAGAAAATTGGAGAAAGATCAATGGAGGTTAACAGGAGAGGTTGATTAGGTTTTGGGCTTCTTATTGGAGCTAGTGCAACGTTCATAATCTTTGTTCCTCCATCAGAATCGATCCAAATTTGAATAGGGTTTCCACTGGTAAGCTCCAAGCTTTTGTTTACCCCTTTGGAGAAATATGACACAGGAGCCGATGCAATTGAGTTTAAGCTATTTACATCGATTCCAACATGATTGTCGTTAATATCTTGGAATAGAGTGTTAGCAATAGTGTCGAACTCAACTGCGAACACATGGTTTGAGGAAAGGCTGTTGTTAGAAGAATTGAAGAGTCCCAAATAGAGGCTTGACCTGGCACGACTGAATTCCATAGATGGAGAGATGGTGAAGGCAAAGCCATTGCCATTAGGAACTGACAATTCGGGAACTATGGCGAAGATAAAACTGGTGGAAAATGAGAGAGACGACTTCGGGGGTTCGGACGAGTTGAACTTCAGAGGAAGTGGGTAGAAAGCATGGCCTGTTTGTTGCCCGGAAGTGTTTGTTAGCTGCAATAGGCCACTGGGGAGGATTTGAGCGAGCCCAGTGAGGTGAAGTTTGGCTTCACGGAAGCCATTGTAAATGAACTGGTTTTGACCTTGAGCTAAGGCCCAGAGTATGAAAAACACAGAGAGAAGAAGCATCATGAAATGAAGAGATACTAGATCTGTAGTCATTTTGATAGAGAAGAAAAGGTTTCTTCTTTGAAGATGAAGTTACAAATGCTATTCCTTTGCCAAGAAACGAGTTTTCTCAACTTTTAAATGTGCTACACCATTAAATTTTGGAAAGAGTAATGCTACATTAATCAAATTTTGAGACCAAATTTAAAGTCAAATGACATGGCAGCTGAGTTGGCTTATTTATTTTGTGTAATGTCATTTGGGTCCCATCAAAAATTTTAAATAATATGCTGCCATGTCATTTATACTCTAAATTTAATTTCAAAATTTGGTCTACTGTTTTGAAAAATGCTATTTGGTTGAAACGTTCTTGTCTCTGTTGCCCTCAGATGGTGAAGTTAATGAAAGAGTAAATTATATTTTACCCCCTCGAATTATTATCTTTGTTTTACATTACACTCTCAACTAATTTTTTTTTCATATTATACCCTAAAAAATTTGTCACAGATGGAGAAAAACCCCAAAGAGATTACCGTTAAGTGCTTGATATCACTTTATTTGACCTCTTATACAATCAAATGATTGTTGAAAAGAGAAAGAAAGTTTGCTAGAGGAAGAAAATTTGAAGATTAGAAAGGGCAAAGTCATAGATGAGCATTTTTCTTAATTTTTGACCTGCATAATGTGTAATAAACAATTGTTTATTAGTAGTATAGATCATTCACATACACATTTACCATAAAAAAATTGACAGTCATTATTTATTGGAACGATATGAAATAAATTGATACTTTAGAATACAATATCAAAAATTTTATAGTTGAGGATATAAAGTGCAATAAAGGTAATAATTTAAGGGCATAAAATATAATTTACCCTTAATGAAAAGCCAACGACACAAATTGGACGACCATACTGAAGCAACTTCTTGTTCGCTTTATTGACGGAGTAATGCTACATATTCTAAATTTGTATCTTAAAAGTGCATTTCAAATTAATGGGAACCATTGGATGAGTGGGTCCCAATGAAAAAAGTTGGTAGGACCCACTCATCCAATGGTTCCCATTGATTTGGGATGTACTTTTGGGATACAAATTTGAGATATATAGCATTGCTCTTATTGACTAGTCACTCTTTGATATTAAACGACGGGTCAAAAATTAGGTTAAAAGTTATAATTTTAAACGATATAATTGATTGCGGATATCTGTGATTCACCATAGTTTTTCGGAAGCAGTTGTAATTTTACCTTTTAAGATGAGTAATCGGTGGTACATTATTGATTTTTTTTTTTTTGTGCCGTATAATTTCTTTTAAAAGAAATTTATCATCAATTCAATAATCATAGGGTGAACTTATAAAAATTAGCAAAATTAATTTTTTTATCCTTCTTTATGCAAATTAAATAGGCAATGCACCAAAATAAATTAACCAAAACATAAAAGTAGATAATAAATCAACCACATGTAAGACACAAAATTTATACGGTTCTCCCAAATTCGGGTTACGTCCACGAACACTGATCTCAATATTTCATTATATTTTAATAATAGGTTTACAACAATCCTTCTTAAAAAAATTCTCAGAAGCTATCAAAATATCAATAATTGATTATCTGAAGATGAATATCAACAAAATAATAAAAAAAGATATAACTCAATAGATCTTGCAAAATATCAATCGGAAAAGACTTTTGATAAAATAAATTAATCACCACGTAGTTTTCGTTATCGTCAATAACATATTAACTACCTGTGTCCGAAATTTGGCCGAACATCACTTTTGCGTTCTCCTCTTGGTCTGCGCAAAAATTCTTTGTTTTTTGCCGGACAATTTACGTCGCATCCAGCAAGTCTTCTTTTGTCGGCTAAAAATCAATTCCTACTTAGTTTTACTTCATGTGGTCAAAGGTTTACCACGTTATTCCACAAAACATTTCTTTTCTTTAATTAATGAGTTGTTGAACTGCCTACAGGTTGAACCCAAACCCAACAAATAATAATGGATTAGATCAATATATTAGGTAGAGGCATTGATATCAATCAACAAATAGGCCTACGACTTCTCATTTCATTTATCCAAATTTAGCAAGAAGAATTCTTGTTTTTTTCCTAGGTTTGAGAGAATAATAATGGATTACTAAATGTAAGAATTGTATTTGTATAAAAGTAATGTTATTGAGACTTTAAAAACTAACATAATTATGTTCAATTCCTCTCTGACGTTTAAAAAAAAAAGTTGCATAACGTCTAATGCACACAGATGGGATTTTATCAAGTCACATGTGACTGCTATCGATGATGCACATATATGATTATACACAATTGAATTAGTCGAGTATACGAAACAAAGCAATTAATAAGACAATCAATAATAAAAAACAAAGATTGGGTGGTTGGGCCTAGGTGACCTAGCCACTGAAGGCGACAACGGTGGCCGAAAAACTTTGTTAATGAGAGAATAAAGTAGTAGGTGAGGGAGAGAGAGAGAGAACAAAAGTATGCTCAAAGTGTGGTGTGTGAGAGATGCCCCCATGTGTAAGGGGATTTACAATTTATAGGTACAGAGCCTTACATGAGTCGGTTACGTGAAAGTCAGACTACTAGCCTATTGTGAAAGATAGCTATAATTGGGGATAAACACTATCTTGAAGTCACAGCTATTCCGATGATTTCTCTTCCATGTGCGCTGACCGTTCCTAGACTTTTGAGATGTGAGTTGGAACCAAGCCATGGACTAGGCTTGACTTATTTGATAATTTAGGCTTAATCCATGGATTGGGCCCACACCCAATTGGATCTTAGACTCGTTATATGCCCCCCATGCCGCAAGTCCTTGGGGTAACAAAAGGTTGAGGGCATGAGTGAGCTCTTCATTTAGGCAGACCATGTATCTTATTCCCCACGGTAGTTTCTTTAGCTTTCCATTAAATTCTTCAGAGGTTATTTCTTTTTTCACCGTTGCAAGACACCTATTGCGCTAGCCAACATCCCCTATATTGGGTCTTCCACTAGGCTCGAAGAAAATTCTTACATTCACAATAAAAAACTCCTTTTTCCTCTTAGCGTATTAAAGGCCAATATATATAGACCCTTAGCCCCTTCCACTCTATCTCCTTTTTCTTACTTGAAGCTTTCCTTTGAGAATAGGGCCCAAAAACTTTGGATCCATAAGAAGTTGAGAGAGATCGAAGAGCAGGAGCATGTAGGCGACAGAGAGGGGTTCCAATGGTGGCTCCACGTAGGAAAATACAACTGGAGCTCCAACGAAATCAGGCGAAGCCATTGGCAATGCCAGGCGAAGTCGCAAGCAACACCAGAGACGAGGCAGGCGGCACTAGTGGGGGCGTAGACGCGTTGGGTGTCGCTGGTGGAGGCGTAGGTGTGCTGGGCGGTACCGACGGAGGTGCAGGTGAGCGCATTGGAAAGCAGCAAGGTGACACCTTTCAACTAGGTAACCCGATCCTGCTTGACCCTTAGTTTTCTCATCATTTTGGTACCCTTTCTCTTTTTACTTTGGCTCTTGTTTAGTCAGGTGCCTGCATGGTTCTGAATAACGGTAA
>CM042195.1:15439428-15457946 GCA_023539305.1 Ilex asprella
TTGGGCATGTTAGTAGATTCAATTAATCATGTGCTTTTGTCTTTTAAGATCAAGATTTGATCTATGAATTTTTCGTTACCTTCTATAAAGGATATAAATGGGACACATTGACATCTAGGAACAAATGCAAAAAAGACTTTGTTTGGTTATGTCAAGACAATTCCACAGATGGAAGGATACAAGATTTAGCTTAACATGAATAGGATTCTTTGTGCTTTGAATTAGGTTCTATATGTGTGTAGGTATCGATACAAATATCAATTTTGTCGAAGACGATACCATTGCCCTAATGATTGAACTTCACTTATAGCAATTAGGAGGAGTTGACGATGTCTAATATTATCAAGTAACATTTGGTGATAGTGATACCAAATCCCTAATGTTTGGTGGACTCTTTGGTCTACCAATTCCTATCATTCATTCATTTGGTTTTACATTTGCAAATGCTATAGATTCCGAGCTAAGCATATGTGTTATGGAGAATTAGATGTACAAACACTACTATGTTTGCATTTTGATCGATGTTAATAGAAGGTATGGTTTCTAGTGTGATTAATTTTTATTTTTTTTGATTGATTTATTGTTTGTCTTGAAATTAATGTAGAATAAAATCTTAAACACAATGGTGAGAATTCACCTTTTTATACAACTTGTTATGCAGTCCTATATCAAAATGAGCACCGGATATATCTGTCTCTCAAGAATAGAGGTCAACAAGTAAATGTCTTCGAAGCCACGAAGAAACGAGGTATGTGAGAGCTTTGCCTGCTAATGCAGTTACAACTACATATATTATCAGTAGCCCTGTATGTATTGGCTATGGTATGAAATTCTAAACACTTAACTCTATTTTTTCTGCATCTAGGATTTTTCTCTAGCATTAAGAGCTAAGCTCGGTAGGGGCGGCCCGACACAATTGGGGCCCTAGGCAAAATTTTTTATTGAGACCCTATAATTATTTAATATAATAAAAAAATAAATATATTTATTCAATTTTTTTACCTGTTTTAGATGCAAAATTAATAGTTAAATTTCTATATCCAAGTTTCAACAAACATCTTCAAAAGAAAAAAAACAATTATCAATATTGCCAACAATACTATATGTAATTAGTCAATACTTTCAATTGAATTGTCATTTTTTGTTTTTCAGAATCTAATCTTTTATGTGTCACTAATTTGTCTATTTTTATATTTTTTTCATGGCCAGATTCATATTTCGAATATCTTTTAGTTTTAACAAACATCTTCAAAAGAAAAAAAACATTTATCAATATTGCCAACAATACTCTATGTAATTAGTCAGTGCTTTCAATTGAATTTTCCTTTTTTTGTCTGTTTTTTTATTGTTTTTCATGGCCAGATTTATATTTCTAATATACATATTTATGATTTAAATAAATTCACAAATAAAATAATAAAAATTTATAATAACTAGCTTCCAAAGATTAAATTGAAATTTTAAGTTTAGGAAACAACACAACCTAATAATGTGAGAACCAACAACTTAGTTTATTACAACGTCAAAAGTGGCAATTTAAGTTGTAAATCAGCAATGAATTTCCAAAGTAAAAATTGAATAAATTCCAACTCTTTATTGATAGCACCCTCAAATGTAGAAAAATCCTAATGAATTTCTTGTTTGTTATTACAGACTACAAAGATTCACATCGTTGATTTGACAGGAGTTGACAGTTACACATCTTAGGGCCTATCCTTACAACTTTTGGTTCAGTGCTAAGATAAGAGAGAGAGAGGCTTGTATACCAAATACCTTTATGACAAACAATGGAGGTCCACTCAATATAAATTATAAATGTCAACTCATTTCAGTTGGGCTTGTTTGTTTGGTCACGACTATTGTTTATGTGATTGGCTTTTTAGCCTAGGTCTTTGGGCCACATAACAATAATGGGTTCATTCAACTCATCTAACTTAGACATGTAAGCATTGGGTTGAACTGAATTTTTGGGGCTCAAAAATCTGTAAAATGAGGGCCCTAGGCAGCCACCTTAGTAGCCTAGGCCTAGGGTTAGCCTTAAAGCTAGGTCAAAATTAGGAGATCCAGACCAAATCAAGGAACGATATTAACCAGAATGTTGTGAGTTGATGAAGTTGACTCGAACGAATCGACGGAGTTGACCGGGATGTCTCCCAGTCAACCACAAGTCGACTAAGACCCGTGATTTACACAAAGTGCAATACGAAGTAGGAATGGAAAGTGTCAAGTCAGATATAACTCTTGAATAATTTATAATGAAATCTTGCTAGATTGATTATATGCAGAAATGTTGCATAAGATTCAAAGAAGCTGATGCACAATCTTGCCATAAATTGTCAGGGAGACATTAAGTAAAAACCAGTCTCTCTATACCAATTTATACCCAATTTGAGGCTGTGTAGCGCATTCGAAAAACTCAGTTAGACAGAGAATATAATTATCCTTTGCTTTGCTTTTGTTTCTTGTTCATTCCTTGTCACACACAACTTTCTTTCCATAACATATTCATAAGTAAGGAGAAGCTCATGAGATAGAGGGCAGGGTTGTTGTTCATTGCGTTTCACTTAAGTATGCAATGTGCTGACTGTTCTCCTAAGAAAACGTACCCTTCCCCCTTTTTGAGTGTGTTGGGAAATGTTAGAGAATTTTGACTACATGGATTTTTTTTCATTGTACTCCATTATATGATGAAATTGAATGGGATCCAGTGCTTACAGCTTTGCAAGTCAGTACCAAAATTAATAAAGCTCAAGATGTTATTCTTGTTCCTCCAAATGAGACAAATCCTGCCAGTGAAAATCTGCAAAAAATGGTACCAATTCCCCAACCACCCGCCTTGGAAGGTGGCTCGGTGCCCGAATTTAAAGTTGTTGCCAGTGAAAATCTGTTGGCACCAGAGTTGTACCCCATAGTAGCAGCCACAAAAAAATAGCCCTAAACATGAAACTCGGGATATTGGACCAGTTTCAAATGAAGGAAATGCTGTTGTGGCAAATCTACCCATGCCAAAGCCAAAGTTAATTTCAAATGAAGGAAATGTTGTTGTGGCAAATCTGCCCATGCCAAAGCCAAACTCAGCACAATCAGCCTTGCCACGTCGCCAACTAAGAGAAAGAAGTCATTGGAGGAAAAAGAAACTAGTCATTAGATAAAAAAGTTGTTGCACGTTACATGCCAAAGGGCTACATCATATTAGTAGGACTTATCTACAACTTTGTCAAATAGTAGTGCACATTAAATAGGGAAGTGCTATAAAGGTAAATTTTTTAAAGAATTTTTATAAAAAAAATCTCGGTAGAGAAATTAAAAATGGTGAGTTTATGAGAAAAATCCATGAAAGATTCGAAAAATCTTATACGTAATCTGGCAATAAATGTTTAGATAGAAAATTATTGAATTAAGTTAACGCCACTATCCCTATATAAGCCTAATTTGCTAGTAAGTTATGCACTAGGAAAAACTTTGTTTACTAAGTAAGTGCTAAAAAGGTTATTTTTGAAAGTATTATAAAAGAAATCTAAGGAGAAATATTGAAAAAGACGCGTTTATGAGCAAAGTAAAAACATTAGCTGGCAACCAATTGTCAAGAAATAATAGCTAAATAGTAGCCCTTTTTAAGAAACTTAGAGAAACAAGTTATTGGAGCAGAAAGAAATTAGTTGCTAAGTAAATTGCTTCTTGCACGCCAGTTGCACGCTACATGTCACACGACTACATCAATTAGTAGGACATATTTACAACTTTGTCAAATAGTAGTGCAAATTAAATAAAGAAGCGACATGAGGTAAGTTTTCCAAGGATATATAAAAGAAATCTCGATAGAGAAATTAGAAAATGCAACTCTATAAGGTAAATCCATGAAAGATTCATCAAATTTGATGTATACTCTGGGAATAAATGTTTAGATACAGAATTATTGTATTAAGTTAACCTCACTATCCCTATATGAACCTAATTTGCTAGTGAGTTATGCACTAAGAAAAACTTGGCTTACTAAGTAAGTGCTAAAAAGGTTACTTTTTGAAAGTATTATAAAAGAAATGTCAGGAGAGATATTAAAAAAGGCGCGTTTATGAGCAAAGTAAAAGCATTAGTTGGCAACCAATTGTCAGAAAACAATAGCTGAAAACTAGCTGTTTTTTAAAAATTAGGAGAAACAAGCAACAAGGGCAAAACGAAACTAGTCGTTAGATAAAAAAGTTGTTGCATGCTAGTAGCATGTTACATGTCACATGGCTACATCAATTAGTAGGACCTATTCACAAGTTTTTTCGATAGTAGTACACATTAAATAAGGAAGCGCTATGAAGGTATTTTGTTCAAAGCATTTATAAAAAAAATATATATATTGACAAAGATGTTAAAAAAAGTGAGTTTATGAGGAAAATTCATGAAAGATTCAACAAATTTGGTGCATAATCTAGCAATAAATGCTTAGATACAAAAGTATTGAATTAAGTTAACCTCACTATCCCTATATAAACCGGATTTGCTAGTGAGTTATGCACTAGGAGAAACTTGGTTAACTAAAGAAGTTCTATGAAGATAATTTTTTGAAATAATTTTTAAAAGAATATCGGCAGAGATATTAGAAAAGGCACGATTATGAGCAAAGTAAAAGCATTAGCTAGAAACTAATGGTAGGGAAATAATAGCTAGAAACTAGCCATTTTTAAGAAATTAGGAAAAAAAGCCAATGGAGCAGAAAGAAACTAGCCGTTACATGAAAAGGTTATTGCACGCTGCATGCCCCAGGGTTACAACAATTCGTAAAACCTATCTACAGCTTTGTAAAATAGTAGTGCACATTAAATAAGGAAGTATTATGAAGGTATTTTTTTCAAAGCATTTATAAAATAAATCTCGACAAAGATATTAAGAAAGGCGAGTTTATGAAAAAAATCCATGAAAGATTCGACAAATCTGATGCATAATCTGACAATAAATGTTTAGATACAAAAGTATACAATTAAGTTAACCTGACTATCCTTGTACAAACTGGATTTGCTAGTGAGTTATGCACTAGGAAAATTTTGGTGAACTAAAGAAGTGTTGCGAAGGTAATTTTTTGAAAGCATTTATAAAAGAATCTCGGCAAAGATATTACAAAATGCATGTTTATGAACAAAATAAAAGCATTAACAAGAAACCAATAGTTGGGAAATAGTAGCCCAAAACTTACCGTTTTTCGGAAATTAGAAGAAATAAGCCATTAGAGTAGAAATAAACAAACCGTTTGATAAAAATGTTGTTGCACGCTAGTTGCATGGTACATGCCACACGGCTACATCAATTAGTAGGACCTATGCACGACTTTGTCAAATAGTATTGCAAATTAAATAAGGAAGCGCTATGATGATAATTTTTCAAAGCATTTGCAAAAGAAATATTGGCAGATATAGTAAAAATGGCGAGTTTATGAGGAAAAATCATGAAAGATTTGACAACTCTGATGCATAATCTAACTATAAATGTTAAGATATAAAAATATTGAATTAAGTTAACCTCACTATACCTATGTAAACATGATTTTCTATTGAGTTATATATTAAAAAAAAACTTGGTTTACTAAGGAAGTGCTACAAAGGTTATTTTTCGAAAGCATTATAAAAGAAATCTTGGTAGAGTTATTAAGAAACATAAGTGTATGAGAAAAATAAAACAATTAGTTGACAATCAATTGTCGACAAACAATTGCGAGAAACTAGCTGTTTTTAAGAAATTAAGAGAAAAAAATTGTTGGATTAAAAAGAAACTAGACTTTAGATAAAAAGAAAAAAAAAAGTCCTTGCACACTACATGCTACACGACTACATCAATTAGTAGTATGTATCTACAACTTTGTCAAATAGTAGTGCAGATTAAATAAGGAAGCACAATGAAGGTAATTTTTTCAATGCATTTATGAAAGAAATCTCGGCTGAGATATTAAAAAAGACGAATTGATGAGGAAAATCCATGAAAGATTCAACAAATCTAATGCATAATATGGAAATAATTATTTAAATGCAAAAGTATTGAATTATGTAAACCTCACTATCCATATATAAACCTAATTTGCTAGAGAGTTATGCACTAGAAAAATTTTGGTTAACAAAAGAAGTGCTATAAATGAAATTTTTGGAAACTATTTATAAAAGAATCTCAACAAGTATATTAAAAAAGGTGCATTTACGAGCAGAGTAGAAGCATTAGCTTACAATAAATTGTTCAAAAATAATAGCTAGAAACAAGCCTTTTTTAAAAAAATTAGGAGAAAGAAGCCATTGGAGGAAAAAAAATTAGCCATTAGATAAAAAAGTTGTTGCACGCTACATGCCACACTTCTACGTCAATTAGTAGGACCTATCTACAACTTTGTCAAATAGTAGTGCACATTAAATAAGAAAGAGCTATAAAGGCAATTTTTTTCAAAGCATTTATAAAAGAAATCTCGACAAAGATATTAAAAAATGTGAGTTTATAAGTAAAATTCATGAAAGATTCGAAAAATCTGATGCATAATCTGGCAATAAATGTTTAGATAGTAAAATATTGAATTAATTTAGGCTTACTATCCCTGTATAAAGTTCATTTGCTAGTGAGTTATGCACTAGAAAAAAATTGGTTTATTAAGGAAGTGCTACGAAGGTAATTTTTTAAACTCGGTACAGATATTCAAAAAAGGTGTTTGAGTGAAGTAAAAGCATTAGCTAGTAACCAATTATGAGGAAATGATAGCTAAATAGTAGCCATTTTTATGAAATTAGGAGAAACTAGTCGTATGGAAAATTGCTTGTTGTACACTAGTTGCGTGCTACATGTCACACAGCTACATCAATTAGTAGGACATCAATTAGTAGGACGTATTTGCAACTTTGTCAATAGTAGTGAACATTAAATAAGGAAGCCATATGAAGGTAATTTTTTAAAGCATTTATAAAAGAAATCTCAGCAGAGATATTAAAAAAGGCGAGCATATAAAGTAAATCCATGAAAGATTCATCAAATCTAATGCGTAATCTAGCAATAAATGTGTAGATACAAAAGTATTGAATTAAGTTAAACTCACTATCCCTATATAAACCCTATTTGCTAGTAGGTTATACAATAGGAAACACTTGGTAAAAGGAAAATGTGGAGAATACGATTGTCCTATGTTTTTTTATTTTCTCTTTCCTTTTGTTCCATATTCCACTTATAGTCCCCTAGTCTTAGCATGTTCACAATTGATGAGAATTTTCAGGAGGTGGAGGGCCATGTCGTTGTTCATAGCATTTCAATCTAAGATGGGGACCCATCTTACGAGGTTACCTATAAAGGTTATGAAATGTTAGTGGATCTTGTTTTGAATATTTGATGTCTATCCACGCGTGCAGTGAACTGAGATTTTAAATTGTGTAGTTTTTGTGGTAGGTTTACAGATTTCTCTCACATATATTTTCATTTTAACAGGGATTTTTCGAAAATTCTCAATAAAGAAGATCCATGAATGATTCAACAAATTTGATGTGTAATCTAGCAATAAATGTTTAGACACAAAAGTATTGACATAAGTTAACCTCACCATCCCTACATAAACCTAATTTTCTATTGAGTTATGCACTAGTAAAAACTTGGTTAATTAAGGAATTGCTACAAATGTAATTTTTTAAAAGTATCTATAAAAGAATTTTTGGTAGAGATTTTAAAAAAGGAGTGTTTATGAGCAAAGTAAAAGTGTTAGTTGGCAACTAATTGTCGAATAATAGCTAGGAGCTAACTATTTATAAGAAATTAGAAGAAACAATCCATTAGAGTAGAATGAAACTGGTCGTTAGCTAAAAAAGTTGTTGCACACTACATGCCACACAACTATATCAATTAGTAGGACCTATATACAACTTTCTCAAATACTAGTGCACATTAAATAAGAAAATGCTATAAAGGTTATTTTTTCAAAGCATTTATAAAATAAATCTCAGCAAAGATATTAAAGAAGACAAGTTTATGAGAAAAATCTATGAAAGATTTGACAAATCTAATGCTTAGTATCGCAATAAATGTTTAGATACAAAAGTACTAAATTAAGTTAACCTGACTAATCGAAAATTTTGGTTAACTACAGAAGTGCTACAAAGGTAATTTTTTGAAAGTATTTATAAAAGAATCTCGACAGAGATATTATAAAAGGCATGTTTATGAGCAAAGTAAAAATGTTAGATGGAAACCAATTGTTGGGAAATAATAACTACAAAGTAGACATTTTTGAGAAATTAAGAGAAATAAGCCACTGGAGCATAAAGAAACTAGTTGTTTGGTCATCTCCACGGCTCACTCAAACCCTTACTCAAATTTAAATTTGAGTAAAAATAAGCTTCGGTCTTTGACTCAAACCTATACCAAATAAAGGAAAACTCAATTTTTTACTCAAATCAAAGCAGACTCAAATATTTACTCAAATCTTCAATAATCAGATTTCACTCTTTTAAAAGACTCAATGACCATATTTTACTTTCCTTTAAATTTGATTTTGCCCTACTTTAAATTTGATTTTGTCCATTGGAGAAGTCTATACCAAATCAAGTTTTTTACTCAAATATGAGTTTGAGTTTGTGTCGACATTAGAGATGCACTTAGATAAAAAGGTTGTTGCATGCTACATACCACACGACTACATCAATTAGTAGAATCTATCTACAGCTTTGTCAAATACTGGTGCACATTAAATAAGGAAGCACTATTCAAATTATTTAGAAAAGAAATCTCGGCACAGGTATTAAAAAAGGCAAGATTATGAGAAAAATTCATGAAAGATTCATCAAATCTTATGCATAATCTGCAGGTTTATGATGAAAATGCATGAAAGATTCATCAAATGTGATGTGTAATATGTGGGTTTATGATGAAAATCCATGAAAGATTCATCAAATCTGATGCGTAATCTGTGGATTTGTGAGGAAAATCTATGAAAGATTCATCAAATTTTATTCGTAATCCGGTAATAAATGTTTAAATACAAAAGTGTTGAATTAAGTTAACCTTAGTATCCCTATATAAACCTAATTTGCCAGTAGGTTATGCACTAGGAATAACTTAGTAGAAGGCAAATGTGGAAAATACAGTTGTTCGCTGCCTTTTATTTTCTTTTTTGTTTTGTTCCCTATTCCACTTATGGTCCCCTGGTCTTAGGATGTTCACAATTGATGGGAATTTTCTTGATGTGGAGGGCGAGGTCGTTGTTCATAGCATTTCATTCTAAGATGGTCATTCCCACCCATCTTGCCAGGTCAGATATAAAGGCTATGATATGTGAATTAGTGGATCTTTTTTTGAATCTTTGATGTCTATACATGCATGTAGTGAACTGAGATTTCCAATTTTGTAGTTTTTGTTGTGGGTTTACATATTTCTCTCACATATGTTTTCATTTTGAAAGGGATTTTTCAAAAATTATCAATAATAACTTAATTCTTTATAGGAATTATTTTATTTTGCATTAATTCTATACAGAAAGCTAGCCAAATATTACCACTACTATTTAAATATGGGTTTTTCGCTGATTCGATGTGTAGGGCACTGGATCTCAGCAAAGCGAAAGAGCAGCTGGTCATGTATGCTAGGTAATTCTATCTTTAGCCATTTCATGAAATTACAATCTCAAATCAATAGACAGTAATTTTTTTATGTTTCTGCAGTGTCTAGTCTTCTACATGCAATGAATTTAATTGTCAGATTCCACTTTTTTTTTTTTTTTTTATCATTTAGTTATAGCCCTAATACCAGTATTTCTATTTGAATGAGGTACCTGCATTGTCCTTCAAATTAAAAATTTATTCTAATCTAGAAAGATATCTTAGCGATGCACAGTCTTCCCTCTGTTTTTTACAAATTAAAGTTTTGTACTTATAAAAAGATGCAACAAAGTTAAGCGGGTGCCCAAAAAAATCACAAAACTCTAAAAAACAAAGCTTAGCCGGCCATCCAAGAAATTGGGCTACCATGGCCATTGCGATCACAAATTGACGAATAATTACTGATGAAATGTACTAAAATACACATTTACACACGCACACACATATATAAATATATATGTATAAGTAATGAATATTGAACATCTAATAATTATTTAGTAAATTAATTTGTTAGTATTATCCAAGTCAAGAACAAGAAAAACTTTCACTAAATTGACAAATTAAAAACTCTAGTTTGAAGACACATCATACAACATAATCTACGATTTCCTCCACCCTCAATACCTTCCCGTCTTTCCACCCTCAATAGTTAATATATCCCCTTGTAACATCTCTCTTGAGAATCTGTCTTGTCTTCCTCCCCCCCCCCCCCTTTTTTCTCTCTCTATGTGTCTTTGTGGAAAAACGATGGAATCCTTTGATTGCTTGGAGTATATAGACTGTACCCCTTTATACGATTATATAGAATGGGATCCAGTACTTGCAGCTTCGCAAGCTGCAGGGGCGACTAAACAGTATTAAAAAACAAACTTAGGCTTTAAGTCCCAAATTTTAGAAGACCTCATAATTTTAAGTACATTACCAACCCAAGAAAAATTAAATCTATTAAATTTTAAACCCTAAAAAAAAGCCCCCCAAAAAAATTATTTTAATAATTTTGGTCCATGATTAAATTCATGACATTAGAAACTTAAAAATCATAAGTTGAAAAAATAAAACATACTCAAAAGTCAACTCATATTTTCCCCTACCTACTTTCTCTTTTTGTAAAAATAAGTGGAAAAAAAAGCTGAAATTAAATTCTCTCTTCAGTAAAAAAACAAAAACAAAAGTTAAAATATTTTACTCGACAATATTAGCACGTCATTTTCTGTCTCTCACATAAAAAATTAAAAATAAATTAATTTTTTTTAAAAAAATTAATATTAAAAATAAAATTTATCTTATTTCGTGTTTTCATTTTAGGCCTCAAATTACCTTTGAGCCAGGTGGTCCCAGCAATCATCATCAAGCTCAAGAACAAGCTATACATGTTTCTGCAAATAAGGCAAATACTGCCGATGAAAAGCTGCCAGAAACGGAGCTTGTTCTAAATGTTCCCCGCGGCGAGATCGCTGAAGTTCTGGCAGTTTTGTCAAAGCTTCCCAAACATCTGCATGGCGACAACTCGTCGAGTTGGCAAAAGAGTTGGTCACGTTGACAAGGTAATTCTATCATCTTTTTCAATCTCAAATTACTAGATTTAATTATTTTTTTTGGGTCTTTAGACTGTTCTTATCTTCTGCATACCCAGGGGCACATGCCCATCCTCAATATTTTTTTCTAAAATTACTTGTACATATTTTAAGTATTTTTTTAATATATTACATTGTGTCCACCCTATTTTTTAATCAAGACCAGAAAATGCATGATATATCCATGAGTTTACTTATAATTTTAACATTTTAATAATTATCACCGACGTCATAGAGAATATATTTTATTGTGTAATCGAATGAATGATAAATAGTGAAGTGATAATATGATTGTGGATATAAATAATAATAAACATAATGCAAGACTTTTAATGTATACAAATTCATCAAAGTCAATACTAAATAGCTTTGATTAGCCTTTGTTTGGTATTTTTTTTGTTATTTGTATCTACTATACTTAGCATTTTTAGTCTTTCAAGTTTAATGAACTTTAAAGAATTAAATAGAATATAATTAAATATAAATGCATTATTTTATTTTTATCAATTACAAGAAAAAAATTAAGCTTGTTAAAATATACAATGCCAATCCTGAAATAATTTTCTGACTCCACCCTAACGGTTACGGTTCACTTTTCCTACTTCATTTTTTTGAAGTGATCTACTGGTTTGAGTATCTGTGCTATTTTTGTGATTTAATTCTGTGAATTGTGTGAGGATTTTGATCTAGAAAAAATTTAGATCAGTCATCTACCTCCAATGGAAAACCTAGATTTATTTTTTCTTCTTCATCAACGTTATGAATAGACCCCAGATCAGGACCAGTGAGATGTTTCACGGCCAGTTGATCTAGATTTTGTTGATGTGATCTATGTAGTTCTTCATACGATGAAAAAATCATCTCTAGAATTCAAGTTTCTGGGGCACAGAACCAGATAGAAAGAAAGAAACAGAAAATTTATTTGGCGAATTCAAGTTTCTGTAAAGTACATATGATGAAATGAGCCTATGTCCACGATGGAGATATTACAAATTCTAGTCATATCTAATCTTTCTCTTCTTCTTTTTTTCTTTTTTGGGTCTGATTTCTTTCTGATTTCTCTTGTAACATACCAATTTGATTTTTTTTTTCTTTCAAATAACCCAGAAGAAAGCATATATACAAAAGCCATGTGTTACAATTACATACCTTACTATGTTGGTATTCTGGTGGAATTTTGAGACTTCACTTTTTTATATCATTTTCTATGCAGTACTATATCGAAGAGAGCACTGGATAAATCATTCGATTGAGAGTAGAGGTCTACAAATACATGTCTTCGAAGAAACATGAAGAAATGAGGCATGTTAGAGCTTTGCCTTGTAATGCAGATAAGACATTCATATATCTCT
This sequence comes from Ilex asprella, assembly GCA_023539305.1. NCBI lineage: Eukaryota > Viridiplantae > Streptophyta > Magnoliopsida > Aquifoliales > Aquifoliaceae > Ilex > Ilex asprella. Next base: position 15,451,948 of record CM042195.1, read on the forward strand.
TACTATCGGCAGGTCTACATGTATAGATTGGTTCTCCTATGATTGTAATGCAAATTAGAACTAAGCTAGGTCAAGGATACTACTCCTGACGTAGCAGCTAAACATTTTATTTGACACCTTGCTTCATGCACATGTAGTTCCTAATCTTGTTTGGGACTCACCTGCACCCACCCACCCACCCACCCACACACACACATATAGGGTGAAGTTAGGAATTTTTCGGAGTGATGACCAAGATATACATTAGCAACTTGGATTACATATTTACAAGATTAACCAAAATGTTGTGTTTTATTATAAAATTAGAGATAACTCGTGTCTGAAGGCACGGTGCAACGTAAGTAAGAAGAAATGGATCAGAGGGAAAAGTTAATGTGAATGGTTTTGAGGGTTGATAGTGGCCGTTGGATGATTTTATTTTAGACCTTCGGATGAATTTATTAAAATTAATTCTATTTTATATTATCACTAATGCGATTGGGACATAATTGATAGACATAATGAGTTGTCACCAATGAAATGATAGTAAAATATATTTAATGATAGGTCCCATTATATCATTAAATGAGTTAATTATCATTTCATTAGTGACAACTCATTATGTCCCAATAACATTGTTCTTATATTATAGATGATTTTTTTTGGTACGATTATCTATGTACACAAACACGAGTTTTACTCAAGTAATTAAATTACTACGTTTATTCTTAGGGTTAAATGTAAAAAAATCCCTTGTACTTAAGATAATTTGATGCAATGTCCCCGTAGATTTAATTGTTGAACAAAGCCCCCCACTTAAAAACAAAGTGCAAATATAAATGGACTATACTAAATTTATAAAATTATCAAAATACCCTCATTTACCCACTTAATTTTCATTTCAATTCCCTTCCTCTACCTCAAACCCTTCTCTCTTTGTACCTTTACCTTTCTCTCTCTATACCCTTCTCTTTCTAAACTTTCACACAAACTTAACCCAATCTTCACAAACCCACCACCAACACCACCGGCAAGTCTCGAATCCGGCAAGTCTATATACCTTTACATTTCTCTATCTGAGGTTTTCAATTTGCTTGAACTGTGACCAGGGACGGCCCAACCTCATTGTAAAAAATGCTTGGATTTTAGGCCCCACAATTTGAAAAAGCCCCATATTTGAGCTTTATAATTAACCCATATCAAAATTTTAACTTTACAAAAATTTTAAGTCCCATCAAAAGGCCTAAAAAAATTTAACTTCAATCAAAATTTTTAATTTCAATAATTTGGGTTTACGATTTAACCTATAATATAAGAAACTCACAAATCAAAAGTTTAAAAAAAAATACTAAACGTTTAAAAATTTTTACTCAAAAGTCAAATTATATTTACATCACATTTACTCTCTTCTGATAAAAAAATAAAAATAAAAGTTAAAACATTTCTATCGACAAACACTGATTCTTCCTCTATCACACACATATAATAAATAAAATAAAAATTAATTTTTTATAAAATATAAAAATAAAAAATTTTATTCGATATTAACACTTTAGGCCTCAAAATGCTTTGCGCCTGGCTGTGACATGAAAGATCTCCCATCAACAACACATTGTGGCTGCCCAAAAGATGAGAAGTTGGCCAATTCAATAAGATGAAAATAGCTTGGTGCATAGAGAAATGCTCGACTTATTCTTTGCTTTGAAATTTGAGAGTTCTTCAATTACGGGAAGAGTTGCCGAATGCCATGGATGATGCTGAATTTATGAACCCATTTGAGACTTCCAAATAGGGTCTTATACTTCACCAAAAAAGAAGTTTCGGCGGGGGTGAGGGAGTTCCAGTGAGGGTAGGCTGGGGGAGTTCAACGAGGTTAGGTTGGGGTGCAAGAGTTCCCGCAGGGGGTGTGAGAGGTGCTGCGGGAGTGTTGAAGGTGGTGTGTTTCGGTGAGGAAGGAAGAGGGTTTGTCGAGGTTGTGTGTGTGTGTGAGTATGAGTGCGTGCGCTTGTGTGTGTGTGAGAGAGAGAGAGCGAGAGAGAGGTTGCTGGGTTGGGGAGGTAGGGCTCGAAGAAAAGAAAGGCATATATCATATATGTATCAAAGAGAAAAGAGAAGAAAGATGGGAAAGATGAGGGATTTTAGGAATTTTAAAATATAATTTTGACACATTTTATCTTCAGGTGCAATTTTGAGTGAGTGATTCACACTTTCGGTTAAGTTAGTAACGTCTATCCATTTTTACACAATTGGAAATTTCAGTTCACTACACGCTAACGATAACGAGCTTTTGGTAGCCCTTCTTCCAACAACGGTTATTTTGCCTCTCTCTAAGTTCATTTCTGATTCAATCTATTCGATTCCAATTCTCACCCTCGAGTCAGACATCAAAGATTCAAAACATGATCCACTAATTCACATATCATAGCCTTTATATCTAACCTCACAAGATGGGTGAGAAAGACCATCAGATTTGATGAATGTTTCATGAATTTTTCTCATAAACTTGTAGATTACACATCAAATTTGATGAATCTTTCATAGATTTTCATCATAAACCCATCAATTACACATCAGATTGGATGAATCTTTCATGCATTTTCATCATAAACCTGCAGATTACGCATACGATTTGATGAATCTTTCAGGTTTCTGCAATACCTAATCTTTTACATGCAATGAATTTAATTGCCAGGTTCCACTTTTTTTGTAATCATTTAGTTATAGTCCTGCTACCTAATCGTATAATTCATGTTCTATTATAAATGACTTAAACCCCTTGTTTGATTTTTTAATTTTATTCCAATAGATAATATAATTATATACTAATTATGACTTTTTAAGTAAAAATTAGATTTTTATTATTAATTTTATTTTAATAAATGTCATAATAGAATATAAATTTTATTTGTAAAATTTAAAATATTTGATATTATATATTTGATTGGAGTATTTTTTATCTAAGTATAATATTTTAAACTTGAAGAGTCTAAGTATTATAGGCCTACAAACTTCAGGAGGTCTAAGTATAATTTATTAATGAATATACTAGTAAACATTGAGGGTAGGGGGCCTAAGTGTTACGCGCATGCATACTTCAAGGGTTTTGTGTGTAATATTTTAAATTTCAAGGCCTAAATAATTAAATAACAAACTTCGAAGATTTTGAGTGCAATTCTCCTTTTCTTTTTGAGAAGCAAGAGAGTTTTTTTTTTTTTTGGGCCAAAGAAGTGAAAAAAAATAGAATTTTGGGGGTGAAAATGCAAACTAAATAACTATAGATATTCGCTAGCTATTGCACACTTGCAACACACGTTAATTATTCTAAATTATATTTATGTTTTTATACTTGTAATTTTGTTGATTAGTAATTAAATTACATGCCAAAAAACTAAAATATACTTTATCATTAGATTAAGTAGATACCTTTATTATTGATAGATTGAATACTTACTTAAGTTTGATTTTTCAATAAGAAATGGATGTATCAAATTCATTATTATAGGCCTCGTAATTTTATGTATTTTTTAGAAATCACTAAAATTGTAATTATTGTTATTTGAGTATATATGCCAGTGAAAGAAACATAAAAAATGAGCAAATTAGTAACGAGTAGTTATAACACCACTGAATAGTGCAGTTTAGATTGACTATTTAGTTATTAAAATGCTTTCATCCAGCATATTAGTGGCAAAGTTGAATTTGTCACTAACATCACCTTAATTCATAAAATTAGTGATGAAAGATTATGTCATCACTAGATAGTTTGGTTAGACTGATAATTTAGTGATGACTTAAAAAAACTGTCACTAACCCCACCTTAGTTCATAAAATTAGTGACGAATAGTTATGTTATCACTAGATAGTTAAATTTGATAGATTATTTAGCGGCAACTATAAAAAAAATGTCACTAACACCATCATAGTTCATAAAATTAGAGACAAATGTTTATGTCGTCACTAGGTAGTTACGTTGGATTGATTATATAGTGACAACTTAAAAAAATTGTCACTAACACCATCTTAGTTCATAAAATTTGTGACAAATGTTTATGTCGTTACTAGATAGTTAGGTTTTTTTTTTTTTAACAGCACTAGATAGTTAGGTTAGTTCTATTATTTAGTGATGATTTTAAAAAAATTGCCACTAAAATGCTTCCCTCCATTATTTTTTGGAGCCAAATATTTCCCTCAGGCAAATTTGTGGCGAAATATTAGTGACAAAGATAAATTGTAACTAATAATACCTTAGTTCGTTCTACTAGTGATGAGTTTTTATATTGCCTCTAATTGGCATGAATTAGTGGCAAATATTTATTGTCGTCACTAAATCTTACGTTTTAGTGACGATCTATATTTGGCTACTAATAATTTCGCCACTAAAAGACTTATTTCTTGTAGTATGATTTGGTACATTTAGTCCAAGTAAAGGTGTTGGAATGGAAATGATATTAGGATTCGCTTCATGATTTGTGCTTTTAACTGATATAAGAGTTGTTCTTCAAATCAATTCCAGGTCCAATCATTAGTGCTTGTCCGACCAAATGTATGGCACAAGTCACCTGTTTATCCAAATGGATTAAGATAAAGCTGAAAATATCAGCAGAGTTGCTTTGCAATTTGCGTTGTCATTGCTATACTCTCAGTGTAGTGCTCATCTATATTGGCCTATAGAATAAGTGAATAATTCTACCTATGGTAAATAAAAACACTGTTTTATGCAGGAAAACCTTTTTGTAAGTAAATAATAGTATAGCAGTTCTACTTGCAATACGCTAGCATTTCGAGTTGTCTGCGCAATTTATTAAATTTTTTAACCCTGCAGTGCAAAGTCTGAGTTTTTCATGGTGTTGTTTTGCATAATTTCAGACGTCAAAAGTTAGTGTTGGCTCCAGAACAACCAGAGAAAGTTGGGTTATATACCTGCTCAATGGTGGACATTATCCAGCTAACCATTTTTCAAGGTTTCTTCTGCTATGTATATCTTTCTCTGTTGTATTCACAGTCATAGACAAGAAGTAGTGTGTGTATCGATAGGTCCCTGAGAAAACCTACCCTTTCCCCCTCTCTTCTTTTTGAGAAAATCTACTTTCTGAACTATTTCCAAATGGCCATGAAGCTGAACCTGTTGAGCCGATTCCAAACCAAACAGATGGTGCTGATGAAATTCTTAGCAGTGCGGAAGCCAAATGAAAAGTGCCAGAGTCAGTAATGCGTTGGAAGTCAAGAATCTCAAGCGACTGAAGATATACTATTCAAGACCAAGAAGATGGTACCAGAAAAGATCTATTGGAACCAGAACCAACTTTTCTAGCAGCAGTCATGCAAGTCTTTGTGGTCACTCACAGATGAAGAAGATGGAGTTGCTGATGCTAGAGCCAAACTCGCACAAAATAGCCTTGCAAGGAAGGCAGAGGAGATGATGACCGTTAGAGATGATCAATGGGTATCCTTTATCTAATGAAAATTGTATGCATTGCCACTCAGATGACAGTTTTGTTGGTGCAATCGAAAGCTATTGATAGGTTTGCCCAAGATTTACAAGATTTTGTTGGTATAGTGAGAAGTATTTTTTGGAATTTTATTCTTGGGTACTTAATCACAAAAGATTACATCAGGCCTCAATTTATAGATGATACAAAGAACTAGAACAGAACCTTCCAACTTCAAGATAAGACAAACTCTTGGACTCCAACAAAATCTAGACCATTCTACAAACTAATCTGGAAAAAAAAAACTCTTGAAATTCCTTCTAGAAAATTACAAATTAACTTCTAACACCCCTTCTTAATTTGTAATTTTTAATTGGGTCTTGAATATTTCAAGCTTCTCTGAAGTCACAGCTTTGGTGAGAAAATCAGTTGGCTGGTCATAGGTGTTGATGAACTCCATAACGATTTCTTCGTTGTTGATCAAATCTCGAATGAAATGATGGCGAAGCTCTATGTGTTTTGAACGAGCATGAAAGACTGGATTTCTGCTCATCGCAATTGCTGACATGTTGTCACAGTATATTCTCCTTG
>CM042195.1:15472946-15532401 GCA_023539305.1 Ilex asprella
ATATATATATATATATAAAGAGAGAGAGAGAGAGAGAGAGAGAGAGCGCTTTGAATTTGAATTTTAAATTTATGATGGAGATTTTATTGACATATTTAATTGATATTGAATTAATGGATAACAATTTCTAAAATAGGAAATTAATTTAACTTCCTTTCAAGAAAGGGTATTTTTGAGATAAAAAAAAGTGGACTTAAGTCATTACATGTAATTTTAAACATCGACTTAGCTCCTTATAAGTTTATTTGCAAGACTTATCTCCAAACTAGTACATCCAGGGGGACTCACCTCCAATTTTTACTATTTTAATTACATCATTTTGGTCCATAAAGTATAGAATACTAGTAACTGTCCGTACTTAAAAACACTATGAACAAACAAAAATATCGCAAGCAATTTCCTATGCTCGAAGGCATGCGTGACACAAATTTTCCAATATAAAAAAATTGCAATGGAGTCTTGCCTGATTCAAATCTTATGTTAATTCAAATATTTGTTATGCATGGGTTCATTGCGATTTTGATCTCTAGTTTAACATAATAGAGAACAAAATAAATGCTACCTAAGATTTAAAACAAATAAAAAAAAAGATGGGTGTTGTTACCAAAAAAGTGACTAAAATTTCGGAGATTGACACCTAAAAAGTATTGAGCCGACAATTTAACTTTGCAAGGCAAATTTTCCTAACTAAACAACAGAAATTTAAGACACACTAGTTAGCAATGGACCCGTGCCTGAACGTACAAGGTAACACAAAAAAATAAAAATCAATTAAATAATAAAAATCCATTTGATATTATATGACAAAATAATATTTAGTAAAATCTTCAAAGAACAAAAATATAAGAAAATCATGTTGCATGAATCTATTTTTTCAAGAAAAATATCAATCAATTGATCCAAGAAAGTCAAACTAAAATGCTTCTATAAATGTAGGAATGGATATCATAGAATGTCACTTTTGTTTCCTTATCAAATGGCTTTGGCCACACAAAGCATGGTTTTTTAAACACTTTCACAATTGACATCTTCATCCATAACCTACAATAGGATTATCATGGTATCTTCAATGGCCAAAATCTCTTGTTCTTCCTTAAAATCCAGCTCAATAAGCCTCAGTACTCCATTCGCTAGCTCTACATTGAAATGCCCCTCATCTAAAGTGGCATACCCTAAAAAAATCCCACACTCCAACCATGCAAATCACATAGCAATGATATCATAACATTAGAGAAGAGTAGAGAGCAAAGTGCCCAAAAATAGGCTGAAACATAACATATGCTAAGACTGGAACATATCATACACATATTTGCTTTGTGTGTGTAGGTTGTGTGGTGTGTGTTATGGGGGTGTGTGGGCTCTGTGTGTGTGTGTTGTGCATGCGCAAAGTGTTGTGTTAGGGGCATTTGGTCGAACATCTTTTGTGTATATTGCGCGTTTTGTGAGTGTCCTTATGTGTCGTGTTTGTTGTGCAATGTGAAAACTAAATTGATAAACTCAGGGCTTTAAATTGACTTTGGATTCAAGACTTTAAATTGAACTAAATTGGCTAATAGTTCATAGAGATCATGACTCGGGACTTTAAATTGAAAACATAATGAACTAGCGAAGTTATCATTATTCAATCTCACAAAAAATTGATGAACTCTATGAACTGATTACTGTCAATGCTAAATAGTCATTGAGGTTACTATTTATATATGAAAATCAATCAATGATCAAAGCATGTTGTATGAGCATTGAAACATATTACAATCACCTTGACCAACTGTTACTCCAATATCTATTGTGATCAACGAAATGTCTCATCGACAAACAATTATTAGGCGATTGCTTGTGGATGGGTTCAATTGCCTTATTTCAGGACATCTTTAGATGAAGTTTTAAAGTGATGAACACACATAATGATAAGTTAATAAAAGTGAATTCCTTTATTAATCCAATCAAATGGGTTTCAGTTTCAGATAGAATGAATTCAACATTTGATTACAACACTAACTATTTTTTAAAACTAACTTTAACACTACTCCTAAATACCCTGATCGTGGGTCTTGTGGAAGCTTTGAGTTGTTTTTTTTACTTCATTCTTATCCGCCTTTTATAATCACTCCCTTCGATGATTTCTCTATCCATCGATGGTTAATTGGCAGGTAACTCCCAATCCCAAGCAATTACTCTCCTTTTTCAAATAAAGTCATGGTTGATCATCTTTTGTCTCTTCTTCAGATTCTTACATGTGGCAATTCTTTAATATCTTCAGGCTTGCAAACTACCCATGCATCGAATGTTCTTATAATTTTATATTTTAAGTTCAAACAATGCTCCCTCATTTAATTGAGTTTAACTCAAATAAAGAAACGGTCATTATTGTTGCCTTCCTTAAACAAACGTTTAAAAGTTTTAGCGACTGAACTGTTCCCTTTACTTCCCTTGACTGCCTTTTACTTCTTGCCTTTGCAACCTTTGGTGATTCTTCTCATGGAGATTACTGGGAATTTTTGGAATTATCAAGCTCTCCACTCATGATTTGCACAAGAATCGATTATTGATTGGCACCGCTGCATGTTTCTAGTCTTATCCATATAACGCCATGCTTCTTCCCATTGGCATGATATCCCCCACAATTCTGGTTATATGCTACTTGAATAGACTCCCATCGACAGGTGTGGAAGTGAATGTATGTCTTTCTACTAATACTGGTCATGATTTTGTCAATATCCCTTCTTGCATAGGATAGGGCGAAAGTTTCACCCTTCTTCGAATGGATAAAAAATAAGAGTATCCTAAGTTTACTATCCATAATGTTAAACTATACAATAGAAAAATAGATCTAACTGTGCACATCCATCATTACAGATAGTTGATGGTGGTCCATTGAAACAATGAAGCCCTATTATGCATAATGTTTCCTAGCTATCTAGGCAAATCAACAATGAAGTGGTTAAATAGCCTAGCTAGGAATGTAGTCAACAGTTGGGTACAATTTGGTTCATTACCAGCAGGCAACAACTAAAGGATGTTGGGACTCTACTCTCCTTGAAGAAGAAAAATGGAGAGATGCTTTGTGAGTTTGCTCACCGATATTGGGAAACTGTGAATGAAATCGAAAGTTGCAATCGTGAGATCGTTGTCACATCCTTTAAGATTGGTTTACCAAAGGAAAATCAATTGTATTAGTCATTGACTAGAAGACCGACACTCACCATGGAAGAACTTATGGCCAGAGTGGAGAAGTAAGATAAAGTTGATGATGACCTCGGTAGGGAGGTAAACCGAGACCCACTTGACAAGAAACATATCAGGAAAGAGAAACCAAATGCATAATCTCGGTTTGTGCAAAAAAAAAAAAGGGAAAGGAGCATTTTTCATCAGGATCTTTGTTTTTCGAGGTAAACACCACATTCAAAGAGTTAATCTATTGAATTATGTCCCAAATAAAGTGAAATTCTTTCTTCAAGTGGCCGAACAAACTATGAGGAGACCCAGAGAAGAGGAACTATAATCTTTGGTATTCTTATCATCGTGATATAGGACACATAGCTAAAAAATTTCATTCCCTGAAGCACCACCTCGAAGAACTCATCCAGACCAGACACCTTTTGCAGTTTGTGGAGACTGAAAAGGGGAAGACTGACGTGAACAACAAAGAACACACAACTCGGGAATGGCAGCATGGTTCAGCAAAAAGTTATCAACTTGATACATGCAGCCACCAACCCGAACATGACCACAAACAATTTAGCTCGGGCATACATACAGAAGGCTACCCAAATAAGGGAAATTTATTAGGTCAGTGTACCATCCAATAAACACAAGAAATTGAAAATTGGTTGATTGGAAAGACTGATTAGTTTCTCTGATAACGACTTGGCAAGGGTTCACCATCCACATAACGACGCCCTTGTCCTCACTTTGAGAATAGCTAACTTTGAAATAAGGAGAGTCCTGATTGACCAAGGGAGCTCTTTAGAAATAGTGTACTCTGAATCGCAAGCTTAGGTTAAAGGAGGAAGACTTAAATCCTGCAAACATTCCATTAGTTGAATTTAGTGAAAAAATGATCCTGCCAAAAAAAAGAATAACTCTGCCAATACAAGTCAGCCTGATGGGAATGATGGGTGAATGTTAGGTTATTGACGCAAAATCAGCTTACAATGCCATTATGGAGCGAACCTGGCTCCATAAGTTGAAGGCAATCCCTTCCATTTATCACTAAATCTTGAGATTCTTGATTGAAGTAGGAGTCTTCGATGTTCGTGGGGACCAAGTTAGTTCAAGGAACTACTTGTTCACCTCGATAAAGGGAAAAGGGATTAAATACCATCAAGAACGGGATGTGACATTTGAACCATCCAAGAAATATCAGTTAAAGCATAATTGGTTGTCCATCAAAGAACTGATAATCAGGTCGACGTTCTGGGTAGTTGAAGAATTGAAGGCAGTATACCTAGAACAGGGTACAGAGAATTTTTTTTTGGTAGGCTCCTTACTGCCACCGCACGAATAGAGAGCATTTGAGGTTCTCCTTAAGAGAAAGATTGATATGCTTGCTTCGACTCCTTATGAAATGCCTGGGAATTCACCCTAAAGTCATTTGTCACCACTTAAACGTTGACCCCACTTACAGACCAGTTAAGTAGAAACAAAGAAGGCAACATAACATAGAGACACCGTGAAGGAAGAGGTTTAGAAATTACTAGAGGCACAATCAATTAGGGAGGTACAATACCCGACCTGACTATCCAACGCGATAATGGTCAAAAAGAAGAGTGAAAAGTGGAGTGGCCATGTAGATTTTACCAACCTCAACAAAGCCTGCCTAAAGGATACTTCCCACTATCAAAGATTAACCAGCTAGTCGATGCAACTTCAAGACACGATCAGATGAGTTTCCTCAATGCCTTCAAGGTTTACCATCAAATTCCCTTTTTTGATCTAGACATGAAAAAATTTTGTTCATCACACCAGAAGGGATATATTGTTACAAAGTCACGTCATTTGAACTCAAGAACGCCGGAGCAACATAACAAAGGTTGGTGACAAGGATGCTCAAAAAATTGTTGGGGATACAATGGAGGTTAATATCAAGGATATGATGGTTAAGATTCAAAAATCAACTGACCACTTAAGTGACTTGTAGAATACTTTTGATGTATTACAGGAGTATTGAATGGTGCTAAATGCCTCTAAATGTTCCTTCAAGGTCGGCTTAGGAAAACTCCTAGGATTCTTCAACCCTAACTGGGGCATTAAGGCCAATCTCGACCAGTTGTAGGCTTTGATTAAACTACAATCCCCTAGAACAATCAAGGATGTGCAAATATTGACTGGCATTGCAACCGCCCTTAATAGATTCATATCGAGATCTTTAGATAAAAGCACACCATTCCAATCGCTTAAGTAGAAATAAGGAATATGGCCCCATGATTCTAAAGACGCATTCAGTAATTTGAATTCATATTTGATCACCCTTCCATTGTCGGCAACATCAAAGCCAGGTGAGCATTTGTTCCTCTACCTAGTCGTTTCTAAACATGTGGGTAGTGGGGTACTGATGAAGACCTATCAAAAAGGAATGAGTCGGATCTACTATGTAAGCAAAATGCTTCTCAATACGGAGAGAAGATACTTATCACTTGAGAAACTGGCGTTGGCACTCGTGAGCTCCACCAGAAAACTGACACTACTTTCAGGCACACACGGTAATGGTACGCACAAAATAACCACTTAGGGCACTATTTAGGAAGGAAGACCTATTAGGAAGAATGTCAAAATGGGCCATTGAACTAGGATGGTAAGACATCAACTTCATGCGCTGAACAATGATAAAGGGTCAAATGGTCACCGACTTCTTAGCTAAATTCACTGTCGTAGTTGACCAAACCACCCTTGACCCTCCAATAGCTCCAAGTACCATAAAGAACAACATAGCAGAGGAGGATGGCCCAGATGTCTGAAATAGATAGAAATTGTACGTCAATGAAACATCAAATTAAAAAGACAGGAATAAGCCTAGTCTTGGAGAGCCTAAATGGTGATGTGCTAGAAAAAGTAGTGAGGCTAGATTTTCGAGCATCAAACAACGAAGTAGAATAAGAAGTTTTCCTGACTAGGGTAAGGCTTGCGGCCGACTTGGGTGACAAGCATGTGCAATTTTTTTTCAACTCACAGTTGGTAGTAAATCAATTATTAGGAGAATACTCAACGAAATATGAGTGAATGATAGCCTACTACAAGTTGACCAAGAAAGAACTTGTCAGTATTCAAAGATTTACTATTCAGCAGGTGGCAAGGGCCAAAAACTCACATGTTGACATGCTGGATGCTTTAGCATCAGCCCATAAAGAGAACGAGAATTGGGCTATAATGGTCAAGTGCAGAGATAGGCCAATCATAGAGTTGCAGAGGCATTGAACATATTACTGACTAAATAAGGGCCCAGTTGGATGGATTCCTTCTTAAGCTATCTTGAGAACGGACAGCTTCTTGAAAACAAGAGAGATGCACACAAAGTATGGCTGAAAGTAGCTAGATTTTGGTTATCACTAAGCAGGGAGTTGTATTGTTGCTCGTTCACAAGTTCGTACCTATTCTACGCACACCCTGCAAGGGTGCAAGATTTTCTCTTCGAGATCCACGAAGGATGTAGCAGGGCCCACACAGAATGAAGGTCACTCGCACACCGGGCTCTTTCCCAGGAATATTAGTGGTCTTACATGCAAAGGAATGCATGTCAATGCATAAGTCATTGTGAAAAAAGCCTGAGGTTCTCCCCAATACCAAGGCAACTAACACAAGACTTGATTCCTCTCACAAGTCCATTGCCTTTTGCACAATGGGGTTTGGATATTATCGGTCATTACCTAGAGCACCCAGAAACAAGAAATACAATCTTATAGGAGCTAACTACTTCACAAAAATGGGTGGAGGTTGAACCTTTGGCAAACATTCTTGACAAGAACATAAACAAGTTTGTGTGGGAAAATGTCATCACAAGGTATGGCATACCAATGGCATTAATCTCTGATAACGGAACCCAATTCGATAGTGCGTTGTTCAAGGCATTTTGTCAGCACTATGGGATTTGAAATAACTATTCCACCTCCGCATATCCATAAAGTAACAAACAAGTAGAGATATGAAATAACACTATTCTGATGGAATAAAGAAAATTTTGGAAAGGGCAAAGGATAAATGGGTGAAAGAGTTACCCAGCGTTTTGTGGTCTTACCAAACCACACCACGCTGCACAACGGGGAAACTCCCTATGGACTAGCATATGCCATAAAGTTGTGATACCTTTGGAAATTTGTCTCCCTAAAATTTAGAACTGAGCTAGAAATTAGTGGGAAAAATGAAAACGCCATAGCCAAAAAGTTATATTTAGCAGAATAAAGAAGGGAGTCCACAACCATAAGACTGACAACTTATCAACAGTAGATGTCGCTAGCATATGACAAAAAAGTACATTCTCTAGCCTTTAGCGTTGGGGATATGATTTTAAGAAAGATTGTGGGTTCCACCAAGAACCCAATGGACAGTAAGTTAGGGGCCAATTGAGAAGGACCTTACAAGGTGCAGTTCGGAGAAAATGGGTCTTATGAACTTGAGACCATGGAGGAAAATCCACTTCCATGATCATGGAGCAGGGCTAACCTTAGAAAATTCTACTTTTGAAGTACCTTCAAAGGAAAAATGAAACACCGAAGTACCTTTAGAGACCAAGAATGCCTCCTGGGAAATGCCAAAGTACCTTCAAAAAATAAGAGTGCCTCTTAGGAAACCCTGAAATACCTTTAAAAAACAGGAGTTCCTCCTGAGAAATGTTGGGTGTACAGAATGCCCCCTCAGTTATCTAGTAAGTTCTTAGATAGTAAAGACTATGAAACGTAAGCATCAATTTTTTTAATAAAGATTTTGGTTACAAAGCACCTTTGTAGATTTCACACCAATAACTAGATCTTTGCATGCCAAAGAAGAAGAGACCTGGAAAGGTCCAGAAACATTTCAACCTACTGCCAAGGCAAATAGGCTAAAACTTGTCATAAAGGTTTAAACCTAAATTAGGTGTAGCCACCTAATCAGAACTTAGACCTTAGGCTTGGCATGATGATTGAAGCCAAATGGGTAAAATTCTTACACCAATTAGATCTACGGGTCAACACAAAAAGTTACAAATCAAACAATTTAAGAAAAGCCCTAGTAGTTTTATAAGGACCGAGCCTTTGTGAAGGCATAATGTTCTAAATATGAAAGGTCATAACAAATTGCTAAGGGCTGAGTCTTTGTGAAAGCACAATGTTCTGAGTATGAGAGGTCTCATCAGTTTGCTAGAGGCCGAGCCTTTTTTAGAGGCATAATATTCTAAGTATGAGATTCCCTAGCAGTTGGTAAGGGTCTAGCCTTTGTGAAGGCATAATGTTCTAAAGTATGAAAGACCCAATAGCTCGCCAAAGGATGAGCCTTTGTGAAGGCATGATATTCTAGGAATAAGTGGCCATAGCAATTTCCTAGGGGCCGAGCGTTTTTTAAAGGCATAATATTCTAGAATGAAAGGCCCTAGCAGTTTTAGGGGCCGAGCTTTTTTTTTAAGGCATAATGTTCTAAATATGAAATGCCCTAGCAGTTTGCTATTGACCAAAGCCTTTTTTAAAAGGCATAATATTCTAAGTATGAGAAACCCTATTAGTTTGTTAGGGGTTACGCCTTAGTGAAGGTATAATTTCTTAAGCATGAAAGGCCCCAGTAGTTTGCTAAGGGTCAAGCCTTTATGAAGGCATAATGTTTTAAGTATAAAAGGCCCCAACAAGTCACTAAGGGTTGACCCTTTGTGAAGGCATAATTTAAGGGTCGAGCTTACAAAGAAAACAGAGCACTAAAGGCCCCAACACTTGGCAAGAGGCCTGGCCTGTTTTAGAATATATATATATATATATAGTAATAATAATAATAATTTTTTAAAAAGAAGCACAGTTCAGTAGGAAAGGACATTTACATTCTATTCAACAAAAAAGGTAGTTACACAGATGTCTTCTCATAAAAATACATATAAATTAATGATACACAAATTGGCCTTCGTGCAAGATCAACAGTCAAGTATATGTAAGGGTGAAATTAATGAGAAATAAACAGATAATTAATGGTAAAACAGTAAATATGAAGTCAACATAAAGATATATAGTGGTTTGATTCAAGTTACCTACTCCATTCTCGGGAACAGCAGCGGTGGTCAGAGGTCTTAGTTGATGAATAAAATAACCGGGACAATTGCAGTAGCAAGGGGAGAGAAACTTAGTGTAGAGAGGCAAAGCTCTAGGTGTAGTGTGTGTAGAGATCTCAAGATGTAGAGATCTCAAAAAGGTGATCTCATGAAACGTTTGGGATGTGTCTCAAGATGTTGTAAGATGTAGAGATCTCAAGGTGCCTCTAAAGGTGTCTCCAAAGATCTCCCTCCTTGTGGAGAGAGCTTACATTATACAGGCTTGATGAGGTGGTGAGGCGGTGACGTAAGAGGAGAAGACTCTACTCTTTTGGTAAGTACGATTAGGGTAGGATTTGATCTCCATAAATGCATATCCCAATATTATCTTTCTCCCACGTGCTCATATCTTCCCGGACTTCTTGGACTGGGTTGGATCGGTGAAGTGGGTTTGGGCTGCCCTTTAGCTGACTTGGGCCTTCTTGATTTGTTGGGTCTAGCCCAGTTGAATTTGGACTCATCAGAAATAAAACATTCTTTGCAGCCACAAGAAAGAGACCCACGTCAATGATGCAAAAAAAAGCTTAGACGAAAAAGGGACATCGACGGCCTAAAGAGTAGCATCCCAACCTTTCATAAAATGGAACATCTCAATAGTAGAGATCTGCAAAGCCAGCTCCCTTCAACTTTATTCAAAGGTCTCATCCTCCCTAGATGCCCCTTTCTCTTTCGAGTATTGTTTACATCCTAGGGAGATCACTTAGCCTCCGCTTGTGTACGTGATTATGTGTAGGCGCACTTTTGACTAAGCCTTGAAAGACTCATACTCCTCTAGAAGAGCAGCATGTTCCTCTTGTCTGGGAGAATTTTTTAGCAATATCCTAGTCAGATAGTTTTAGCTTGGCATTTAAAGCCTTTAACTTGTCCCTTTCTTCCATCAGTTCGGTCATTTGGGCCTACAGAACTATCATATCCTCGCAAAGTTTGGCGCTCTTGGCTTCCAGTGTCTCATTCTTCTCCATGGTGGCCATGCGGTCATATATGGCCTGCTTTATGACCTTATCCTACTTCGCATTCCTGGCTCCAGCCTCATGAACCTCTTGCAAACCCTATGCAAAGACAATACTTAACTAAAAAAAAGGAGAATGTATGGAAAGGATCAGAATGAAGGAAGGAATCATACC
This sequence comes from Ilex asprella, assembly GCA_023539305.1. Classification (NCBI taxonomy): domain Eukaryota; kingdom Viridiplantae; phylum Streptophyta; class Magnoliopsida; order Aquifoliales; family Aquifoliaceae; genus Ilex; species Ilex asprella. Next base: position 15,483,330 of record CM042195.1, read on the forward strand.
AACACCATTTTTTGAATAGCCCGCCGAGCTATTTCATCGTCGGACATCTTCTCATTTGTCTCCAAGTCCCAAGGGAGGATAACAACCATCGTAATCTTGACCACCTCATTCATGCTTCGAAGATCAAATCCCGCACATTGATTTCTCTTCCTTTCGCTTTTAAAATAGGTTGAAAAGGGGGAATGACATGCTCGGCAAGGACCGAAGATCTTGACTCTGAAACTTTTTTAAGCAAGGATGATGGAAGAAAATAAAAATAAAAAGCTCTTTAAATTGGAGAAGTTTTGGATAACTAACTAAATAAAGAGGAAATTCAATTAAGGATAATCCTCAGATTCCATCCCACCCATGAACATAAATTCACACTCTAAATATATAACTCATCCAAGTTCATAATCAAACTCCCCCAGACAAATGAATTCAACCAAAAGCATTAATTAGTAAAAACTAGTGATTTTGATGACAAATAGATTGATTGAAAGAATGTGAGTCCAATTGATTGCAGGGACTCCAAGTATTATTTGTACCAAAACCAATTGTGTATAAATAATAAAGGATATGACCAACCAATTTGATTTTCAAAAGCAATTATTCACTCATTAAATTACATACATCGTAAAAACCTAGTTTAGAGTGTAAACCCTAGTTCATGGGTTGGGATTTCCTCCTCTAATTATTTTGAAAGAAAACTACTCACTCATGACGATAATATTAAAACAAAGCATTGAGAAAGACATAATTGAATTCAAAGAAATAAAGATTGACCGGAAAGCAATAAGAACTTGAATGTAAAGTACCTTGTATTGAAAGAACTGTATTGCAATTGATTATACTTAATGAAATTAACTTGGAATTGAAAATACTAATACTTGAAACTAAAGACAAAAAAATAACTAAAGAAAAATTGCTAAGGAAAAGAACTAAGAAAAGTTGCAGAGAATAAGAGAAACAAGCAATTGAGTGATCCCCATTCCTCTGCCAAAGCCTCCTATTTATGGTGTGTAGAAGGAATATCTTCAGTATCTTCATACATATCTTCTTCTAAAACATCTCTTCTTCTTATTGGTAGAGTATTCCCAAAAATATGGCAAATTATACTCAAATTAGAGTTTCTTGTCAAATTTGTTATCGACCTACCGGTGAAACATTGATACATACTAGTGGAACCTCATTCTATTGTACGACCTACCGACAGAATATTGATCAACTATTAGTAGAACCTTGATCTTCAAATCCTTGTACCTTCTTCTATTGATAGCACACCAAGTCACCTATTCGAAGAACACATTCCAGAGAGCTGTGCTAAGAATAGATCATAACTCAACTACTGGTACCTTACACACTGTCTTTATTCTTACTGGTAGAACCCAACTTCTACCGGTAGATTCTTTATTTTAGCACACTCTTACCAGTAGAACCTATATTTATCAGAATTTTTTCTCTAAGGCCTCTGACTTCACTTCTGACAGATCAACTTCAACTCTAACTTGTCAAAAACCATTATTATGATGCTACACATCTACCTTTACACCTAGACTACCTATAAACACAAAATCAACGTAATAAACATAAAATAAGTTAAGCAAAGCAAGTTAGTCTACTAGCAAGTCTAAAGTGAATATTTTAGCTATGAAATAATGCAACAATAAGCACTCAACAAATCACATTGAAGAGTTAGGTCATCTTGAACGATCTCCAGCTCTACTAGAATATAAGGGTCATCTAAAAGTATTATTTGTTCAGGCTCGGCCAATGGTTGCCGAGCAAGTTCATCAGAAACTGGGATTGGATAGAGGGTAGAAGGAGTTGCCTTAAGGATCGTTACTAGGGCCAGGAAACTCCGTACTGGCTACTCCGATTAGAGGAAGCAGTAGCAGACTTCTGGTGAGACCAAGGAGTGTTTGCATGTTAAGCCTACAAAACCTCACGATTATCCGCAATAGTAGCATTGGCTCGATCTAGCACAACAATGAAGGAATGGTAGGTCAGCGTATAGTCGAGTAGTACATAGGTAGCTTGGCAAAATAGGCTCTCATTGAAAGCCCACACCTTCTTCAGATCTTCCATCTTCATCGAGCACTTAGATATCTTCCCCTTGACAGTCTCTTAACAGAAAATAGGTACATCAGAAAAACCATATAAGAAAACTAGTAAAGTTGAACACACATATGTAATTATACCTGGTGCGTCTTCTTCAAATAGACACCCATGGGAAGGACTATCAGTGGCCTTGTACTTCCAATTCCCAAAAACGAAGATGACATGGTTTTCATGTACCTTATTGGAGTCAAGGAGATGGGTTACCAAGTAGCGTTCCTTCCTCCTCACCGCAAAATAATAGTTATCACAAGTTGGGTTGATGATGTAGTAAAAGAGGATCTCCCAAAGTCCCAAATTCACCCCAGAAGGTCATTCATAGCAGCAACCCCCGTCACAATCCTTAAAAAGTTGAGGCATCATTGAAGGGAGCACAACTTCAAAGCTGAGAAAACCCTTAGAAGGAGTGGGCGTAGGGGAAACCTCACACCACTCTTAGTAATTGCCAGGGTGTGGATTGGGATAGACTCTCGGGTGCCAATGAGAGGTTCATTGACACCAGCAATTTGAACCTCTACATTGTCCGAAATTTGTTACTTTTTCTTAAAGGCAAGGACATCATTTTTAGTAAGAGGAGTCATTGCAGGAAATATATGAAAAAGAAGATGAGAAGCAAAAAGACTTCAGAAGAAAGTGCAAAGTAATGAAAATGATAAAAAAGCAAAAACCTCTCTAAAAGAAAAAAAAAAAAGAGCGCCAAAGAAATGACACTTGAAAACTAAAGGACGAAACATTAAATGCAACTATATGTTTTAGCAAAAAGAAGACAGGCAAGATGAAAATACCAAACAAGTTATAAATGAAAGTAGAATCAAGTATAGGAAACATTAGCCAAATGTGTGCCACATGGCAAAAATTCCCTGGGTACCAGTGAAGGGACGTAGAATTACTGTGCCTAATTAGGCGTGTAATAATTTGAAATAAGTAAAAGCACGTGATACCACGTGTCAATATGATCCTCGCTTGGAATAGTAGAGTTGAGATCAGCATAATCACCATAGACAACGTTGAACCAAACTGATGAGTTCGGTCAAATTAGTCAAACCACTGTTAAATCAACTAATAAAATTCAGCTAGACTGACTCAAGTAGCTCAGTGTACTCATAATTGTGAAGATCACTCAATCCCAATGAATTAAGATGGACGTTACATTGATCAGAATAAAACACGGACAAACATTATCCACATGTCCAAATAAAAGGACTGACAGAAAAAGATCCTAGTGTTGATCACTAGTAATCCGGCTGAATGTAAGGTATGTCACCTCATATTGCCTAAGGGACAGAAACCTTAGAAGAATGAACAAACCACTATAAATTCTGAGTAGGCAAAAGTCAAAGGTACGCACTACATTTCCCTGCAATTAGCTCTGATTACGCTTTAAATTTTTACTAACTTAAAGATCGGAGTGTCTCAGACCGGCCCGTCTCAGTCTCAGGCAATTTGTTCATTTTGCTGGAGGAGTGATGCAACGTTCTTCCAAACCGAACTACTAAAACAGTAAGGAGTTTTTTTTTACCGCTTACATATTCATATACAGATTTTAGACTATAAGTCAGAACCTTTATGTTCAGAATTATTGGTGTAAGTGTTATGTATAAATAGGAGAAAAAATAAAAGAGGGCTTGTGAATTGTGATAATGCTCAAATTAATGTTGATTTCATATGAAAATAAGTCGTGACAATGCATTAAGTATGAATCTAAATTTGTCATAAGAATACAGGCATATTGAAGGCAAGTTGAATTACATTTTTGAATTACCTTGAATCACTTAATTAAGAAACCACTTTAAGTTATTCCTAGATTATACAGAATTCTTAGGTTAGTTTTGGGTTACATTTTTCTCCTTGGGGTAAAAAATTTAAGGATACATTTTGTGTTCGAAAAGTTTTACCAGATTCTACTGTCAAGTTTTTTTGATGGAATTCATTGATTGAATAGAAATAAAATTTGTCAAATGTCGAATATGGAATGATGAAATTGACCAAATAGAACCCTTAAGTATCAACGTGAGCATCAGTCTAAACTTTGAAGACAAAAAAAAAACTCAAATTTCAAATTTCAAAAATTAAGGCACTTTTGGAATAATGCTACCAAACTATAAATGGCTTTAAATTCATACAGACCACTGCATGCACAAATATAAGGTTGCCACCTATGTATTGTACAGAATCCATATTAACCACAAGACAAATGCATTAATTATACATAATTATGGTAGTTTTGTAACAAGACTAGATTCAATTAATCAGGATAAAAGTTTTTTCTTCAAAGGACAACAAAAAATCATAATGAATTCCCTGAGACAACTTTTGGAAGGGTATCTCTAGAAAATTCCCAAATGCAAAGGTATGTTGATAAGTAGGAACTTATGGCAAACATAAACTTTAGCACCTTGAAATCATTAGGAATATAAACTCATTGCCTGAAACAAGCAAGGTTAAAATTCAGAGAAGTGCTAAGCATAAGCTATTCTAAAGATGTAATTCGGTTGCATACTCTTTTTTTAACACAAACATCGCAATTAACACACACGTTTCTCACTTACCCGACACCTGATACGATTATATACATATTTGCAATAACAAAGAACTTTGAATTTGTATATAGGATCTTGGGTTTAGTTGGGGAGGCACAATTTCTTGCTTTTAAGTTGAAAATTTATTCATAAACAAGAAAGATAAGTAGGAATATGCTATTCTGCACACTCATCCCCCCCCCCCCAAGTTTGTGCTAATTAACATAATTTTCTACTTGCTATGCCCATGGTATCTCAGTGCTTTAAAAGCACATTTGAACATTTACAGGGTCACTAAATAATGAAGAAAGGGAATTTGCTATCGAAGTAATTAATAATTAATGAGGACTTCAAATAGAAAATAAACTAGATTAGTGAAGTAATTTCTTCAAGTCCTAATAGTAAAAGAAAAAAGTAAATAGCGGAATTAAAAATCCTAGTCAAATGGCATGTCGTGTTATGAAATATATAGAATATCTGTAACTAAGCCTACAAAGATCCCAAAACAAAAGCACATTAATATCAACATGGCCACTAAATAATGAATAACGACTAACGAATAACGGCTAATAACTGTGTTGAATTGGATATTGAAATAACGAAAAATTGAATAACTAACGTAGTCCACTAACGAATAACTAACACAATAAATTAACATCTTAACTCTTCGCAAGTGAAGAAGAATTTATAGCAAATAAAAACCACCCGCAAATTAAAAACCCTAGTTTGACGTCACGTAATACTACAATATACAACACCAACAATAACACGACAAATTAGCATACAATCATTTACTTTCTTTTCTTAAACTATTTTCAAGCTAACGTTCTATCTATGAAAAAAGTTTTCCTCGTCTCATTCTATTATATAGCGCTCGATAACTGATCATCTAATAGTTTAAGTTGTTATATGCGCCGTAAAATGACATAAAATGATTCATCCATGGTTAGTACCCAAAAGCTGTATCCTAATATTTCCCACCCTTGGAGGCTACTACTTTAATCAGCAGGTCATTACTGTATCATCGCTTATTAACCTGCCAATACACAAATTGATGCTTATCTGTGATACATCTAGAATACACATATGGTAACTAATGAATCCGTTGTTCCACTAAAAAATCTTATGTTTTAGAAAGTAAATAATCACAATTAAAATTCAGTTTGGAAAGGACCTAGTAGACTGAGTTGTCACTGCATTTTGGTAATGGAGTTTGAACCCTAGGGCGCCAACTCTGAGTTTTACGTAGTCATCTCTTGTTAGGGTTTTGTCCATTTCAGACAACAAATGTAACGTTTGCTCCAAACTGAGATGGTTGGGTCAGAAATTCTCATTGAATAAGTGGGGTCCATTAATTCTATCAAACATTCAAATGCATATCACCCACCACACTCATCTTCTTCTGCTATAAATTGCCCTCTTCTTTTCTGTATTGACATAATGTAGGCTTTCCTCCGCCCTCAATATCTCCCCTTGTAACATCTCACCTGAGAAACTCTTGTAACATCTCCCCTTGCCATCTCTCTCTCTCTCCCTCTCTCCCTCTCTCTCTCTCTCTGTGCCTTTGTGGAAAAACGATGGAATCCTTTGATTACTTGGAGTATATAGACTGTACTCCTTTATACGATGATATAGAATGGGATCCAGTACTTGCAGCTTTGCAAGCCGGTCCCAGTAATCATCATCAAGCTAAAGAACAAGATATACCTGTTTCTGCAAAGTTGCCAGAAACGGAGCTTGTTCGAAATGTTCCCGACAGCGAAATCGCTGAAGCTCTGGCTGTTTTGCCAGAACTTCCCAAACATCTGCATGGCACCAGAGAAAGGCTGCCTGCTCCGGAAATGAACCGTATACCGGAAGCCATGCCTGTAGATCATCAAACTCAGCCATTGTATCCAATTTCAAATGAGGATTACAATGCTGCCGAGATTCTTCTGATGTTAGAAGACTCAAGCCCATTAGAAGCAGATGAAGATCCAAGGCTAGAAGATGGACTGCAGGCAGAACCACAAGCTCCGAACCCTAGAAAGCGACGTGGCAGACCACCAAAGGTTACACCCAAACCTAAAAGCAATCAAGAAAGGGACAGAGATGGTCCTAGCACACAAAATGAATTACCAGAAGGATGGGTGATGGAGTGTAGAACCCGTCGAGGTGGCAAGAGTATTGGTCAAGTTGACAAGGTAGATTCGATCGTCTTTAGTCTGATTTCGAAATTTTAATCTCAAATCACTAGATTTAGTTGTTGTTGTTTTGTTTTTTTTTGGTCTTTAAACTGTTCTTATCTTCTGCATGCAATGGTTAGGGTTCACTTTTCCTACTTTTACTTCATTTTTTTGAAGTGATCTACTGGTTTGCCTCTGTTATTTTGCTGATCTAATTCTGTGATTTGTGTGAGGCTTTTGATCCAGAAAAAGTTAGATCAGTCATCTCATCTCCCACCAATGGAAAACCTAGATATAGTTTTTCTTCTTCATCAACTCTATGAGTAGAGTAGTAGACCACAGATCAGGACCAGTTATATGTTTCACAGCCACTTGATCTAGATTTTGTTGATGTGATCTATTCAGTTCTTCATACGATGAAAAAATCATCTCTGGTAGAAAGAAAGAGACAGAAAATGAAAGAGAAAAGAAATTGAAGGAAAATGGTCACTGGTGTAATTGACTTTTTATTTCCATTGATTTAGTATTTATCTGGGAATTTAGAGACAAAAAAAACATATTAACCACACTTTTGAGAATTGACTTTTGTATATCATTTTCTACGCAGTACTATATCGAAGAGAGCACTGGATATATATGTCGATCGAGAGTAGAGGTCTGCAAATACATATCTTCAAAGACACAAAGAAATGAGGTATGTTAGAGCTTTACCCCCTACATCGACTATGAACACACACATTCACTAATAAGAGCTTTGTGTTTATGCCTCCAGCTGATTTCGGGGTTCTTCCGGAGCGCAGCAGCGGCAGCTTCGTCTCGAGATGTTGTGAATATATCTTTATAGAAATATCGCCAACGTTTCACAACCAACCTTTGCTGTACATATATACCTCAGAGCAAAGCCAACACCACACATGTTGTAATGGTGGTCTTTGTTTTTCTTTTCCCTTGGAAAACTCTTTTTTCTTTGGTGAAATTATCTGTTGAGGGAATACCAATGTGCCCGCATGATTTTAACTCCTCCAGTTCTATACTGTGTTTCAGTTACATGAAATTTTTGTCCAAAACAAAGTTTAAGGTGATGAAAATTTTAAAACAATAGTTTTCACTGTTTCAAATCAGTCACCATGTAGAAAGCACATCGACCACTGTATTGAGTCTACTGATGGTCCATTTATACCAACTAGAGAACCGCATAATAGGCTTATAACGGGCTTTCTAATAAAAGAGTCGTACCTAGTACTCAAAACTCGTGAACTACAATGAGATCTCAAAAAGAGAAATAGAAAATAACTTCCCTATAAAGTTGCATAAAGTCATGGCTAAAAGACACAAAAGTAAAAAACGCATCATACATTCAATGATACCAGAAAAGAAATGCGGTAACTATTGGAACAGTAAAGCACATTAACTAACAAGCTATCAAAAGCCCTAGTTATTTTCTTCATGGGATACAACGCACATAAAAGATGTACAAAAATTGACTAGCCAAGTATTTAAAGAATAAAAAGAACCAAAATTGGGAGAAGACCTTGCTCTTCACCCACACCTTAACAATACTCCAGATTATGATCATTGTACTGCTGTTAGTGTATCGATGTCTGCTGTACTAACACGTGCTTCAAGCTTTTGGCTTTGCTTAACAAACCCCCCCCCCCCCCTCTTCTGTCAACCCGAAAAAAGAACCCACATTGACTCTCTGAGCAGAGTCTTGAATGCGTATTGCACCCAACTAAACCTCAGTTCATGGAGTCCTGAATGAAGATTGCCTCCATTTGTCTCTCTTCGCCCTTTGTTTCTTATCGCGTTTTAGGGGCATCGACAACCCTTTTGCTTTGATTTCAGATTGAACACAAGATTTCAGCCTCCTTAATAGCCCTATGCAGTGCTGATGACTACGAAAGCAGGTGCTGTTGCTATTTCCCTCGGAAAGACTGACTACTCTCTGGCCGGTAGATTCCCACTTGGTCTCCAAATAAGCAAGGGACCGCCATGGAGGGAGAGGCATTGAGTTCTGCTTGAGAGAAAATCTTGCAGCCTCTACCATAGTTTGAAGAAACTGTTTAAGCTTGGTCATGGAGCCCACATAAACTGCTGGAAGAGAATTCAAAAGTACATTATAGGATTTAACAGCTCTTGCTATTTCAAAGTGGCTTCGGAAGTCGATGTCAATGATATAACGCTCAGAGCATCCACCTTCACGATGGGTGATCACATCAATAAATTCATGTTCACCTTCATCAAAAACAAAAGAGCAAGTCTTGTCAGCACAAGATAGCATCACTAGAATTCTCTCTATCATGGCTGACACCAGCATTTACCAAAAAGTTCCCTTGAAAAATTCATCTCTGCTATCTAATAACTGAACAAAAAGATTTCACCCCGTCGTTATCTAATCACCACAACTTGCATTAACATCACTTGTTTCCTATTTTTAGACCTATGAGACTATGATTGATGGTTCACAAAGTTCATAAAAGGATCATCAAACCATAGAAGGAACATTATTCTTATAAGGCCCATTAAATGGTACAATGGGTGGTCCTCATACCTCAGGGTAGAAGAGAGTCATAACAAAAGCTTCTCCAGATTGCAAAATAAAATAAACTTGTATCATTGTGAAGTATACTAATTGATTAAGGATACGTAGATATACCTCCAGGAATTTTGCAAAAACCCTGCCACTTGGTTGCACAAACGGCTGCATCATAACCAGAAGACTGCAGGAGCTTCACCAGACAAAATCTGATGCAGCTAGCATTACATGTGTCTGGCTTGCCAAGCTTATGTGTTGTCTCGTTAATAGAAAGAATTAGAGAATGAACCACTGATAACAAGTCACTCTCATACTGGTCCACTGCATGCTTATATGACTGCAAAATTGGAGAAAAATCAATAAAATGAAAACAGATAGTTGAATATGTGAATATATGAAAGGAGAATCAGTAAATAGATGCTCAAATCAATGAATGCTTCAACAAGGAATCCATGTCTGTACAAGAAGTCGGTAGGCCACCAGTACTTTCTAAGCCACTTCTACACGTGTTCAAAACATCTAGATACATATATACCTTGAAAACACGCCTCCTAATTTATAAAAATGTTAAGGGCTTCTGGAACCTAATGGACACACGTCGAAATTGTTTCAAGAAATTATATGGCTACAGTAGTATTTCTAAAGAAAAAAAGAAGGTATGAATGTAAACAAAATGATTATACAAACTTTAATTAATTTTTGGAGAATAGTAGACTACAGAAGAAATAAGAAATCAGTAGGGGTGTCAACCTACATAAAGAATTAATGACCAGCAGTCGAAATGCCATAAGAATCACAGTTATGCCTATGCATACGTAATCGTTCCTTCTTTTTACTAAGGCATGCCAACGTATGCATGGGCGCACATCTGAGTATGCATGTATTACATATACATATACATCCCTATCTTTCAAAATTAGTGTCTTGATGTTTCCCCACAACCATGCAGCAAAGCTAATTAAGGGAGAAGTATCTTAATATTAGATTCCCAGACACAAGCCATTTCTAGGCCAACAGCTAAAGCAGACTATCCAAGATGCACACACTCTGTCTCCCTAACACCCCTCTTTCTGGGGAGTAATACCCCACTTGATACATTATGAAACCATTAGTGTACATGCCAATCCACCATGTTATCAATCACCATCAATAAATATCTCAATATACACCACCAAAACAGGACCTCATGTTTCCAACTTCGATGACTTGGCTTCTGAAGCCTCTGATTATAAATGTCTTCAATGATGCATTCTCTTATTTCCAGATGGCAGAGGCAAAGATAGTAGAACATTGGATTTCAAATGCAACTGAATCTAACAAAACTTAAATCATGGAATTTGTATGATTGCAGTACAAAAAAACTAACTAATAAATAATCCAAATTCTCTTAATTAAAGTCATTCCACCTGATCCACCATCAATCATAAACAGCACTTACATAACACACTTCATATGCAAAAACCATGCTATGAAATGCGATTTATGACTACGTACAGAACCTTTTCATGAGAGCAAATGAACGAGTAAAACTGAAATGGCAACATCAGGCCCTCTAAAATAGTGCCAATGCCCTGCCTAACCCATTTTGTCAAATATTTCAACACATACTACTTAAATTCAACCAGAAGCATTAACAATGCCATCATTATTTAACCCTTGTTTTCACATAAAATCATTCTTGACAGGAAAAAAAATGCAAACATAAAGTTCAATGTTTTTAATAAGATTCAGCCAAATCTGTTCACAACATTTCTCCTTAATAAAATACTTAACATTTGCCTTTGAGAGAGATTCAATTTGATTGCTGAGGACAGACCATGAACAGTGACACTTCAACTATTATGAATGTTGTTGTACCAAAAAAAAACTATTATGAATGATGCAAACAAGAACAATGCATTGATGTTCAAGCACATGACTATTATATTACTAAAAGAAAGTATAACCATGGCCTATTGCTTTTCCTTAGCTGTTAGGTAGAAGACCAAAGAGAAATCAAGTTCTACATAATTTCATGTTCTGCAAAAGAATAATGATTTAATATTGTAGCATCAGTATCACAAGTTCAAATTTCAAGCATTATACCACAATTTGGATTACTCTTGGTCAGAAGTCAACGCTGGAAAACAAACTTGTAGAAGGATTTCTATCTGTTCAAGAAACCATATGTTCTCAACAAGAAAATTGGAAGGGCATGCAACTTCATGTTACCTAACATGCTACAAGTCCCTCAAACCTGCACTGCTTCCCCTTGGACCGCGTCATTCATTCCAATAATGCAAACGTTAGTAAGTGCTGCAAGTAACCAAATCATTGTGTCTCATATTATGAGCCGCTTTAATGCAGGGCTCCAAACTATCATTTTGGTAGTTACTTCCAATTATATCCTTCCATTTTCTTTCCACTCAAGTTCCTCACCCTTCTCGATGTACTGAACTTAGATACACTCATTCTGTTCTTTCATTTGAGTGTCAGATATACAATGACAATGAAGCATAGACAGGTGAATACATGTAATAACCGTTCATCTAAGTTAATTGCAAAACAGAACTACAAACGTCACCTTAGGAAGAATCCCCATCTGGGCTAAAATATGTCACACTACTACACAATTGCGGTGAACCATGTCAAAAATAACAAAAAACAAAAATACATCTAAAAAGCCAGCATGTCCCTACTTCCATGGATCAAGACTCTTTTTCCTCGAATAAGGTTGTACAATGGTAGTGCAAACTGCCCCTCGAGGACTTCCACAATGATTGCAATCTCATTAACACATCAATGGTTACCACAATATCCTGTTATTGCTGCCAATTAGGCCTTCATTAAAATCCTGGATCTATATAGAGTGTGACATGTATGTACACATAAATGCAGCATCAAGCATGCCACAATTTTGGAATCCGTCACATACGTTCAAGATAAAGAACAGTATGTGCTAAAATTTTAGTAACTTCTGTTATTTCTTCATGTATAGTCCAATCAAATATGTAAACTCAGCCTTCATTTATTCAACTTTTCCTTTCCTTCTATGTATAATTTGAAATATATACCTGCATGATCATATACGTATTGCTGTCAAATTCACATGGCGAAAATAGGAAGACTAACCGAAATCTTGTCGGCGAGATAAGCGAGATCGGAGAAACCGGAATCGCTGTCGCTGCTATACCAAGATTCAGTTCCACTGCTACCGATCTCTAAGAAATCGCTCACCATAGCGGCCAAGTCATGCTCGCTTTCATTACTATAACCACCTAATTGACCATTACCACAACCACCGAGTCTTCCCAGCCAGATAGTGGCCCCCCAACTCCAAGGGGTTTCGCCACCATCAACTTCCACCGGAGCACGGCGTTCTTGATCCCACATCTCCTCCGAAATTCCAAAACCGTTCGATTCTAACAATTTCTTTTCAAGTTTGGACTTCAAGGACTTGTGCTACTTCAGTAGTATTGCTATGTGATCGATGAAAGCGGTTGGAGAAAGCAATCGACTGAATGGATTCTGGGAGCAAATTCGAAATTTGAAACCCCCGATGAATTTGATACTGGCGAGGGGGAATTTGTGGGGGTCCTATAAAGATCAAGAGAAAGGTGAGAGAAAGAAATTAAAAGGCAAACGTAGGTACTCTTCTTCGAAATCGGTTCTACAATGATCAAGACTCAAGAGACGGTGAAAGAAAGAGAGAGAAAAAGGTGAGGCAAAAGCAAGTCATCTTGAAATGGAGTTCGTTTAAAAGTTTGGCAACGAGCATGTAATGACTGTAATACCCCTACCTACAAAATTTTTTTTTTTTTTTGGTTAATTGCACTAGACTCCAAAGTATGGAGTTTGTCTCATTTTGGTCCTCCATATTTTAATTACACCATTTTAATCCCTACAGTATTGATTATATTTCTATGTAATTCTTCAAACAGACAACATTTAAATTATCAACGATTTTTAAACATAAGATACCTAAATATGGGTAAAAAATTACTTAGATAGCTTTTAACCAAAATTTGAATAATTCTTGACCAAAAAGACATAATATGGATAGTTTTTGACAAAAATTTGAATAGTTCATAATTAAATGTGTATAATTTTGATAGTAAAAAATTTTGTCAAGTGTTATCCAAATTATTTTTTTCCTCATATTTAAGTAGTACATGACAAATTTATAATCAAAATTTGTTAACAAATTTAGATGGTGTCTTCTTGACAGATCACATAGAAACATATGTAATAATTCAAGGATCAAATTTATGCAATTAAAATATTAAGAATTAATATTTTAGGAATTTTCAGTGTACCTAACCTTTTTTTTTCTTTTATGCTTTTTTGGACTTGTGAGTTATACAAAAAAAAAAAAGCAAAGGCAAGTCTTCTTTTATGCTTTTGTTCATTCAACTTCATGTATACCAGTTGGATCAAGAAATGGTATTAGGATGAGTAGGACATTGCTAATTATTTGGTGTGAAAATACTTCTAAACACTTATTTTCGGTAAGAAAAAGTTCCGTTGATACTATGGTATGAATTATTTTTTGAAATAATTAGAAAAAAAAATTAAAAAAACACTACAAAATAAAGAGTGAAATTAAATATGGAGTTATATGTCTCAACAAGTGCAATACAATAAACCTTGTTTCTCAAGACTGGCGTTTGTATATTCAAATCTCTCTTGATTTAAATGAAAGTTTAAGCTAATTATTGAGAGATTTTATAGATTAAATTACTGGTTCTATCAAATCTTAATTCAATAATCGAGTGTGTTTTCAAGATATCAAACAAAAATAATGTTTTGCATTTCAAATTTATATCTCAAATGTGCATTTCAAATCAATGGAAACCATTGGATAAGTGGATTTCAATGAAAAAAGTTAATAGGACCCACTCATCCAATGGTTCCCATTGATTTGGGATATAAATTTGAGATATATAATACTTCTCATCAAACCATAATAACTTTATTAAATTTTATTTTTGGTTGATAATAAAATTCTTGTAAATAAAAATAAAAATTTAAACCAAACAAATTAAGAGCCAAAAAAAGCACCTTAAAAATGGCATGCCTTGTCAAATATAAAGGTAAAATGAAAATTTACAAAAGAAGAGAGAGAGAAAAAAAAATCAAGGATTTTCAATGCAAAAGGATAGTAAGGTCATTTCGAAAAAAAACACCGCGTTTAAAAAGAGGGCAACGGTCGTTGCCTCCCAAAGAGTATGACGACAGCGACCCCCGCCGCCCACCATGGTGTGCTATATTTTTATTTTAATAGGCGCGCCACCTTCTAACCTTTAGAAGGACACACGCGTCTCTCGCCTCTACCAGAGACAGATAGATCACGTGACATCCTAACGCGCGCGGGAGGGTACGTTACACAATTACCGTTACGAACTCTATTTATATATTGTTTTTTTTTTGTCAGAAACTCTATTGAAATAATTATATTTTTGAAGATATTCTCCAATACTAAAATTTGAATATTAATTATGTAATATTTATATAAATTATGTAATTAATAAAGTTGTTTTATATTAGAGAGGATGTGTTTGTTAAATTATCATTGGGGGTTGTGCAAATGTTTTGGGGCAGTAACAAAAATTGCAATAAAATTTATGCCGTTAAATAAGATTGAATAAAAATTAAATTATTTTTAAAATAATTTTTAATTTTTATTCTACTTCTAAAATATTTTTGTCCCAAAATAATATATTGAAATAAAATTTTTATCATTGACTTTATAATAAGTTGAAATAAAATTGAATAAATTTATTTTTTAATTAGTGAATATAAATGGTATGAATTTAATAATTAATGGGTGATTATAACTGAGATAAATTTAATAATTTAAAATAAGATAAGTAAATTAAATAAAAAAAAGAGATTTAAGGGCGGTATAGAATACCCCCATCCAAAAACCACAGGCCCGAATGGTCAGTTTAGGACAGCCACCTGTCAATGTGAGTCTCACCTGTCAGCTGGAATCATTAATTATTTATATAAGTATTGTACAGAGAGATGACTTTGCCTGCCATTCCACGCCAACGGTTTATTGACTGACTATTTAGTACTGGGAAAGTCTACGTTACAGTCTTCAATATCATACCGCCACTTACAACAATACACAGACTTGGTGATAGGTTCAAGCTCGTTTGTAATAATAATTTTTTTTGAATTAAATATTATTGAAAGAGTTAAATATTCAACTTATTTTTGGTATTGTTATGGTGGTAAAGGTAATTTGTATTAAAGATGCGATGCAATGTTACTGAGAAGTAATAGAAATAAAAAAATTGACTAAGAAAAAACCTCACATTGCTTGTATCTTTAAAAGAAAGTATTAATTCCAAAGGTAATCTAGATAAATTATCTATCTACACTACTACAAAATGTCAATAAAAATTAAAAAAAAATTGTTTAACTAAAATATCCCTAATGAAATAACAAATGTCAATCCTATCTTTTTTGGTTAATAACAATATTGTTGTTGTTTAAAATGGTGATGGTTCTTTAGACTATTGGGCTATTGACTGTTCGGTTGTTATTCCATGTATTCAATATTACTAATTGTTCGTGCATGAATGCCCCGAGTAACAAAAAAAATTGTGATCAATTAAAAGGCATACCAAACAAAAGAGCGTTGAGAACATTGAGAAATGTATCTTTCGTTACACTAAAATTTATTATTTCAACATTTAACCATTTGTTAAGCAACATTACTATCAAAAACATATACATATAGTTATGACTATACACGTGAATCTCAAATCAAAATAATTGGTATAACAAATAAAATTTCAGTAGATGAGATAAACCAATTGTTATGTTTAAAAAAAAAATCGACAAAGTTCCTTTTGAAAATATGATCTAATCAACAATACCAACATTTGTGTACAACTCATAATCAAACATTTATGTAAATAAAAAAAAAACTATCTTACATCAATAATCTCGTCACATCATGTTAGTATCTCTATTACCACTATTTATTGATTGTTGCAATATGATAACCCAAACATATAATACTAAAATGAATAAGATACAAAGATAAACTAAATTAACACCAAACTAAAGCTAATCAATAACTAAGTACATTTACTCATCCCATAGAAGACAAAAAACTACCTTACATCAACAATCTCATTGCATTACATAAAAATTGTACTTATTTTAACTATAACATTCAGTAAAAATCTTATTATTTAAACCCTATGACAAAAACACATAAACTATAACATTCAAACCAATATGTCACGTAAACCATAACATTCAAAACACCAAAATTATAACATTCAAACAAATTTAACATTCAAAACACCTAAATTATCACATTCAAACTATAACATTACTTATCAAACTTTTTTTAAATATTATAGCATTCAAAACAAATTTAACATTCGAAACACCCAAACTATAACATTCAAACCAATTTAACATTCAAAACACTCAAATTATAATATTCAAACTATAACATTTAAGCTATATGAAAACTTATCAAACTTATTTTAAAAAAACACCCAAATGAACACCCAATTTGATTTAATTAACAAACAAAGTTCATATAATTTAAAACCCATTTCATACCACTTGATGATGCACAAAATAGTCTCGTACAAGATCAACATTCGAGGGTGTGATAAGGTATAATTGATGGACAATTAATAAAATAATCAATGGCAATAGTGTAAATATTGAATCAACACAGAGATATATAGTGGTTCGGTTCGGGTGACCTACTCCACTCTGGGAAATGGCAACCGTGGCGGGGGTCTTTATTGATAAAGTAAGGTAAACGAGAGAGAAAGAGCAATGGTTAGCTCTGGGGAAGGTACAATAGCTAGGAGAGAAAGAAGTTATGTATGTGTAGAGAGGTGTAGATGTAGAGTTTAATATGTCTTCTCATGTGGAGAAGAGTTACAATTTATAGGCACATGACATTGGTTAAGGCGTCGACTTGAGGGCAAAGATACTAATTTTATGGTTGTCTACAAAAGGTAAGTATCATAAACGGTTGTCTTGATCTTCGAAAAGTAGTATTCCGATAATTGCTCCTAATGTGCTCTAATTCTTCTTAAACTTCTTGGAACTTAGGTTGGGCCAGATTTGCAAACTGAAGTTGACTTTCCTTTAGTTGACTTGGGCTTGTTGGATTTATTGGGTCTGACCTGGTTAGATTTGGGCTCATCAGCATCAACATCTCATTTAATCAAAACACGACTAAGAATGATAACATTCAATAGTAACTTTACAATCCCAATTCGAAAATCCTATTCTTGAAGATATAACATTCAAAAACCTACAATGGTGAAAATCCAATTTAAAAATTCCAACAATAGTATAAACCAATTTTATAATTTAAAAAATGACTACGTTTTGTGAAATTTCCTACAAACCCAATTTGAAAACCAATTAACCTACAATCCTATAAATCCAAACAAATTAACCTACAAATTTTCTTAACATCCAAAAATCTTACATTCAAAAACCCAAATTAATAACACAAACACTCAAATTAAATGATGTGGCCAACGTGTGTGTGTGGTCTGCTTTTGTTTATGTGTGTGTTTGTGTGTGCGCGAACGCGTGCGCATGTAGGGGTGTCCATTGGCCACACCGGGCTAGACTCGCGAAAAAAATTTTGGTCAGGTCTAAGTAGTGTACACTCAAGTCATTACCCAAGTGAGTTATCAGGTGGGGCGGATTGGGTCAGGCTTTAAGTAGGGATAGGCCACCCGCAACCCAACCTGCAAGCCTATTGGGCGAGCTTGCTCGCGGACTTTTTTCTATACAACTTCATTTTAAAATAATAAAAAATTTTGTAACTTAATATTTTTGTAAATTATATTTTTTAATCAAAAGTATAGTCAAAATAGATAAAAATAAAATAATGAATAATTTTATTTTTTATTAGAAGATGAACTACATCCAATAAAATGACTAAATCCTAACTAGTTTGACACCTACTCACTTATCTATCATTTGCATTACTCTACCATTTAAAACTTGTATGTTTAATACATGAAAAAAGATAACACATTATTTATAGTATCTAAATTTTTTAAACTTCAAATTTTGACATTGAGAGACTTATTTCAAAGTTTCAAATTTAATGATCTAAAAATATAACTTTTTTTCAAAGGATTGGTGGGTGGGTTGTGCTTGGTGAACGGGCTCTAGGGTCGGGTTTTAATAGGTTTTTTCGGCTGAGTTATTGGACTAAGCTTCAGGCCGAGTATGAGTTTGGGGGCAAATCCAAGCCCTATTTTTAAGGATATTGGGTTCGGGCTAGGGCTTGGGCGAGCCAACTATTAGGCTTATCATGTTTCAGTCCTATTTTTTTGGGCCGACTAACGAGACCCGTGGGTAACCCAGTCCATAGATACCCTTATGTGTGTGGGTTTTGTGTGTGGCCTGAGTGTGTGTGTGTGTGTGATTGTGTACTGTTGTGTGTGCACATTAGGTTTAGCTGTACGTTTGTGTGCTACCCGTCTATGCGTGTTTTGTGTGTGTGTGTGTGTATGTATGTGTGTGTTTTGTGTGCGTGGGGGGGTGTGTGTGTGCTTGTGGTTAAAATGGGTGTTTAATAGTGTGTGTGTGTCGAGAGAGAGAGAGAGAGAAAGAGAGGTGGTGTACCTAGGCGACGTGAGAGGAACCAAAGGGAGCCCATTGATATTGGTTTTATCCATGGCAGATGAGAGAGAGAGAGAGAGAGAGAGAGAGATCGTGTGTGTGGGTTATCAAGTGACGTGTGTGTGGGTTATCAAGTGGCGCGTGTGTGTGGTTAAAATAGGTGAGACAAGATATTTGTATGTGATCCATTCTCAACCTTTGGATTAAGTTGGAAAAATTGAGATACAATTTGGGTCATTGAATTAAAAGAAATTAAATTTGAACTGTCCTTGTACTTTATGAAGTGAAAAAAGATTTAAATTCACCTCTATTTTATTATTATAGATATCAATAAAAATCACAAGAAATTTAGAATTGCTATCAATAGACCTTTGGTTTAGGGGTACTCCTTTTTCTTTTGAAGGTTTTGCATTCTTGAGGTTACATGAGGGGGTGTCTGTGTAATAAAACCAAATGTCAGGAGCTAGCAGTATAATTTACCTAAAAAAAATGGAGTTTTTGAGAGTGGTTGCCCCTCTCTGTCACCCTATTGATGATTTCACAATCCACCCAAGAATCAACAACCCTTTTACTCTCTCTTTCATGCACACAAAATAAATCTAAACACCACGTAAAAACTAGTACTCGAGCAAACATGACCCACACCCAAGCCCAACTCCGAATCCGACATAGTTGCAGTGGCTTCATTATTACCTGTGATTCAAAAATCTTCGACGACTAAAACCAATAAAAAGATCGTTGCCTGAGATCTTTGTCGTCGTCACTTCTTCTCCATCTGTGGAACCCAATAAGAAGATAGATGATCCGTCTCTGCATTGTCATTATGTCCATCACTTAGGTTTTGGATTCATGTCTTTCCTCTTCATTGGACAACACCTAAGAAGGTGGATGATAATAGTTTGCTTGATTTACTAATTAAGACATTATATTTTCTTTAAAGGCTTCTTAAATTGGTTTTTGATATTGAATTTGACTCTTTTCAAGGTTTAGTATTAAAGCAGGACTTCTGGAGGTGGTCTAGACATGACAATTGATGTAATATTTGGAAAGATTTGAATAGCTAGTCTTTCATCTTTTATTTAATTTAGTCAAAGTTCAGATGAATTTATTAGGGATTTGTTTGCATGTGTCATTATATGAATCTGGAGCTTTAACGTAGTTGACCATGAATTTGGACTATCATTGTTGTTCATTATGTGATTCCAAATTTCAAAACCAGATCCTACATGCCCAAGTTGTTCAAGATTGCAGAATTTATGCTATGATTGGTTATAGAAAATGTGTTGCAACCACACAAGCAATTTGGCTTGCCTGTGGCAAAATTGACAGAGTTCACACGAAAAGCATAAAATATTTTCTTGAATAAACTCGAATGTTGTGTGAGCATTGGATAGTGATTTATTTATTACCAGTTGTGGTTTGCAATCGTAATCTTGTAATCTAGAGCCTATCTCATGTGTTCTTAGAGTTGCATTGGGTAGTCAATGGGACTGATTGAGCTGGTTAAAGGTCCCATTTGTTTTCTATTTTTGTTTGGGTCGTTAAGAGACCATACTACAATATATTTTTCCAATTTTTGATAAATTTGATATGATTTGGATTGAAATCACAACACACTCTAGGCCATTTATCAGGCATGTCACCAGCTAAAAAATTTCTTGAATAAAGTGACTTAAAAAGAAAGAAAGCATTTTCACAACATTCAGTTTGATGTGTTAAATTGTATCAAATTGTTTTGTTAAATAATCTCATTTTTTTTCACTGATACTTCTCTTTTTGAGTAAATCCTTTTCATTTTTAAAGCAATTCAACAACTTTTTTGCCATATGGAAAAACTAAGAGTGGAAAGACATACACCAGTTATGGTATAAAATAGCATATGCAATGGGTAATTATCTGCTATTTTTTGTGCCAATTTTTCTACACTAATTCCCCTTGTACACATTCTTTGTTTTCAAGTTTCTTTAAATATTCGTTTCCTTTTCTCAGGGATGACGAAAAAGCATATTGTTTTTCTTTGAAGTCCTCTGTAATCAAAGGGGAAACTTTAAGCATTGGAGTCATTTCGACGAGCTCTTGTCCATCTATGAAGCTGGGGCATTCTTCAAAACCTATTCTCCAATTGGTTTTATCTTGAAGCTCAAACACAAATAGGGGAGACCTCTTAATGAAACAAATACTAGATCTCATAAAATTTTTAGATTGGTGTGTACCTCCCTTCTCTCTCTCCTATTTTTAGGACATTTGTTCTACTAAATTTTGAATGCATCTTTTAGAATCCTTTATTAAGTCCATATGTATTTGATTTTCTTAAAGAATCAAAAATTTTTGCACTTGAATTTTTAAGGAAAGTTCATTTAGACCTAGCCAAGGGCCCAAGGTACTTGATCTACTTATAAATTACACCCGATTTTTTGTTATGACCTATCAATGGATTTCTTTGTGACCATTAGATAATGTAAACCTCCTACTAATGCTATCGTAAGCATGAACCAAGCTCTACACCACCTAAGCTATCTTCAATATTGTAAAACCTGGATAAATTTGAATTTTTTTATTAAAAATGGCAAAACGATAATTAGTCACTACAATACGAATTTAAAATACGTACTTCTCTAAAGCTCGGATGACACAGCAAATTTCACCATTGGATTCGTATCGCAAAACCAAGTTGCTTAGAAAATTTTCGTCGAATTCTGAGATAGTAAGATTTTTCATGTTTTACGAGACAACTGGATGTCGGGTAACCTCACCACAAATAAAATTTATAAAATTTTCTTATAATTGAAGAAAAGTTCAAATAAAAAATAATTTAAACTTAAATCAGGATGAAATTAATTATTTTGGGGCAGAAACAGACCCGAATAAGGGGGCATGTGGCGCAACGTACACCAAGCATTAGGGGTTATAAATATCCATAAAAATCTAATTTTTTTATTAGAATATTCTGCTAAAACCAACGTGTAAACGTTGGAGAGGAGGAGGGGAAAAAAATAAATTTCAAGACTTGTTTCTCAGATCTACGGAGTTTCGTCGATCGAAATTCTTTGGGCCAAGAATCAAAGTCGGTCTCCTCGACGAGGGCTACGCAACCATACTAAGAACGAAGGATTTCACCGAAGATCCAAAGAAGATATTTTGGAAAATCAAAAATTTAGAGTTGTGGTTGGTGTTTCTGAAGGTTCTATCCTTCATTTTACGCTTCAAGAGGTAGAGTTCCCTCCTACTTTGATTTATTTCTAACATATGTTGTCCATAGAGAATGTTTAGGTGTATAGAACTTGTCAATTGTTATGGAAATGAGGAAATGGGTAGAAAATACACAATTTTAAAGCGAAAGGTCCATAAAATACACAATTGACAAAAATATCTATAATGAAGGAAGTTAATTAAAAATTTCATCCCATATCCCACCCTTGACAGTGAACTTAATGATAGTGAACTACACACGACAGTGAACTAAAAAAAAGAGAAAAAAATTAGTTTGGACTTCTCATCTTCAAAGTTCAACTAACCGTGAACTTGATGACAATGAACTAAAAAAAAAAAAGAGAAAACTTAGGGGTTGTTTGGTAATGTTTTCATTTTTGCGTCTTCAAAATAATAAAAAATAAAGACAATTTTTGTCTCTGTTTTGTGATAAACACTAAAACAGAAAACATGTTTGGGTGTCATTTTTGTCTATCAAATTATGAAAGTAAAAAACAAAAAACATGTTTGGTAACTACTTCACGTTTTATCCTAAATATGTTTTATAATATATCATTTTAAAAAAATATATAAATTTTATTGAATGAATTCATAAATTACAATAATCAAACTAAAGCAGAAAATCTGTTTAACAGAAAAAACAAAAAAATGTTAAGAAAACGGATTTTCTATTTCCTAACAGAATTTCGTTATACTAAAACCGACAGGCTTATTACAAAGAATAGACAATACTGTTGTTATGGCCTCCTCCAACCCTCTTTCATCAAGCTGTCCAGAAATCAGCTCAAGCATAAGTGGCAACACAGTAACACCACCCAGACAACATCATAGTCTGACAGATCACAAGCACCAACAGATCAATAATATAGCAGTTCATGTTAACAATCATCTTCTAGATGCAAGAGTTGATTTTAATCCTTCAAAGTATTTAAACCAAACATCTATCTTCCACAGACCAACTATCCAGCCTTCAGAAACATATCAAAATCAACTTCATGCTTCTTAATCACAAAACACAGTCTGATAATAGAACTCCCAGTCCGCAAATTCAAACCTACTAACCACAAGATACAATCTTCCTCCTCCTTGCAATAGGTATCTTAGACTGGTCCTGATGCACAATCAACCTTCCCTCTAGTAGCAAAATACCACTGCCAAAAAATTCAGTGAATCGACCAGTTCTAATAACAAATGAGGCCAAGAAATCAGCTACAACATTAGCTTCCCCATATACATGTTTCAGTTGAAATTGCAAACCCTCAAGCAATCTCCATATCTCTTCCAATACACTTTATAATATATCATACAACAAAATACAAATCCAAAAATTCCTTAAACCAAAACATCCACTAATTCTTCAAAGAGCATCTAAATAAAGAAAATTAGAAAGTTATGCATTTGCCCCGCAACAACATACCCCAATACACAAAATAAAGTGGGTTCTCAGGAGTCAAAATCTCAACTCCAAACACTCGCATTCATCAATTCTCCCAGTAACTTCACAGTCCAACTAAAATCCTCAAATTCACTTTGAAAAAAAATCAAATCAGGAGTCAAAATCTTTGTGTGCACTTGCAGTAATTGCAGGAACTATAGGGAAAAAAATATGTTCAAATGCAACAAATGTTGAGCATTCTGTTTCAAATTTTCCAATCAAAAACGACAAAGTTTAGAGAGAGCTTAAAGTAAAGACAATGCAGAGCTTGTTATTCAAGATTTCATTTTCTTCCAAGCTTCAAACCAATGACTCAAAAAAATCTGCAAAGTAGATAAATCTAGTACATTGCTGAGACATATAAATTAAAACCCTAACAAAAAAAAAGACTATCATCTGCTTCACAGAGAGAAGAAAGAATGCGAAGCAATGTCAAACGAATAGAGAGAGAAAGAGAGAGAGACAAACAAAGAGTAAAATATTCAAATCTATGTATATTGTGGTGAAAAAAAAATAGATTAAACAAAAAAAGGAAGATCTATGCATATATATATACAGACAAAACAAAAAAGGGGCTGTCATGTACAGATATATGTATATCTATGCATATATATACATATCTATGAATATATATGCATATATCTATACATCTAAAGGGATTACACTTACCTTCACAGCGAAAAGAAGCTTCTTCTTCGTCGATCTGCTGAGAAAGCTCAATAGACAAAGAAGAGAAGAAAGGCGTTGAGATAGAGAAGAGAAGAGAAGAGAAGAGAGGCATTGAGATGATCTGTTGAGTCGTGTGCTCTGTGAGGATCAAACAATTAAGACCAATATTTATACTGTCTCATATGGAGTGGTATTTTGTGGCTAACAGAAGCCGAAGTTGAGACCTCATTAAACTCAATCACGCGTGTTTTATGTTTCACGTGTTTCCTGAAACACAAATTTTATGTTCCCATTTTTTTGTTTTTGTCTCCAATACAACAATTATAAAACAAAAATAAAAACAGTACCCAAATATATTTTTATTTTTATTTTTGACAAAATTGAAAACAAAAATACAAAGCGTAGGACAAAAATAATTACCAAACAGTCCCTTAATTTGGACCTCTCACCTTAAAAGTTTAGCTAAGTAGCTTAACTTATTTATAAATCAGGTACCAATTTTTTTTTAAAATTTTTATTCCCAACATATTTTTATTCCTAAAAACATCACACCAAGCATATATATCACATATTTAATTATTTAATATTTGATTAATTTGTAGTTTAACATAATTATTATTTCAAATATTATTCCTTTACAATAATATACACATGTTGAAAAAATTTAATATAGTGGGATCAATTTTTTTGGTGCTTGAATTTATGTTTTATTGTACCTTTAGACACGGATTATGACTAATCTATCTTTATGATAGATACATATACATAATTTTAGTATTTCTATTTTGAAGAGAGAATATATTACTCGACAAAATTATTAATGTGATAATATGTATAAAGTGATACACAAATTGCATGGAATAGTTTTTTCACAACATAAAAATTAAACTTATAAATTAAAATGTTTCACGTGCAACACCATAAATTAAAATATACTAAATTTGAAACTTTATAACTTTCTTTTGCCCATACCATAAAATATTTATCTTTCATATATTCTCTAGTCTTGGTATAGATGATTTGTTTTTAGCCAGACAGAAAATCGAACTAATCAGAACATGCATAAATTAGTCCAAATACGCTGACTACAAGACCAAAAAAGAAACCATAAATTATAAGGAGGTACAAAAAATTAGAGTTATTTGTCAAAAAGTACATATCTCTTAATATTAGGTTATTAAGTCCTTAATTTTAGAACTAAATTGTGTCCAAGTACATAATTTTCTTTTTTGTAATTTTCTTTTAATATATTTGTTCTCATCTAAATCATGCATATTTCTTTTTGATAATTAATTAGATTTTTTATTTTTTTTTATTGAATTAAATATTTTCTAATATTATAGAAGAATATATTATCACAAGATTTATATATAACGTTAATTGTGTATATCTCTGTTATTTTGAATTTTAATTTTTTGTCATTATCGTTACTAATAAACATCTATCTTTTCTTCTTTTCCAAATTATCAACCATTACCATTTTGAAAAACTCAAACATATTGTATTTCTTTTTCTACAACGTTCGTATATTATCAAGCTGAACTTATGTTTTCTTTCATTTTTTTATTTTGTTCATTCTACAGACTGCTATTTAGTTTGAGATTTTATTTTCATAGTTTTCGTATTCATTTCTACTTATTTTGTTGAGTTGTCACTTTTTTGGTTAACTTTTCTTCTTTCAAATGATTATTTATTGATTTTAATATTTTTGTATTTTATGATTTTTTTTTAAAGTTTCGATTTTGAATATTGAACATTACAATAATAGTTGTTGTTTAAATTCTAAATTGTGTTTTTTTTTCTTATGTATGTTATTTTCGTGGTAATTTTTTCGGGACTAACAGATGCTATGAATTTGTTCAATTCATAATTACGTGGTGTACATAAAATTACTTTATAATTTAAATTCATACGAAGTTATAATTTAAAAGTGTATTAATCTAGTGTGACACTAAAGGTTATTAAATTAAATATCTAATTTTTGTATCCCCAACCATGATGTCAAATAGATGTGATTTGCCCCCCCCCCAAAAAAAATTCAACTACAATCACTAATAGAAAACAATGTTCAAGAATTATATGATTATAGTATATTTACAAAAATTTAAAGTGTATCAATGCAGTCTAGCAAAAGAGTAATAGAAATTAGGGTTTAAAAATTACATAAATTTAAAATATATCAATATAGCATAGGAGTAATAGAAACTAGGTTTCATAGTTTAATCTCGTAGTATTATGTTTTCGTAAAACTCCTAAATTTTAGGTTTTTATCATATTAGAACTCTAATGCCAAATCAATTTTTTTTTTTTTTAATTTTAGTACTTTTAAGATAAGATAATTTAAATTTCTTAAGTTTAGTTGTCAAATTTCAAAAGTTTCCAAAAACTTTAAAACATATCCCCAAAAAATTTAGAGGATTTATTATGGGTTTTGGTTTTCTTAAATTTTATGTTTTCATTTTATTATAACATATATGTGTGTGTTATATAACACATATATGTGACCAAATTAAATCTAATGAAAAATAACTTAAATTTCTTAATTTTGTTTGTCAAATTTCAAAAGGTTTCCAAAAAATTTGAAACATATCCCTAAAAACAAAGGAAATAAGGGGGTGAGAAAGAGAGAGAAATCAATAATTATAAAGAAGATTTATTATGGGTTTTGAAAAACTACTATATATTAAAAAGTCAAGACTTTTTATATCACAAGTGGATTATTTTACAAAATATTTTTCACTATGTACTTCTTTGACTATTAAGTCTAATTTAGGGATAATAGCTTCCAAAAAAATAAAATAAGAGAAAGTACTAAGATGGACAAGATTGTTATTCTTTTATTTAAGAAAGTATAGTATGCTAACCAAATTTTTATCTCAAATCAATATGAGTGATTGGATCAATGAAGTTTAATAATTCTACCAAACGTTCAATCCATATGATTTTGACACATCATATAGGATACAAGATATGATAAATAAATTAATCAGCACAATTTTATCCTTTGTCATGTACGTTTTATATGAAATTAATTCACCATGTAGTGAGATTTATAATGTATTGGTGTGATCCCTTCAAAAAAAAAATTGAGTTGCTCAAGATCAGACATGGAGGAGATGTCAATTGCTACAAGATTGATCCTCCTTTACTCTGTTCAATCGCCCC
The DNA here is from genome assembly GCA_023539305.1 of Ilex asprella. Lineage (NCBI taxonomy): Eukaryota > Viridiplantae > Streptophyta > Magnoliopsida > Aquifoliales > Aquifoliaceae > Ilex > Ilex asprella. Next base: position 15,510,744 of record CM042195.1, read on the forward strand.
CCCCCCCGGACTGAATACAATAGAAAGACAACGCAATATTGTCCCTTAACTCAAAATTGATGGATACCACCAAGCCGAAAGTATTAATCAAGACGAGTTACTCGAACTTGGTTCAGATAAATTTGGCTTGAGCTCGACTCGTATTTTACATGAGATGAGGTTGAACAATTGTTTAAGCTCGTTCAACTCAAACTCGCAAAGTTCGGGTCACATATATATAAAATAGTCAAGTTACTCGCGCTCAGATCGAGTTCTAAATAAGTCAAATTTGAACAATTTTTTAGACTCTTTTAAAAAAATAAGCTCGTCAAGCTCTAATTCAAGCTCATAAAGCTTAACTCAATTAACACCCCTACATGTGTAGTGCCCCATTAAGAGTGTTGTTTGAGGCCCTATAAGAATTATGTTTCAAATTTAATTTACGGGAAATAAATTATTGAGTTGCATCGAGTGATTTAGTGAGTGAGAGTGTTAAGTTGTTTCGAGTGATTTAGTAAGGGTGGGTTCAACTGTGGCTCATGTTCAATGGTGGCTCAACAATCGCACTCAACATATTAAAGTAGTTCGACTAATACTGTGCAGTAGAAGTTGGTTTAGAGCACATTTGCCTCTCATCCCACATTTTTATTTGGGACTCTGAGCTTGCTTTTTTTATTCTGCATAATCTACTTTGCTCAAAGTTAGTTAAATAACTATATTATCAGCAATCCCATTTTATTTTATTCAAGTTCCTATTGTTTCATTTCTTATTATAGTTCTTTGTCAATTAATTCTTTGTTAATGTTCACAAAAAATTTGTATTTGGGTCAGGTCCATACTGAATTGAGAAAATGGATTCATGATAACTAACGTTGGTGTTAAAGCTGTTGCATCAACCAGAATATTTTACAGAGGTACATTCTCCTGCTTGTCATTCTCTAACTTGTTTGTCCTTTCTCAAGATTCAAGGAAATTGAGAGATAAGTCAACAAAAAATCTGCCCCATAATCCTCAACATGCGGTAGAAGCAGTTCAGCACCTTGGAAACATAAATGCCACATTTGGAAAGACAGTGCCCACAAGCCATGACTCTGTTTAGATAACTTGTATAGGGTTTTGTGTTTATGCTTTCTTATCTTGTTTAATAGTTACCGCCAATTTTTTTAGCTAGTTTGTTTTATTCTTTCTTTACCTGTATAAATTACCCTTTTGGGTTCCTCAGTATTTAAGGGTTTTTACAACATATTTTGAATATATTCAAACTTTAACAATCTTCTTGTTCCAAATTATTTTCTCTTAACATAATTGTAGGTTATCTTTCTCATCCTTCATTCAATTCTAACATGGTATTAGAGCAGGATCTTTGACCTGTTCTTTTGCTCATCTTCCTCACTCTGATTTCCTTCTACTATTGTCAATTCTCATTCAAGTTTCATCATGCCTACGGATGAACCTATCGGTAATCCTCTTGCCCGAAATTTCTCACCATATGAGGACACCAACAACTCATATTTTCTTCACCCTTGCACTCTCTATCAAGAATAAATTAGGCTACCTTGATGGAAGCATCACCACTCCTGCTGCAACCAACAATCTTTATAGACCATGGGTTAGATGTAATAATATCATTCTCTCTTGGATCCTTCACTCCATATCCCAGGAGATATCATCAAATGTCTGCTTCAAAGGTGATGCCAAGAAAGTATGGGATAAACTAAAAGACAGATTTGCACAACCTGACAATGCTCGGATTTATCAACTTGGGACCATCGTGTAAGGAACTCAATTTGTAAATGATTATTTTACTCAACTGAATGCAGTATGGGAAGAAATACACAACTATCAACCATCACCAAACTGCTCATGTGGTCTATGCATATGTGATGCACTCGGTTCTGTTGGAGAAAGGCAAAAACAGACTATGTCTTTAAGTTCCTTATGGGCTTAAATGAGACATATGATGGCATTCGAGGCCAAATCATCATCATGAGTCCCATGCCCTCACTTGACAAGACCTTCTCACTAGTACTTCAAGAGGAGAGACAAAGGCAGACTCTGGTTTCCATTCTTCCTACTGCAGAATCTTGTGCTTTAATGGCATCCCACAATCAGACCAAGAAGAAAGATAAATCTAACCTCACTTGTTACAATTGTGGAATAGCTGGAGACACTAAGGACAAGTGCTACCAGTTAATTGGATTCCCTCCTGATTTCAAGTTTACAAAGACCAGACAAGGAAACAATCCCTATGCATCAAACCACCAGTCACCTTTCTAATGGTAGTGCAGCAGAACCTGCTCAATTGGCTTTGAGTCAAGCTCAGAAATAGCAACTCATGTTTTTGGCCAACTCTCAAACATTACAGCTTAGCATAGAGGACTCGAGCAAAGAAAAGAATTCAGCATGGTTTGTCCCTTCCAATCATGGCTCCCATATAGCAGGTATGATAATATACCACTCACCCTCATCCAAAACTCCTATCCTTTCCTCTAAACATGATCACCATTTTGCATCCATGACCACCTGCATTTCACACAAACCAAAACACATCACATGGATAGTGGACACTGGAGCCACAGATCACATGGTCTGCTCTACCAGTCTCTTCTCTTCCATCACCTCCACTTCTCAAGCTTATGTACAAATGCTAAATGTAGAGAAAGCACAAGTCACTCACATAGGCGCTGTCCAGAATAGTAATGTCTTAACTCTCCATTGAGTACTATGTATACCATCTTTTACTTTTAATCTTCTCTCACTCAGCAAATTAACTTTAGACTCTTCTTTGTGTCTTTTATTCTTTCGAAAGCAGTGTCTCATTCGGGACCTTGCTACATGGACAATGATTGGAGCTGCTAGAGTTTGAGAATGGCTCTATTTTCTTGATTCCAATTCACTAGGAAGCTCTTTTGACCAATCAAAGTCCAACAACAATCAATTCTGATCCCAACCATTTATCTTGTGTTCAACAAGTTTCAGCAAGTCAAGATTTTCATTTATAGCATTGTAGACTAGGGCATGTATCGAATCAGAGCTTAAATTTGATTTCCTCTCATGCCTCAGATGTAAAATGTACTTATTTTAATCAATGTAATATCTCTCACTTTGCAAAACATAAAAGAAATCCATTTCCCCGTAGTATTTCTTCCACTTCCTCTGCTTTTGAGTTAATCCATTGTGACATTTGGGGACCATATTCACAAGCCACACCTCAAGTATATCAATATTTCCTCATTATAGTGGATGACTATAGCCGAATGACAAGGATCTTTTTGATGAAGTTTAAATCTGAAACTCGAAGTCTCTTGCAATCCTTCATCAAAATAACACAAACTCAATATAATCTCAAGCTCAAACAAATTAGATTTGATAATGGAGCAGAGTTTTTGATGCAAGATTTCTATAATAAACATGAAATCCTCCATCAAAAGACATGCATTTATACTCCTCAGCAAAATAGAGTAGTTGAAATTAAACATTAGCACCTCCTTTCCACTACTCGGGCTTTACTATTCCAGGCCACTCTCCCAACCAAGTTTTGGGAGATGTTGTTCTAATGACAATTCATTTGATAAATAGAATCCCCACTCATGTGCTCAGCAATCGGTCACCCTATGAGATCTTCTTTTTAGCTCCTCCTTCATATTCACATTTAAGAGTCTTTGGTTGCTTATGTTTTATCTCCACTCTCAAACATAACTAGACCAAGCTAGATCCAAGAGCTAGGAGGTGTATTTTCATAGGATATCCGCCAAGGGCTAGAGGGTACAAGGTTTATGATTTGGACATTCACAAGTATAGCATCTCAAGAGATATCATTTTTCATGAAACTTTGTTTACTTTCCAGCATCACCACTACAATTCTACATCTTCTTCATCTCTGGACTCCATTCTAACTCTCATCCCTTTGAATGCAGACTTACAAAATCCTCTTCCCTCATCTTCTTTTCCTTCTTTCAATGATAGAGATCCACTCTCACCTCATTCACTTGACCCTGCCTCTTCAACCGACCCCTCTTCCCCTCCTTCTGATCATATTCCTCCCACCACTCTACCAACCACAATCTTACCCTTACCTTCCCATTTACCACAAAGTTCACCATCCTTTCCACCCCTAAGAAGATTTGATAGGGTCAGAAATCCAACAAAATACCTCCTTGATTATCACTGCAATTTAGCATCTTCAACATCACCTCATCACTCCACTGCTCACCCACTTGAGCATTACCTCACCCACACTCATTTCTCTCCTTCTTACAAGGCATATACACTCTCCCTCTCCTCTACCCGAGATCCAACAACACTTGGACAGTCACTACTCTTCCAAAAGGAAAGAAAGCAATTGGATGTCGATATGTCTACAAGACCAAATTGAACCCAGGTGGTTCAATAGAAAGGCACAAAGCCCGATTGGTAGCCAAGAGTTACAATCAAAGAGAAGGATTTGACTTCCATGAAACCTTTAGTCTAGTTGCAAAGCTCACTATTGTTCGTGTCTTCCTTGCTTTGGCAGCACTTTACAATTGGCATTTTCATCAATTGGATGTTCAGAATGCATTCCTCCATAGAGATCTAGAAAAGGAAATCTACATGGATTTACCTCCAGAATTTCAGCCTAAGGGGGAGTCGCTTACAGATCAAAAATTAGTTTGTAGGTTGTACAAATGCCTTTATGGCCTTAAGCAAGTCTCAAGGCAATGGCACTCAAAATTTTCCACATCTCTCATTTCCATTGGTTTCCAACAATCCAGGTCAGATTATTCTTTGTTTACAAAAGGTCAATTTGTTGCATTGTTAGTATATGTTGATGACATTCTCATTGGAAGTAATGATCTCAAAACAATTGACTTCATCAAGACATATTTGCACAACCAATTTAAGATCAAAGATCTTGTCAATCTAAATTACTTCCTTGGCTTAGAAATATCAAGATCAAAAAAAGGAATTCATTTGAGTCAAGGGAAGTACACTCTTGAGATTTTAGAGGATGTTGGTATGCTCAGATGCAAGCCTATCAACACACCAATGGAATTGAATCATAAACTCTCTCATTTGGTAGCGGATCCTCTCATCGACATTACAGGTTATAAGAGGTTGGTTGGAATGTTGATTTATTTTTCCATTACAAGGCCTGATATCACATACTCTATTAACATCTTGAGTCAATTCATGGATCGCCCTTCACAGATCCATCAGCAAGCTGCACACCGAGTCTTGAGATATCCCAAGGGATCCATAGGCGAAGGCCTCCTATATTCTTCTAAGTCTACACCATTCCTCAGGGCATTTAGCAACTCAAATTGGGCAGCTTGCCCTGAGACCCGAAGATCTACTACTAGTTTTTGCATCTTCTTAGGATATTTTTTAATTAACTGGAAATCAAAGAAGCAAACCACCATATCTTGGTCCTCTGCCGAAGCTGAATACCGCGCATTGGCTAACACCAGTTGTGAGATTGTATGGTTAATAAATCTGTTGCAAGATTTTAATACCAGCCATCCAAAGACCTGCCCTCCTATATTGTGATAACCAGACAGCCATACACCTCACCAAAAACCCCCAATGTTCCATGAAAGAACAAAACACATTGAAATGGACTGTCATCTTGTTAGAGAGAAGGTGCTTACTAGAATCATTACACTAGTACATGTGAGTTCAAAATTACAGATTGTAGACATCCTAACAAAGGCTCTACCTCCTTATGCATTCCATTTTCTACTGTTCAAGATGAACACACTTAATCGATGCATCCACCTTGAGGGGGAGTCTCAAGATTCAAGGAAATTGAGAGATAAGTTAGTAGAAAATTTGTCCCATAATCATCAACTTGCGGTAGAAGCAGTTCAACACCTTGGAAACACAAATGCCACATTTGGAAAGACAGTGCCCACAAGCCATTCTCCTTGATTTACTCTATGCCTATGTTTAGATAACTTGTATAGAGTTTTGTGTTTGTGCTTTCTTATCTTGTTTAATAGTTTCTGCCAGTTTTTTTTAGCTAGTTTGTTTTATTCTTTCTTTACCTATATAAATTACCCTCTTGGGTTTCTCTATATTTAAGGATTTTTACAACATATTTTGAATATATTCAAACTTTCACAATTTTCTTGTTCCAAGTTCTTTTCTCTCAACATAATTGTAGCTTATCTTTCTCATCCTTCATTCAATTCTAATATCCTTTGTCATTATGCCTTTGAAGTAGCCCCTTATTGTAATATGATGATGTGCTGGGGACATATCTAAGATTTATTTCACCTTTTACTGTTGAAAATCTTAGGAGACAACTAACAGGGTAACACAAACTTTTCATTAATTATGTACAAATACTAACTTGTCTTCTTCTGTATTGTCTTGTGAGGAACTTGTGTTTTGTCCCCTAATTTCGGTGTAACAATGTTGTAAGAAGCAAACCATACTACCATGGTGTTGAAGGCATCTGGATAGAATGTAGTTGGTTCAGGTTTAATTCTTGCCTTTAAACAGGAAGTGAATGGATTCAACGTGAATCAAGTTGGCAGGGATTGGTTTCACCTTCGTTGAATTTTTCTGTAAAAACTTTTCGGTAACCTGAAGGTCAACCTAAATGAGACTTGGTCTTTAGGTACAAAATTACAAATACAACAGCAATGTTCTGATTCTTGGTTGTGTTGGTTTACATGAGCGCGTGCTTAAAATTGAATACACTTTGGTTGCTTCTTATGAAATTTTAAATAATACTAGACCAGGCCTTCCTAACAATAGACGTAAAATGGACCTTGATCGAATCCCACGGGTTTCAATAAGCAATTTAGATGTGGCTTACCTTTTCTTCATTGTAATCTCGTAAACCAAGGAATCCTACGATTATCTCTTGGAGATAAGATTGGCTGATGTCTCTACACCCATGATTTTTGGGGACATGAAAACCAGTATCCATTATTGCTTTGTGGAAGACAAGGTTTCACATTGATTACCTGCGGATGGTGAATTTATGGCAAAGTCTTGAAATACCAAGTTTCTAGAACTTAAAATACCTTGTAAGTCAGTAAGTGTCTTCTCGCCCATCTCATGTTAAGGTTATTGCTCCTTAAATGCCAATTGTATGTTCTGTCAATGGAGCAAACTGCAAAGAATTGGCAATAGACGCAGAAGTGGATGAATTTTTGGTTGGTGGTGCTTATTTTGATTTCTTTTAACACAAAAATAAAAAACTTTGATTGTTATTGTTTGGTCATACGGTTTTTAATTTGGAGACTGACCCTCAACCTTAAATTTTACTTTGCAAATCAGCCAGAATTCATTGACATCATCAAGTATGCCACCGTGAAGAAGAGTGCTTGAACTTCGAAGCTGGGTATTGCTACGACCCTCCCTCCCTTCTCCTGAAATCCCTTTTGTGCAACTTGGGTTATAAGGTGTTTGTGGACAGTACCCAGAGGACCAGAGCAAATGTTAGCTAGTGGATTTGTATGTGTAATAAACCAGGGATTATCTTATGTAACTCGTTTCATGTATCCCCAACATTATAAAGAATCTGGTTTAACATTCTTCTTGAATTGGTTACAATTATAAAAGTTTCGGGTTAGCAATTGTGAGGTTGGTGTAGCAAACTAGCTAACCCCTATGAACCCATGTCGTCTTGCTCAACACATCGAATAATCAGTGCCAAACTAGAGAGCCCCATGGCCAATGTCCAAGTAATTACTCAAGCTAAAAGGAAAAAAAACTGCATTTAAGTCAAGTAATTTGTCAAACAAGACTGATGGGTTGTGCCGTGCGTCTTTTCTTTTCACAATTAAGGTCTCAATGAGTGTATTGGTCAGCACAATTATAAGGAAAAGAACGAACTTAGTACCATTTTAAGGCGTAAGGGAAGGGCATAAATTGACTTCAGAGCTTATGTGCTGTGGTAGGCACCACCAATAACCAAAAGTTGTCGGTTGTTCTGCGTGTAGTGTATGTGTGTGTGTGTGTGTGTGTGTGTGCACTGTGTGGAGCTTATGAGACAACCATAGTTGAAATTTGAGAATGTGGGCGACATATTGAAGATGAGTTTTGTACATAGGATAGTACTTGTCCTTTTCAAAATAATGGATATTCTTATTCAAAGTTCGTGGTGAATATCGTAGTCCAAAATTTTGTCAAATATCATGTGGTCAAGAAGTGAAAACTTTTGATCTCTGCAAACTAGTTTCAAGCATACCAACCAATCTTTTTGGCTTGTTCGGATTCTGAACGTGTCAAAGTCCTGATAGACTTAATTTCCAAATACCACCACCCACCAGCGAGGTCCTAATCCTTATCCCGATGGAATAAGGCAGTGAGGTCCACCGCCACCACCCACCAGCGATGACCTGCTCAATTCATACGGTCAAACGGCCCTACCACCAAAGATTTCTGGTCAAAATGTTTACAAAATGAATGTCCTCTCTCTCTCTCTCTGTCTCTCTCTTAAACACCTTGTTCTACCACTATGCTGCCACTATAATGCATTCAGTTCATTTGACCAAATACCAACATTTTTGGCACGGCAGTACACAACAAATAAGAGAGAAGTCTAGCAATTATTCGTTGGAAAAGTTAACACCACTATTGTTCCTCGTGAGAGACAGAGGAGAGACAATGAGAACCTATGGCGATTCCATTAATTAGGCAGGGGATAGTCGTGAAACTAGGAAAAAGTTTATAAAAAAAGTTTTCGAGACTAATTCAATGTAATTGTAAGAATTAGTTCACATATACCCTTATTTTCTCGTAATACTCTTTCGAATTTGTTCATTTTATGCTAATTAGTTATATAATTAAACCCGAAATGTTTAAATTATAATAAAATAATTATATCATTTCAAGCTGTTTCAAGAGAGATTATGTCTAGCAAAGTTTACAGAATCCGGAGAGAACCAAGACTAAGCATGTCACCCATTTCATGGTGGAGGAAATGAGACCTTTGACATGGAACTTTGGTCAGCAACCCAAACTTTACCAATAAAAAAGGGAAATAAATAACAATAATATTAAAAGGGTTACACAATAGATACATCAAGTCAAAAGCCACTAGGTTTGTTAGTGGTCTATAATCATGGCACTCCATTCATCTAGAAAAATCCAAAAAGGCCTTGCACACGAGAACAAGGAAGCCTTATTTTATTTTATTTATTTTTCTACTCACATCATTACTATAGACAAAAACACCTTCCGATCAGATCAAAAGCAGATTCGTCGAGCCAAACACCCCTGATTGCAATACTATAAAAAAAAAAACATATATGAAAGCAGTCTTTTACACTATAGGCTAGGGATGGTAATTTTCATTAAAATCCAACCAAAAAAGAAAAAACTTTGCTACACAAAACTAAAATTTGAAATCTAATTTTGATATAATGTTCTCACACCCAATAACTGAGAAGGGCTCAAGAATACCCAATTGGCCAGTAAGTATAATACTATATCATTTGATGAATAAAATTTGGTTGTAAAACTTTTCCCCCTCAATACAAATCTTATGACAAGATTTGAATGTGGCATGATATAAATTTGAAAACGGTAAGGTTCGTTAAAGCGAATAATAAATAGATTAAACTAGTATCAAATTCAAATAACTTAATTTTAATATGACAAACGTACTTAATTGGTATCATATAAATTTTTTGGGTTTTTTTAATCTGGTGTTGTATAATTTTATTGTAAAATTAATATATTTTTGATTTTATTTTGCTAGAATATAAATCAAATATCTAAAAAAAAGAAACAAAATCTCAAAATGAAGCTTCTTCGTAAAATTAATTATATCCACCTTCTTGCACATTATCTATCTAGTATTACAATTAGTAATTTAAATTACATATTTATAAAAACACAATAGTTAAGATTAATCTAATTTTTATTTAATTTGATCTGACGGTTAAAATTCAATCTTAAAAAAAAATTACATCCTACGATATCAATTTTTTACACGATTTCAATATACAACCAACTAGCGCCCTCAATGTTAGACAAAGCTAAAACCGCACCGATGGGTTACCTCTCTATTCCCTCTCCTCTCTTATCTACCTCTCTCTTATTTTATTTTTTTTTATATCCATTCTAGTTTAAAATTACATAATTAAAAAATAAACTGTTATTTAAAATATAAACTTTACACTTGATTCAAAAATTTATATAATAAAATACAATACAATTTAAATTCCAAAAAATAAATAAAATGGTTTTTGTTTTTCGCGGTTTAGATCATTTTAAATTTTATTTTAAAATTAATCTAATAGTTAATATTAACTCCTCAAATTTAATAGAGATAATAGGCACTCTAATGGTGTGTTTGGGGTAACGTTTCAAAAATACTTCTAATAAGCACTTAAAAAAATAGTGTTTGGAATGGTCCTATCACCACCACCATCACTACCCCACCATTACCATCGCCATGCTGTCACCACTACCGTTACCGCCACCCTACCACCACCACCTCCACCCAACTTCTACCACCATCACCACTATCACCATTACTACCACCTCCTTCACCCAACTCTAACCACCATCACCACTATTGCCAAACACCATCACCATTATCTTACCACCATCCACCGTCACCCACTACCATAACCCACCAGCACCCGTTGCCCACCACTGTCGCCCACTGCCACCTACTACCATAACTCACCACCACCCGTTGCCCACCATCACTGTCATAGCCCCACCATCGTCACTACCCCACCATCACCATCATCGTTGCCCGCTACCATCACTATTGTCACCCACAACTACCACCACCACCACCACGGTCGTCGTCACCCACCACAACTATCACCGTCTCTCACCACTACCACTGTCACCCATCACCACGATCACCACTTACTCTCATTACAAGCGGTGCTTAAATTTTTTTTTTTCTTTTTTATTTTTGTAATTTGATTTTGAATGTGAATACAAATATTTTATTATTAGCTATTTTTATTTTTTTGTACCTTCATGCACAAAAATAACTAGTATATATATTAACGTAAAACGATCATTACTCAATTTTTAATATTATAAAATATCTTCGTGGACAAAATTATTACTAGCATTCTTTAAGTTGCAGAGTATCATTGAAGTCTCATTTAGAGGTATTCAAATTTTTGATTGGCCGCAATTTTTTATCCTATCCTACTAAATGACTAGCCGCAAAAATCGGATAAAAATACGGAATACCCATCAATTTTTGCATACCTATCCTACCTTACTCGCAAAAAAATATTTATTATTGTATTTGTTTAACAATTATGATGGATTGATGTTCACGTTTTCTTGTGTTTTATTATTATAATTGTTATTGTTGTTGTTTTATGTTTTAGTGTTATTGATTTATTGAATTGTTAAATTGGTGCATGTTTTTTAATTGAATTGTTAAAATAATTTAAAAATTAATAGCTACAAAAGTGTTTAGTCGATTTCTTACCCGATTAATCGAGTAGGAATATTAAACCTGATCAGGTAGGATAGATCAAAAAAAAAAAATTTATAAAATATCAGATAAGAAACTAAAAAATTATATTTCTTAAGGATAAACTCTCTCTCTCTTTGGGGTTATCCACTTGTTTTACCAAATCCAATGATCGCTTATTTTATTTTTGTTGGGTTTTTTAGTAGTTTTGTGCAATAAAGACAATAATATATGCCACTCTGTACCTATCTTGTTTGGTGGCGTAGACCTCAATAATCTTGTTTTTTGGAATGAAGTGACGGTTTGGTCGCATTGTGACCTAAAGCCCTCTAGAAAGTCTATTTCTATTAAAACTTGTTAGACACTACGAAACCAGTGATTGCACAAAAATTGGTTCAAATTTTGGCTCTTAGTTTGACCAATGGCTGGAAAGGTTAAACCCAAAAAACAAACTTAGTTATTTTTCTCTCAACAAAGACAATTTTTTTTTAAAATCACGCATTATTTAGACTCATAATTATAAATAAAAAAACATTAGAGAAAATTGTACCTATTTAATGCAAAGTGCATATTTCAAATAAGTCCACCTTTACGATTGAATCAGGGATTAAGTCTGGTCTCTTATAACTCAAAAATCTCAAATTTAATACTTCTTATAACTCATAAGGGACAGTCATCATTGTTCTTTATAGAATGTAAACTCACTCAAGATATGGTGGTTAGTGTTCAAGTTCCAATAAGTATTCAATGCAAGTCTGAACATCATATAACAAAATAAATAGATAAATAAATAAGACTTCGTTGAAGAATCGAAATAATTCCTAAAATCTCACTATCGAGACTAATATGGTCGAGCAAGAGATAATTATTTGAGTAAGCTGCACATATAACCTTGAAACTATGATTCTTATTTCAATTAAGCACTTAATTTATTTTTTTTTGTCAATTGAACTCTTGAACTCTCTAATTGTGTCAACTAAACTTTTCTACTTACTTACATTAGATTTTTTAACAGAAAATGACGAATTGTGTTATTCACGTGACACTAATGATTGGAGTAAACTACACATATAACTCTCAAACTATTACTCTTATGTTAATTAAGTTCTTGAATATTTTTTTGTGTCAATTAAACCCCTCAACTTTCTGATTGTGTCAATTGAGTCATTTTATATTTTCGTGTCATATAGTCACGTGAATGACATACTCTGACGAAGAGAGACATGATAACTTGATTGATAGAATTAAAGCGTTTTATGAGTTCAATTGAGACAAAAATAAAATTTAAGAACTTAATTGACACAAATTATAATTTAAAAATCATATATATAATTTACTCTAATTATTTAGTCGAAAATAAGCAACCCTTTGACTGTATGATTGGTGTGATGGTGAATATAAATTCATTTTATATGGCTTTGCGTCTTCAAAACGATTCTTTTCCCATCACAAGAAAAGGAGATGGGAAACCAGTTCAGCAGAGATTTATTCGTTTTGATTGCTCACATTCAGTAAGGTGGTTGGGGGGTGGGGACTAGTGGCCTCTCCAAGTTTAGCCATAGCTGGTGGACCACCGCAAACCACCACCACCACCATAAATGGTGGAGAACAATAATATGGGACCAAAACTGATTTTTTTCCCATCACAAGAAAGGTCGAATGGGAAAACAATTCAAGAGAATTTATCCCTCTTGATTTGCTCAATTGACGTGGAGAGTGTACTGTCTCTCCAAGTTGAACCATAGCTGGACCACCAGTATGGTTCATTGTACTTGGGTACGGCTTCATTGGAGTGCGGGGTCTTCTGGATAGGATAAATAATAGAATCGAACCCATGGAAATGGTTTTTAAATAAATTTAAAAAATTATTTAATTTGAATTTGTTTAAAAAATGAGTTAAATTTAAGTTCGATATGAGTTTTACTTATAAATGAATTGAATTTTACGAGTTATAGTCGAACAAAAAAGTCTAAAAAATTGTTTAAACTTAACTCATTTAAAAAACAAATCTAATTATATACAAACCGAACTCGAACAACTCGACTTAATTATCAGCCATATTTCTAAACATGAACATATCAATTTAAAGAGAAAGAAAGGTTACGGTGCCAAAGAAAGTAAGATATTAAAAATTATAATTAAGTTATATTTTTTTTGGAGTGTAAGTAACAACTGTAAAGAATATAATTGATCTCAAAATATTATAATCGATCACATAAGTTATAATTTTTAAAAATCAAGGTACAACTCATAAAAAAAATTACAATTGATTGAAGTAATTCATGATCGATCATAAATATTTTATGATAATTCATTTTTAATTTTACTTTTAAAAGGTATTATTTAAATTTAAAAAATAATAATTTTCGATACGTACTATTTTTTTCTCAATAGAATATTACTATCCCCAAATTCAGATGAAACTAAGAGGGTATCTTTTGGAAGCACTCCAAATCACAAGGATGCTCTATTGTAATCATATGTGTGAAATTTTAGATTTTGGTTTTAAAAAAAAATAATCTGTGATTTTTCTTAATTAATTACGGTTATCGTTAATCCTGGCATTTGGTCCATTTCGTTGATAAATAAATAACACAGCTGGTCCAAACAGAGCCTAACGGCGAGAAGGCCAACCAGCTGGCCCACACTACTCGCAGACTTATTTCCTTCCAATCAAGTTGGGTCCCACATATGACTGTTGTTGGAAACTTGGCATAGCTACAAACAGTGTTTGGTGGGGTCCAGACCAAGAAGATTTAGTTTTTGAATCTTAATGATAATAATAGTCAAACATATTGGTATAATCTCTACAGCTAAGATTTGCTGGGGGTTCTGCAAATTGACAAGAAAGTTCTACGAATCGAACGGTCATGATTTGATCTGGAGCAGAGGCCCACGTCAGCCGTGATCAAGATCATACATCACATATTCAAAAGTGAATTTTTGGATTGCATATGTGCGTGTTCAAAAGATTTGTATGGATGGTCACGGGGTTTGTTTGGTCCCAGATATGCAAAATCCAGAAAAGTGGGAGCCATGGATGACTTTTTTCTCAACTTGCAATTTCAAAATTATTCCCCTTTTTTTTTTGTGGTAAGAAAAAATGAAGATTAATGATGTATTAGAAAAAAAAATCTTGTATTCCTTCTTACTCGAATTTTCGTCGTTGGTTATACTAGGTGGCACACCTATTCTGTAGCCCAATCCTTCTTGATTTTGTGTTAGAATCTTTTCATGCTTCTTTTGCGATTCATCTATGATTTATACAATTTTCTTATTTACTTTAATATTGCATCTAATTACTTAGGATAACTTAACTATCTCCTTCGTCATAAGCAGAATCGGAATAAGACCCTAACTCCCATCTTTGTTTGGTTTTGTCGACAACTCGACTTGTAAATATACTCCACTTTATTTACATACTTTAAGACACGTGATCTTATTAATTATTCTAATCATGCGTAATCTTTTATGTGCCACTTCAAATAATATTCGATGTCTTTTGTTTAAACACAACAATCCCTACAAAGGGATCTAATGATTAATCCAATGATCAAAAGTAAAACTGAAATGATTTCGTTTTCATAATTTTTTTTTTGAACAAATTTTCATTATTAACTTTTCAACAATTTTTGGTTTGATCTCTTAGCCACTAAATTAACAATATCTGGCCACTCTCAATTTCCTTGCTTCACTTAACAATATCTGGCCGGTTCCAAAAAAAAAAGAAAAAAAAATAACAATCCCTCTGTTACCATTTTAATTTCATTTTTTTCTACAAGTTGTATGTCTCTACAAGCCTCTCTTTTTTTTATAAGTAATGGGTAGGAACAAAACCATGGTTGCATCAATGTTGAAGTTTTAGTGGAGAAATTTTGAAAATAAATCGATACAATATTAATTTTTTTAGATGTTTTTTATGCTATCTTTCATATATGAATTGGTCACAATATTAATGAAATTGAAAGCCTAACCTAAACTAATTATGATAATTTTTTGTTATATCAGTTGAATAAGCTCTCATCCTCTTGTCTTTTTGAAACCATATAATTTTTAGAATTAAAAAAAAAAAAAAAGACTTCCAAATTTGGAATCTATTATCAAAATACAACTCTTTCCAAACAAAAATAACAATCCAACATACTTTTAAACATATTTACTGATCTACTGCAATTTTTAAAAACAGAATCAATAATTTCGCTTTCACCGTGAAAGCGGAATCAACAAAAACACCTTTAATACTTACAAAAATGTCATTTTTTTGTTGTAATATCATTTGTTGAAAACGGAATTATTGATTCTGCTTTTAAAAATCGCAAGGTGAAAGCAAAATTATTGATTCCGAAATCAACAATTTCGTTTTTTAAAATTGTCGTATATCAATAAATAAGTTTAAAAATAGGGAAAATTTTAACCACACTCCCTCTAGTTTACCATATCTTCAAACACACCCCCTGTAGTTTCTAAACCTTCAATGACACCCCTTATTAGATTAAATTTTTTAACTAGAATGTAAATTTACTAAATTGCCCATGATATATTTGAGGATAAACTTCAACCACACCCCCTCTAAGTATGTATATCTTCAATGAGACCCCCTCTAGATAAGCATATCTTCAATGAGACCCCTATATTTTATATTTTTTTTAAGTATTAAAATTTCGAGTGAATTAAAATTCGATTCAAGTTAATTAAAAATTATTTTTTTGCATATTAAAATTTGAGTCAATTAAAAATTATATTTTTTTAAGTATTAAATTTGAGTTAATTAAAATTCTATTTGAGCCAATTAAAAATTATTTGTAATCGACTAAAGTCAAATTTTAATCAACTCGTATTGAATTTTAATTAGCCAAATTTTAATACATAAAAATATAAATTTTAATCGACTCAAATTTTAATTGACACGAATTTTAATAAGTAAAAAAATATAAATTTTAATCGACTCGAACCGAATTTTAATCGGCGCTAGCAACTCGGGTAGAGTTCAAATTGACTGAAATTTTAATATGTAAAAAATATATTTTAATAGGTTCGAATTTTAATAAGTTAAAAAAATTAAATTTATTCAACTTCAATCAAATTTTAATTGGTTCAAATTTTAATATGTAAAAAAATAAATTTTAATCGACTAGAATTTTAATAAAATTTTATGTAAAAAAATTACTTGAGATTTATATAAGGGCATTTGGTATTTTAGATTAATTCTTTTTGTTAGAAATGGTAGTTTAATGGTAAGGGGTGTTAGTGATGTTTAAATATAAACTAGAAAGGGTTTCATTGAAGATTTAGAAACTAAAAAGGATATTTTTGAAGATATGATAAACTAGAAGGGGTGTGACTGAAGTTTTCCCTTAAAAATATTATAGATAGATAATTTTGTTAAAAAATTAATGTATTTTTTGTAATAAATTCTCTGAATCTGTGCAGCTACATGCATGTAATCACCTAAAGCAAAGCCGGCTATCCGAGGGCTGAGCATGACAGCATCCCGTGCACTCTCTTTCTTTCTCTGGTCTTACTCTGTCACGTTAACGTTGGGCGGGACCACCCACCACACCGCCATTAATACCCTTTCTCCCACCTGCCTCCTATCTCTCTCCCTGTCTCTACCCAATCGCTCCACTTCTCTCTATCTACTTGCCAACAGTTGTGTGAGGATTTTAATGAACCAAAATTCGAAGAGTGGTCAACCTAGCCTGTCTCAGCTTCGGCGAAAGTTCTCACAGACCCATGAAAAAACCACATAAGCAACAGAATTACAAAATTCAAGCCTCCTCCTCCTCCTCCTCCTCCTCCTCCACTCTGTATTTTCTCTTTCAAGAAAATATTCATTAGTTTTTCACTGAAAAAGAGGTGGGTATTCCCTTTTTTTATTATTATTATTCGGTAAGTAAGAGGTGGGTTTTCGTTTTCTGGCTACCAGTGTTCTGGGTTTCTTTTTTTGTTTATATTTTGTGGGATTTGTTGTAGAAAAGTAGTCAATGGGTGATGTTTATCTTGGTTGATCAAAACGTTTGTATTAAAAAAATCTCTTTTTTTTTTCCCTTTCCCTCGGTTCAGTTTTTTTTTTACACAGATCTGCTTCTGATAGGTTCTTTTACAAGTTATGTGGAGCTAAGATTTCACCAATAATATTTGTTCTGTGATTTGCAGTCCAATAGAAGTTTTGTGAAGGAAGGAACCAAGAGGGTAGTTTTTTTCTGGGAGGTAGTTTCCATGGGGATTTGCTTGAGTGCTCGAATTAAAGCCGAAAGCCCATTTCACACAGGTATAGATAATTTCACTCAGTTTTTGTTTTGACCCGTTTACCAAAATCTGCTTATTTGTTTGGTGTTTCCTTCAGTTTTAATTTAATGTATCTGAATATTAGGGGGGGTTGATTTTGGGTAATTTCTCTCCCTATCTCTTTCCCCTTTCTGTTGGGAATTTTGTATTTGGTTTATTTTTCATGCTGATTACATCGATTTCAGTATTGTTAAATCATGATTTTTCCCCCTAAATTACAGTTTTCAAAAGTGCCAATTCTCTTTGCAGATTGGTATACTGATATAGGTTCTAATCATTGGGGAACTATGTTTCTCAGGAGAGAGGGTGCGAGAATTTGTGAACTAGGTCTTTTGTGAACCTTTTATGAAGATGTACAATTATACTTTGGAATATTTCAGTGTTATCTAATTAGGTAGATGATGTTCATTGATTTTGCTCAGGTGTGAATTCCAAACCTGTTAGCACAAATGGGAATGATCTAAGCAATTTGAGTGACAAGGTCTCATCAATATCAGTCCCACCAACTCCTCGGAGCGAGGGTGAGATCTTGCAATCGCCTAATTTAAAGAGCTTTAGTTTCTCTGATCTCAAACTAGCTACGAGGAACTTCCGTCCTGATAGTGTGTTAGGAGAAGGTGGTTTTGGCTCGGTTTTTAAAGGCTGGATTGATGAACAATCATTCACGGCTACCAAGCCTGGGACCGGCATGGTGATTGCCGTGAAAAGGCTCAACCAAGAAGGTTTCCAAGGTCACCGCGAGTGGTTGGTGAGTATCTCTGTCTCTTTTCTTGAAGAGCCACCAACAATTTTGTACTATGTCGTGTGAGGTTTTTTGTATGATTAAACCAGTTTGCTAGAGATGTGAGTTGGAAGAATTTCTTGGATGTCTCTGTATACGATCTGTCCACCGATAGGATGAACAAAATTGTCAGAGTTTGCTAACTTAGCATTGTCATTAATTGTTGCATCTTCTGGTCCTATAGGCCGAAGTGAATTATCTGGGGCAGTTTTGTCATCCTCATCTTGTGAATCTGGTTGGGTATTGTTTGGAGGATGAACATCGGCTATTGGTGTACGAATTCATGCCTCGTGGCAGCTTAGAAAATCATTTGTTCAGGAGTGAGTTCTTTTTCTTCTCTATACTCATATTTGGAACCCAACATAGTATTTATGATTCATAGTTTGTATTGATGTATCTTGTAAAAAGAGGACAGAAATAAACTTCTGAATTAATGCAGTGAATTTTTGTACCAGGAGGTTCTTATTTTCAGCCTCTTTCTTGGAGCCTTCGTGTAAAGGTTGCGCTTGGAGCTGCAAAGGGGCTGGCTTTTCTTCACAGTGCAGAAACAAAAGTGATATATCGGGACTTCAAAACTTCTAATATTTTGCTCGACTCGGTATATATGCTATGGAATAGATTTTTTTACTCCTTTTGTTGCAAGCATAAAGGTTTTTAATGCTGCTTGGTTTCCTGTTTCCTCGTTAACAGTTTTTCGTTTCTCATGTAATGCCAGAACTACAATGCAAAGCTCTCTGATTTTGGGTTGGCCAAGGATGGGCCAACAGGAGACAAAAGCCATGTTTCTACTAGGGTTATGGGAACATACGGATATGCAGCTCCCGAATATCTAGCCACTGGTACGTTTGATATATATTTCCTTTTGAGACATTTGAATGTCCATGTGGTGTTCCTCATGTATCTGTTTCCATCCTGTCCTAAAGTGCTCCTATCTTTTATTCCTTCAGTAGAAGGCAGGAGCGGAGCCAGACTTTTTTTATAGGGGGGGCAACTTCAAAGTTTAATTTTTCATTAAAAAATGACAATTCGAAGTGCAATCCATATAGATAAATACATCAAAAAAGTAAAAAAAACAACTCAACGAAATTCATCAAAAAAGTCTAACAAAGATACAATGTTGATTATGATTGTGACAAAGTATAACAAAGAATGAATAAACCATGCCGTTACTTAGAACAATGTTGTATGTTATTGCTAAGATTATCACTTTTCTTAAATAAAGGGTTATTTCAACATTGATCACCTTTAAGAATTCTACCATAGCCAATTCAAAGGTTAATTCCTTTAGTTGGATAAAATTAATATTTATCATCAAATTTGGCAAACAATTTATAAGGACTATAAATAACAAAATAAGTAAAAAAAAATAGTAGAAATAATTTAGAAAAACAAAATTTAGCACGGGTTTTAAAATTTAGGAATAACATAATTTATCATAATCAAATTATTAATCAAAAAATAGGACCTATGGGCGATCAAATCATTACTGTTAAATTGAAATTAAGACTTAAAGCTCTATAGAAAAATATTAAATGGGTAAAAGTATTGTAGATACACTAAGAACCCAACTAAAAAGTATAAAGGATGCTCCACTGTGGGGGCAATTCTAAATACAAATAAACCCCCAGGTTTTTGGATCTTTTCAGTGGGGGCAATTTTTTAAAAGTCCTCTAACACATTAAGAATTCTAACTACACCCCAACATTTTTCAAAATTTCAGTGGGGGCAGCTGCCCCCATTGCAAATCCGCCCCTGGTAGAAGGATGCTGATATAGGTTAATTCCCCCTTTGTGCTGTAATCCAGTCCATCCAATCATTTTCAGATGAAAGGTTCCCACATTGGCTGACTACCTCTTGGAATCTCTTCCTTCACCTAAGGCCTGCTACTTGTTAGTGAACTTTGGGGTCGTAAGACAGAAATCGTAGGATGCCTTGGGCACCTGCGATCACACTATCCCCTGATTGGAATTCTGCAAGCTAACTTGGTTTAAATTCAACCTCACTTGCGAGGTTTTCGTTTTCTCTCCCTCACGATCCTGTCCCTATGTGCATCTGCTGCACGGTTGCATAGAATTGTAGGCTAGTGGATGAACTGGTCTAATGTAAACTCTCTTCGTAGTATTGTTTCAGGCCTGCTGTATATTTTTGTTCGGGAAGTGGATTTGTTAAGTGTTGCCACCTTTGGTATAAATTTGACATGCTCTACTCTCTTTCATGCCGATCTGATTTACTTTCCCGAATCAGGGTCTATTTTTCACCATGGAAGACCATCTATCTCAGCAAGCTGATTATTCATGAAGAATCCTGACTATCTGCTATGTTTATGCATTTGTTCCGTCTACATGGTTGTTTATATTGATTCGGTTGTGATAATGTCCAATTGCACCTATTGTAGGTCATTTGACTGCCAGGAGTGATGTATATAGTTTCGGAGTAGTTCTTCTTGAAATGCTGTCTGGCCGAAGAGCAGTAGACAAGAACAGGCCATCAGGAGAACACAACCTTGTAGAATGGGCCAAGCCATACCTGGCCAACAAACGCAAAATTTTCCGTGTTCTGGATAACCGTCTAGAAGGCCAGTACTCATTGGAGGTAGCCCAGAAGGCAGCAAACCTTGCATTGCGATGCCTGTCTGTAGAACCGAGGTTCAGGCCAACCATGGATCAGGTGGTAAAAGAACTGGAGGAACTTCTGGATTCCAAGGAAACTGCAAACAATCACAGCAGCAACCGGAGCAATGGGTCTAGACCTCGTAGACGAAGTGCAGATGATGCTAGGAGTAAGAACACTCCAGCTGCTTATCCGAGGCCAGCTGCTTCCACCCTTTATGGCAAGTAAATCAATCAATTGAATTGTCATTGGGAACACAGGAATTTAACTATATTTGGTAAGCGATTGTACAGTTGTTTCGGCTAAATGTATTCAAGATCAAGTTTTTTGTTGACAAAATCTCTAGGTGAGTTTGTAATCACTAATATCTGCCAGGTCGTGTTTCTGGGATTGTTGCCAAAATGTTTGTAGTATTAAGTAGAGAGCTAAGATAAGTGATGGTAGCTCTTATTACTGGTGGCCCCCCACAAAAGGGATGCTTTTCTTCTACATGTAAATTAGTTTATTACAATTGTTTGTTTGTGTTCTAGAAAAAGAATGGAAAAACAAATTTAGCTAGATATCACCTCATCAATTTTTGCTTGTAGACAACTTGATAGTTTGTG
>CM042195.1:15541942-15589261 GCA_023539305.1 Ilex asprella
GGGGAGGGGGGAGAGGAGGGGGAAGGAAGACTTGAACCCTTGATCTCAAGAAGACAAAGTCTTTACAAGAAGAGGAGTACTATTAGACCAAAGGTCCATTGGTAAATAATTTTTCATTCATTACCGCTCATTGAAATCTATATCCATTGAATCCAGTGGTTCATTTTAGATAAACTTGATTGTATACATGAAAGCCTAGAAAAACTATTAGAATTAGGTAGGGCTGCATTCAAGTAAATCCCATGTAGATTATAAGTGGGAAAAGAAAAAGGACCTCATAAGTTGTAACATGTTGAATGAAAGCGTACATACCTCATCAATGCAGCCTTCCTCCAACACCAAATACAACTCTTAAGTAATGGAAAGAGGGAGAGGGAGAGAGAATGGCAGGCAAGTAAGGTTGTCACCATCACCATGTTCTTACCAATCCAGGTGTCCAGTTTCTCCAATCCAACTTCCCAATAGATTTGTTCCTGAAGCTCACCATTTCTCTAAAATCAAAAACCCTCTTTCGATTAGTTCCCTGTTTTCCTATCTCAGGTTCCTCTAAATTTTCTTCCTTTGCATCTTCAGCTTCTTTCACAGGGTCAGGGACACATTCTTCTGGCGGCAATGTTTCAATAATGATACTTCCAAGCATCTCAACCACGTCACTCATTTTTGGGCGGGACTTTGGCTGCTTCATGAGGCACTTGTTGGCTAAGGATGCAAGTTTCTGAGCTGACCTAATGCAATACTGTCCATCGAGTAGTGGATCTATGATTAAGCAGAATTTCTTTGGATCTGACACATAAGGTCTTACCCATTCCAAGAGTTTCTGCTCACTTCGAGGCAAATTACGCTCCACTGCCCGCCTTCCTGTGATTAGTTCATAGAGAACAACCCCAAAGCTCCAAACATCACTTTTCACAGTCAGCCTGCCAGTTCGGACATATTCAGGGGCAGCATAACCGACGGTACCAACAACCTGTAGAAATGAGAAAATCAGCAAATCTACTGTAGATACCACAAAATAAAAGAATAATATAAATAAGAAAACAATTAGAAATGTATGAATTATAATCTGCATATTAAGGAGCATATAAAGATCAGCAAGTTTCAGATGGGACTCAATTTATCACTCCATGTGTACTTCCAGGACATCATACCATAAAGCATTATGTAGCTAGAATGTATTCAGGTCTCACACACAGACAACCAGCACATAGATACCAGGATTGCAGATACCTCTAGCAGCCCACGAACCGGGATTGCACGACTTGAAATGGGCTGAGTTCACGATCCAAATCGCTCAAAGTCCCCACCCCAAATTATAACTCAAACAGAAAATTGATTCATGATCTAGGTAATCTCACATTATAATATAACCTTAACCCCAAATTATAACTCTTAATTTGTTTTTTCTTTATTTTACAATTCCTTATACTCATATTTTGACAATATTTATAAAAATTATAAAATAAATATTTATTAACTACGTACATGCGCATATATAATTCTATATAGAAGTTACAATACAAACCACGACCCAAAATAGCATACCAACTAAGCCTATCCCACCGTACCGCATATTGAAAGAATTATCATACCACGTATCCGTACCCGTACCACAATCCGAGTAACATTGACAGCACCCGCCCTCTTTTGCCCTTTTTCACAAAAAAGACATCAACGAAGAAGAATTAGCTTACCGATGTTGAAACATGACTTAGTCCGGCAGCGGGACCCTGCCTAGCCAGCCCAAAGTCTGAGAGTTTTGCATTAAAATTCTCATCCAGAAGAACATTTGAAGTTTTGAAATCTCTGAATATTAACTGCATCCAAGATAAGGCGGATCAATATCAAATACTGCAGCACATACTACTCACAGTTGATCAAATTAACCAAACAACTGCAGAACACTAGTAAAAAAAATAGTTAAGGAAATGTCATAAACTAAATGCGTGAATGCATGGACATCATTTATATTTTACCTAACAAGTACATGTTTCTTTTTCTGTTGAAGAGTGAAAAACACACATGCTGTTGTTACAAAGAGTGTCGGACACTTCGACTCTTCTCTTGAAGTCGTTAGAGGTACCAATCAAGATAACAGCATGAAGCACAAGCACTATAAACATCTCACTTTAAATATGACATAAATGCAATTTAAGAAGGCACTCCCTGTCCCACAGCACTTTGATCCAACCAACTCAAGAGCTTGACCAATAAAATAAGGCATAAGCTGACAAATTCTATTTTGCAAAAACCTAATATTTTCAAATCCTCACACAAGAATTTATCAACCATGTGAACAATTGGCTAGTGTCAATAAAGTTTGTCACATGAGATCTTTGCAAATTGTCACAGTATGTTGACATCAAAATGGGAAAAAAATAAACAGAAGTCCTTGTATTCTGTCAATTACAGCATTCATAATACCATCAGTGGCTGAATTTAAGACCATAAACAGAAGTTGGATTTATTGTATAATCAGCTCTCTCTCTCTCTCTCTCTCTCTCTCTCTCTCTCTCGCTTCTATATCATCTAACTTATCCAGTTCCCATGCGCACAAAGTAAAACAAAATTGTTGTTTGAAGTTTGAACCATATTTACTATTACTATGTTCCTTGGATCTTTTTCCTTGCATATCTTGTCTACTTTAGCATCCTCCATGGTTTAGTCTACGACATATGTCATCCGCCATCCTAATTCCCTCCAAGTTTAAGAAACCCTAAAGAGAAGACTGAATGAATTATTTTGTGGTTACTACATCCGTGAATAATTGGTAAAGTAGTGTTTGGGTTCATAACTAGCGATTCTTCTGGTTAAATATTTATAAGAGTGACATATTTAGGTCGGCACTCATGGCCTATGACACAAACGACCTGAGCCTTTCCCTGCATTGCAAACAAATGACACAGTTTTAAAGGCCAATCACTAGCCAGTTACAGGAACTATTTGGTGTGCACAAATGTAGAGTCACCATAACTAATGAAAGTTAGTTGATTCATGTCATAATAGCCCCAATGTTGTAAAAACATGCAATTTGCATTTCTCACTGAGATGAAGCTAATGCTCCGTCAAAGTATGACAAACCATATTGCCTAATTACTTAACACCCTGCTCAAGTACTTCAGAACGTAATACCACAATTTTAACCACTCAACCACGTTAAGAGTATCTCACTTGCAATGTATTAACCTTTATACTTTTTACAAGGTTAAAGTTCCACCAAAGAGCCCTAAAGAAGTATCAACACTGAGGCAAACAAAATAGCCAAAACCAGTCACAGCCAGACCAAATGGTTGTGTCTCTTGACTTGACCATAAGCAAGTGAATTCCATTGCAGGTGAACAAAATTAAATAATAATACGAAAACTGGAAAAAAAAGTATCTGAAGGGATGCATTTGTTTATAAATATTTGAGGTGAAATACCTGAAAATCCATTTCCTCGTGCAGGTATGCCAAACCACGAGCTGCATCTTGGGCAATTTTTAATCTTGCTGTCCATGAGAGAGGAGATGGTGCCCGGGCCAAAAGATGGTCTTCCAAACTTTTATTACGCATAAGCTCATAGACCAAAAGCCGTTGAATCCCTCTTTCATCATCTTCTGCACAGTATCCCACTAACTTGACAAGATTTGGGTGCTTGACCACGCCCAAGAAATTAACTTCATTAATCCACTCCTTATGCCCCTGAATACTAAGATGCAAGAAAAAAGGTAAAACAGGAAACCCATAAGATAATCTCAAGATGTAAATTATACTATTTAAGAGATGTTCTGCAGGCTCAAACACGGAACTTGATTAATTTACTTAAATATCTTATATCATATTAGAAGAAATATACAAATCCAATGACTTCATTATTCATTAATACAAATTATGTGTACTGAAAAAAAAAAACTGATTTTCTTTTGTGGGAATCAGGGTTAGCAAATCCACTACATGCTCAGTCCTCTATCAATTTCCCAGTCAACGGACTCTAAGCCTATCTCTGTTTGCAGAGGAACTAAACCTTCAAATCAATTACACCAACCAAAAATAAGGATGAGTCTTCTTTTAATTAGCCAGTCAATGACAGAGAAACTTTGAAAATAATGTATGCATTGTCAGAAAAAAATCACTTATAGCTTAAGAAATTCATGGCTGCAATTAATGCAGGATTAGAAATTGCGACACTTTGGAAAGGTAAAATGAAAGGAACAAGAATCTTTCTCAGGTGGAGCCAAATTAAGCCTGGGAATTGACAAATTTTACCAAGGCAAAATCCCCAAAATAGAACTGATCTACATAATAGATCTGAAATTTTTTGAGGTAATCTGAATTCATGAGGGCTTGGGATTAATTAAACGATTCTAATTGCCCAATATTTATTTCGCAAGCACAAATCAATCATGAGACAACATGTGTAATGAAGCCATCAGCCCGAGTTGTTTGTATAGGATCAGATACTCAAATTCATGAAATGACATACTATATACCGGTAAACAAGGGACAATTCACAAATCTACATCCATGACACATCCAAACGACCCACAATTCAATAAGAGACACCACTACTCTGCTGAATGTGTGCATCACACCGAAATATATAATCTGGAGGATAATCATTTTTGTCCGGAAAGACAAATACAGCAACTTACAAAGCTATGGTTTCATTCAGATTATCTACTTATCCATACACATAGCTATATACCCTTGTGTAAATATGGACATACATATGTATATAACACAGAGAGAGAGAGAGAGATGTGAACAAAGGGGCATGCCTGGAATCCATTGCGATTCAACTGTTTGATAGCCACATCTAGCCTCGACTCACTCCTATTCTCACAACCATCCCTGACCTTGACAACACCTCTGTAGACGCACCCAAATCCTCCCTCTCCGATCATCAGAGATCTACTGAACCCTCTGGTCGCAGATTTCAACTCAGCAAACGTAAACACTTTCAGATCATTAGCCCTTTTCTGGGCCAAAAACTCAAAGAACCCAAACGAATCCGTAAAGTCCCTCCTCGACTCCGAATCAAACTCGGACCGTCTCGTATCCACAGTGCTCGAAGCCACACTTAAAGAACGAGCCCACGACACCTTCGATAACCTCGAAACGACGCCGTCCTCGCCGTCGTCGTCATCCCTTCTCTCTCCGTTGGTGAAATGAAAGCATTTCATTTTTACCTTCAGCACAAACACAGCATCGAAATTGCAGGAATCGACATGAGATGTGCAAATTTGTTGGTTTCAGATGGTGATAGACAGAGAGAAAGAGAGAGAGAGAGAGAGAGAGAGAGAGAGAGAGAGAGACTCAGTCAAGTGGATGGCGGAGAGCAACAAACGCTTGAAGCCGGAGCTGTGAATGTTGAAAACATTACAAAACAATTCAACATATTATTTTAATACATATACACACAGACATGTAAAGATCATAGAAAACAAAGAGAGCAGGTATTTCTTGGTTCAGCACAGGTATTGTCGTGTTACAGAAGAGAGACAGAGAGTCACGAGGAGAGTCCGGAGTCTCTGTCGTGTGAGCAGTGTACGTTTATGGGTGGGTGTAGTGGCTAGAGGCTTGGATTTTGGATGGTAATTTTCCTTTCTGATGGGGGTATTTTTGGAAAGTGAAAATAAATGGTGAATTATACTTTTACCCCACCTCAATGTTTTATCTTGATTCTCATTTTCAATCGTTAATGTTTATTTTCATGTCAATTTTGTCATCCAACTTTCAACATATTGTCCTTCCAAAACATTTCAATGCTTCATAGTGTGTGAAAACTTTGAATAATATTATTTAGACGTAATTTGCTGACTTAATCCTTTACAACCATTAGATTAGTAAAAATTCCTAACAAATACTAAGTAACATGGCTTGAAAGTTTACTATCACTAATGCTCAGACTAAATTGAGAATATTTTAAAAATCAGGGGATAAACATGATATATAAATTTTTAGGATAAAATTACAAATTTGAAGATTTTATGGGCATAAATTATAATTAAAGTTAGTGGTCACATCTTGCCACGTTATTACTGTTAAACATTTTTCAGATTATTCTGGATAAAAGCAGAAAATGGGTTGGCTTTATTTGAAAAAAAATACAAACTGATTTGTTGGGCATGGTCCTACCCGATTAAAGTTGGTGGTGAAGGTGACCAAATGGCACCAAATATTCTGGGGTAAAATGCAAAAAAACCCTCCCTCTAATTAGGCTCATTTACACACGACCTCCTCGTAATTTAAAGCGTTGCTTTCAACCTCCCTCAACTCGGGATCCAAGTACAAAAGTGGATATTCGCTATAAAATTTGTAAAAGTACAAAAGTACCCTCGTTGTGACATTTCAATATTCAATGGAATGCCTGCCCTATTGTGTGAGTTAGACCCTCTACCGTCTCTCTAACTCTCCCTCTTCCTGTCATCCGTTTTCAATTTTTAGAGGCTGCATGTGTGAGAGAGATGGCTGGGTTGGGGAGGATGGGGGAGATGAGGGTATTTTAGGAATTATAAAATATAATTTTGACACATTTTATCTTCATGTACAATTTTGAGCGTGATACACACGTTCTGTTAAATTAATAATATCCGTTTATTTTTGCACTTTATTTTCAAATTTGAGCGGGTTTAGTGCGAAAATTAAAATTACATGGGAGTTTTTTTGCGTATAAACCCATGTCTCCTTTTCTAATGATATTTCTTGTTCCAACCCCATTTCCAAGGTGACCTGGCACATTTTGGAGCCAAAAGAAGAAATGATAAATAAGATTTTTTTATTTTTAATATTAATAATAAATTTAATTTTTAATTTTTTTAAATACAAAAATATTAATTAAATTTTATATTCAAGTTTTGGTTACCTTATTTAAATTTAATGGTAAGAGAGAAAGAATGATTGAAAAATTATGATGGTAAATTTAAACTTGATTTTTTTTAATGGTTATAACTAGATTTTTTAGTAATTTTAGTTTTACTTTAGTTTTTTTCTTTATTTTAAAAAATAAATTTTAAGGATTTTTAATTTCACAACTAAATTTTACTTAAATTGAAAATTTTTGTTCGGACGTAGATTTAAATTTTTTGTTTGGACTATTACTATATACCTATAAATTATGAGTCTTCCTAGAAATGAGACCTTAAATTTTTTTTGATTGGAGTTGTGTTTTTATAAGCCCTTTTTGTAGGGCTTAAAATTTTTATGAATTTAATTTTTTTACATAAACTATTTATAATATCTAAAAATTTGAGACTTTTTTTAAAAATGGGGACTAAAGTTCAAGCTTTTTTGATAACATTGTTGAGCCGCTCCTGCCATTTTTACCCTAATGGTGAAATGCCATCTGCAACCAATTGATTAACACATAACGTATATATATATTACCACATGCACGCTTCATTTATTTTTCACTAATTTCTAAGATAGCTACCTGCTACCAACCCTACGAAACTGAAGTGTAACGTAAAATACATGTAATGAACATAATGGAATGAAGTAGTTGAACCTGTCAAAAAAAAG
The DNA here is from genome assembly GCA_023539305.1 of Ilex asprella. NCBI lineage: Eukaryota > Viridiplantae > Streptophyta > Magnoliopsida > Aquifoliales > Aquifoliaceae > Ilex > Ilex asprella. The sequence continues at coordinate 15,549,441 of CM042195.1, forward strand.
TCCAGGTAATTTAAGTAGTAATAAAGATGAGTTGTAGATTCAAATTTCTTGAGTTCGAACATTGATAATTTCTTGGGATCAGGTCATGAATGATTTATCATTCATGAATATTCTATTCTCAGCGTAGATGATCTATTTTTAATTGAACTGGATTTGAGATTAGTCGAAATGTGCATAAACTTGTGTACGTACCCTTGAGCATTTTAGTGATAAATCTTAAGGGGTCTGAATGTAATTTACCCTAAATAATATTCCCTATGTCATGTCACAATGTCTGAAAATTATAAGTTAAATAAAACATTCGGTACATGGAGCCTTTAAAATGTCATGCTTCATCAGCAAACCGATGTGGGAAGACAACAAATTCAATGTGAATGTTTGAATTAGTTTTTTTAATTCACAAATCATCCAATAATAATTATTTTATCACGTTTGAAATTTAAAATTTGATGAAAATTTCCCATGCGGAGAGCATTAAAAATGCCATGCTTTGATCATCAATTCTAGAAAGATAAATTTTTTTATTTTTTTTTTGGGTACAAGCCCAAACTTATTTTTGAGAAAATATGTATGAGATTTGAACATCGAAAAAAACCCAAAAAAATATTTGCTTATTAGGAAAAATACAAAAAAAAGTAGCATTATGTTGCGTAGACAACTCTTTTAAAAAAGAGAAACAAAAAGGTATTCAAAAACAAAAAAACTATTTTTCTTTTACATTTTTCCTCGTTTGGATTTGCATGGATACGTGTTTGCCTTTTGATTTTTTGAACTATTCCTTCGAGATGAGATTACTAGTTGATCAGTATCCCGTTGTTGAAACTTTGTCGTTCTTTCTTCTGTAATATCGTGGGATAGTTCAAAAACTTTTATTAATTCACTCAATTTACTTTATCATCTTGAATTAATCGAAGTTAGACAACCCAGTTCCATGGTCCAAGCAAATGCGGACCCAGTGTCATGGTGGTTTCACTAATATTAATTGTCTTTTTTGTTGGGTCTGGTAAGTATGAACAACTAGATTTCATAAACACCTCCACTAATAAAGTTCATTTAAAGTCGCATTCACTAATGAACAAGCTGGAACACATACTGAGCAATAATACAGTTAAGATACACAAGTCTTCTCTATCCCCTCTCTCTATCTCTCTCACACAAATATTAAAAGCAGGCACGTCAATAGATATTTTAATTTCGAGGTTAGCGATTAGTATAATAGATACTATTTTGTTGTTGATTGGAGTGTAATTTGGGTGGGCTAATTCAAACTCAGTCAGAATAAAATAGGATTTGGGTTAAAAAAATTTAACCTGAATTGAATTCGGGTCATATTTGAGTTGGCATTTTTAGTTCATAAGTTTAACCCGAACCCAACTCGAAATACTAAAATTGGGCTTAACTTGAAATTAAAAAATATAGATATATATCTATACACAAATTTTAAGTGTATTTTAGATTTTTATTGAATTTTTTTTGAATTTAAGTTGGTCAAGATATTGTTACATTTCTGAAATTGAAATAAAATTAGTTAAACTGAAATAACTCGAATTAAATTCGATATTAACTTTGGCAATACTTGGGATGAGTACCTCGAATTAGAAGTCAGGCTTGACTTAGGTTAGGGTTTAAAGTTTGACAACTTGGGTTACACTTGGGGTTGATCCTCTTACTCGCACAAGTTGCACCGCTAGATGTCTGAAAGTTGTGAGTTTGAAACTCATGCTCCCCCTCCAATAATAATGTTTGACCAAAAAATAATTTGGTATTGTAATTTCCTTTTTTTTTTCCTTTATGTGTTCCTCATTTTTAAGAATAAGTTTTTTGTTTTTCCAAAAAAAAATTAGTACCGTGTCAAAAATAATTTTTAATCCAAGATCTTAGTTTAATTAATTTATGAGAAATTCGTGGGGCAGTCCTTTTTTATGGACATATTTGGACTTAAGTCCACTCAAAAAATTTTGTTTCAGAATAAATCTATTTTGATCTCTATTGTATAAAAATACCCTCAACAGTAATATTTAATTAAAACAAATTTGAAAACTAACGACCCCTAAATTTTAGGAGTTTATTAGTATTAAAATTGTTTCTCTATCATATCTATCTACTAGTCATAACTCATGTCTGAAGGTACGATGAAATATAAAATTTTAGCGTTAAAAAATTGATCCCACTATATTAAATTTAAAATTATTTTTTTTGCTTACATCATTTAAAATTAGTTTCTACCTATTATTTTTTTAAAATAACGTCAAAATTTTCTCAAAATGCATAACTCGATAATTTTTTTTCAACATGTATACACTATCGTATATGAAATAAAATTTTTGTTAAACTAAAAATTAACTAAATATTAAATGATTGAACATGTGACATAATAGGGTGATGTGATACTTTTTGGAGGAAAATATATAGGGGATAAATATTCAACTTGTTAACTGATTTATTATATAGATATATATTACTCGTGCTTGAAAGCACTGTGCGAAGAAAAAAATCTAGAACTAAAAAAAATTAGCATTAACAAGAGAAAAAAGCAGTGCATGTAATTGATGATGCACAAAATTGTCTCCGTGCGAGTTCAACAGTCAAGTATACGTACGGTCGCAATCAATGAGCAATAACCAAGCAATTAAAAGAGAATAGAAAATAAAGGGTCGACTCAGGGGTTTATAGTGATTCGGCCGTAGCCTACGTCCACTTTCTTCAATGGCGACGATGGCCGGCGATCTTTATTAATGTATTGGAGTACTCCGAAGAGTTTACAGTGGTGCAGAGAGGGAGAGCGAGAGAGAGAGCAGGGTGAATATGAGTGAGTGATTCGGAGGCGTAGTGTGCGTAGGGATCAAGGTCCTGCCCTTCCGTGTGGAGAGGGGCTTACATTATATAGGCAAGGGTTAAGGCGGTGCGGTGAATGAGGGGAACTCTGCTGTTTTGGTAAGTACGATTTAGGTAGGAGATCTTCGTATCCCGTCTTTCTCTCCCTCGTGCTCCTATTCAGTCGGAGGCGGACTCTCGGCTGGCTCTTAGACTTGATCGTCGTCGTCTTGGATTCGGACTCACATTGAAGTGGGCTTAAGCCTAACCTCGGAGTTGGAGTGGACTCGGTCGTCTTGGCCTTGAGTAAAGAGGCCGAAGGAAGATGGAGGAGGAGACATCCGCAGGGGCAGCCCAAGCCAGCGCCCAAGGGGGCCGAGCCAGGCGGCACCTAAGGGGGCTGCCCTGGGCGGCGCCCAAGGGTGCCAGCCTGGGCGGCGCCCTAGGGGGGTCCTGGGCTAGGCCGGTGTCCTCCTCTTGATGCCTTCGTCTTGATGTCTTCCCTTGATACCTTCCTCATCCATGGGTCGGTCCAGTCTGTATTTGGGTTTTCTCCACTTGGTGAACTTTGATTGGGCTTTCTCGGCTTATCTTGATTGGGCTCGGCCCAGCTAAATTCGGGCTCGTCATTTGCCCCCCATGCCCCAAGCCTCTGATTCTTGAGAGAGGAAGGGCTTGAGGGCATGTGTCACCTTTAGAATTGGAGTCATCTTGCTCTCTTGTGGTGTTCCTTCGGTCTTCGGGGACTTGTCGCGCCCACTGATAAGTGTAGCAGTAGGCGTGGCTTCCTGGAAGTCCGAGGCAATGGGGTAGGCGTCCCTGTGGTTGAGGCGAGCGCCTACGGACGTGAGGCGGGCCATAACTTTGCGCACAAGGGTCCGTTTGAGGCAAACTTTTTTTTGATTTCAGGTATTTTTTTCGAGCTCTACCAGTTTGTCCAACAATTTTTCCCAAAAAATGCTCCTATCTCTCTGAAATCGAGATTTTAGGACAACCCCGGCAAAATGATCGAAAAATATTTCTTTCTTTTTTTTTTATATATACCTTCGTCTATAAATAGAGGTCACTATTCCCACCTTCTTCACTTCACTCCCATTTCTCACTTTTTTGACCAAAGGCTTCCTCTCCTAAGCTCCCCAAAGAGTGGTTCAATCTTCCTCAAGAGGCTACACACCAAGCTTCCTTGAGAAGCCATCCCTCCTCTATAAAAAGGGGTCTTCAAACTACTGTTCATCTCATTCTCTTCCATTTCTCTCTTCTTTTCTTTTTCTGAGATCAAAAACATATGAGGACGAGGGGCTTGAAGAATGGAGGAGATAAGGCGAGGGGCGCCCGAGGGGCCGGCTTGGGCGGCGCCCAAGGGCCTGCCATGGGCGGCGCCCAAGGGGCCAGCCCAGGCAGCGCCCAAGGTGCCTGCCTAGGCGGCGCCCATGGGTCCAGCCCAGGCAGCTCCCCTCCGGCTTTCGGACGTTCGGGTCCTTCTCCTTGCGGTGACTTTGGGAGTGCGATGCAGGCGGGCGCCCAAGGTTTCAGGCGAAGTCCTTCTTGGCGTAGGCAATGGAGCCGGAGTGTCTGATCAAGGCGAGGGAAGGGCGAGGTCCTCCATGGGCGGCGCCTAGGCTCCGGGTGGCGCCTCTTTGGCTTTCGAACGCTTGGGTCCTTCTTTTGGTGGTGGTTCTGGCGCAGTCCAGGTAACGGTTGAGAGGCCCTTCGGAGTTTTTGGCCCAAGACCAGGCATGGGCAAAGAGCCTTCGTCTACCCCTTTTGGCACGTCACGGGGGACCACAGAAGCACGTAGAAGGAGTGGGTCGCCGAACGAGGTCGTAGGCGCCTGCCGTGAAGTGGGCGGCACCACAGGCACGGGCGACGCTCCGAGCTCCCCGGGTGCAGTGCAGACTTCTCCTAGTTAGTCCAGGAAACGGACGGGTGACTCGAGTTCACAAGGTATGTGTCCCGGGAGTTTTCTTATCTTAGTTGGTATAATTACTTTTCTTCGCTATGGTCTGAGTTTGCTTTCTGCTGTCGTTCGTTCAGGCGAGAGGGAGACTGTTGGTAATCTTGACAGAGGTCCAGGCGGAGGAGGAGACGACCGTTATAAGGTAGCTTCTATATTCAGCCTATTTGCGCGTGATGAGAATATCTCTGAAATAGTTGCCCGATATCATATTCCTCCTTCTGTGACGTGCCGTCGTCCTGAGGTTGATGAGTCTGCGTGCTGTGACTCCTCGGGTGAGATAGTTGTTTACGAGGGCATGCTGGAGGTGGGACTTCTGTTCCCTATCCCTGGACCCATATGTCGGGTTCTCGGACACTTGTCTCTGGTCCCGGGGAGGCTGGCCCCCAATGGCCGGAGGGTACTTTTTGCATTTTTTGCACTGTGGCGGTTGGTGCACAACGCTGCTGTTCCCCCTCCGTTTGAAGAGTTTGTTGTTACGTACATGCTTCTTGAGAACCCTGCTCCCCACCAGGGGTGGTACCGCTTTGCTCCGAGAGCGGGCAAGTTTATCACTAGTCTTACTTCCAATCTTCACAAGTGGAAGAGAAAATTCTTTTTTGTTGGAGGTGAGTGGGCTTCTGACTCCGATCATGATGTGGTGCCAACCCGATGGGATACAGCCCCGAATACTAAGCTGGGTGAGGATCTTCCCTTCACTTCCTGTCTTAATTTTCATGTATGTGTTCCTCATAGTGCAATTATCATCTTGCAGTCCCACCGACTCTATCCCGGGATCAGGCTAGGTTCCTTGAGATGGTTCGCAACAATCCCATGACGGATGCCTCCGAGATCATGCAAGCAGCCGGTATTTCTTCGGCTCCGTCGAAACAGAAAAAGAAAGGTACTTGACACCTTAGTAATCTTCTTAAGGATGTGGTGTGACGGACTTTCTTACTTACACTGGCTTTACAGGTACCCCTATTGACAGGTCCATTGTGGACGAGTTACTCACTTCCAGAGTGGCGTCTATTCCCCCTCCTCCTTCTAAGAGGGCGAAGTCCGATGTCTCCAGCTCTTCCCAGTCGGGGTCTACTAGTCTCACGGAGGCTGAGCTTGGTGATATTTCACCCTCTTCTCTGATCGATGTCTCCTCTCCTCCGAGGGGTTGTTCTAGCACTGCTGTGGGGGTTGAGGTCCCGGCGCCATCTTCTACCACACTTGTTGACCCGCCGAGCTACCCTCACCCAGACGTTCGCTCGACGTCTATGCTCCAAAATTTGAGTGCGGCAAGAGGGAGACTCTGTGACTTTGTGAGCGGCGCTGAAGCTCAAGAGATTGCCTCTCGGGGTCCAGAAGGCATGGTCAACGCCGCTGTTGAGGGCTTTGCTCTGGTATGCTTTCCTTTTGTTTCGTTTTTGACTTTCTTTGTCATATCTTGGTCTAATTTCTGACTCTCCTTGTATTTTGTTTTCGAATGTCTATAGATGGTTGCTGCCTTGCCCGGCTTGTTCAATAATACCTTGAAGATTGGGGAGGTTGTTAGTGGCCAGGCGAAGGAGAGGCAGGCCCGGGAGGCTGCTGAGGAGCAGTTGCAGCAGGCACGAGAGGATGGCGCGGGGCTAGCACGGCAGGCACGAGAGGATGCCGCTGAGGAGTTGAGGCAGTCGCAAGGGAAGCCTGCTCAACTTGAGGCTGACCTGCGCGTAGCACTTGAGAGGGCTACCAGAGCAGAGGCTCAGAGGGATGCTGCTGAGAGGGCCAGGGCCAGCGCCTTCATTGACGGCTACGAGGAGCTCAGGAGGAAGGCCTCTAAAGCTTTCCCTTACTATGATCTCTCTAACCTTAAGCCTTCTAAGGCTCTTGAGTCCGATGACGAGGACTATGTGAGTGGGAGCAGTGAGGGCCACTAGGAGTGTGTTGTCTTTGTGTCTTTTGTTCTGTTGGTATACTATGTCCATCTTTTTGTCAAGAGTTCATGTGCTCGGATGACATATCATTTTTGTAAAGGTTTTTTTGGATGGAATACAACTCTTTTGAGAAAAACACCGAGCAATTTTATAATTCAAAGTAAATGTTCGAAGGAGAAAGACTAACATATGAAATTGACTAACAAAATATCCTAAACAGTGATCACTAACTCATGATTGACTGCCTCCAGCTACTGGTAGTATTTCTTTAGGTGTTCTGCATTCCATGGGTGGCCTAGGACCCTCCCTTCAAAGTTTTGAATTCTGTAGGTACCCGGCCTTACTATCTCCGTAACCGTGTAGGGTCCTTCCCAGTTGGGTCCTAATTTTCCTTCCCGGGAGTCTTTGGTGGATAGAATGACCTTCTTGAGGACCAAGTCCCCAAGTAAGAAGGCACGAGGCTTCACCCTCGAATTGTAGTACTTGGTCATGCGACGCTTATACTCTGCATTCCTGAGCATAGCTATCTCCCTCTCCTCCTCCACCAAGTCGAGGTTGACGCAGAGGCCTTCTTCATTACTGGTAGGGTCATGGTTCTGGACACTAAGGGAGTATACCCCGATTTTAACGGGTATCACTGCCTCTGTTTCATAGGCTAGAGAGAATGGGGTCTCACCCGTAGGACCTCTTAGTGTGGTCGGATATGCCCATAGTACTCCTGGGAGTTCGTCTACCCACTTCCCTTTTACGGTCTCCAATCTGGCTTTTAAGTTACGGAGTATGGTCCTGACAGTGACCTCTGCTTATCCGTTCGTCTGTGGATGGGCGGGGCTGGAGTGGGGTTGCTTAATCTGGAGGTCCGCACAGAAAGCGTTGAGGAGCTTGTTATCAAACTGCTTGGCGTTGTCGCTCACGACGGCATGAGGTATCCCGAAGCGACAGACTAGACTCCTCCATATAAAGTCTTTTATCTTCTGGTCTGTGATTCTGGCTAAGGCTTCAGCTTCTGCCCACTTAGTGAAGTAGTCGATGGCAATGACTACGAACTTGCATTGGCCTCGACTCACAGGGAGGGGACCTAGAATGTCAATCCCCCACATGGAGAAGGGCCACGGACTCTGAATTGTGGTGAGTTCCTCGGGCGGCTGTCTGGGCATAGTCGCAAAGCGCAGACATTTATCACATCTCCTGACGAAGTCTCGGGTGTCTCTGATCATGGTGGGCCAATAGTACCCCTGTCTGACTGCCTTATGAGCCAATGCACGTCCTCCTGAATGGTTTCCACATATCCCCTCATGGATCTCCCTCATGGCATAGTCCGACTCTTCTGGGGTGAGACAGCGGAATAGTGGGAGAGAGTGACTCTTTTTGTAAAGGGTGTTTTGCAATATAACATACCTGGATGCCCTCATCCTCAACTTTTTGGCTTCCACTGGGTTGTCTGGGAGAGTGCCCTCCTCTAGGTAGTTTTTGATGGGAGTCATCCAGTTGGACTCCGATGATACACAGTGAGTCTCGACTTCCTCTATCTTGGTGGTGCTAGGTTCGAACTGGTGACCTGTCAACGCCGGTCCCATGAGTATGTTGGCGGATGTAAACTTGGCGAGGGCATCAGCCATGACATTCTCTTCTCGAGGTACATTGTGAATCTCAAAGTATGTAAACTTTGTGAGGAGTGCTTGGACCTCCGAGAGGTATTCCTGCATCCTTTCTTCTTTGGCTTCAAAATCTCCACTTACCTGATTGACTACGAGCTGAGAGTCACTGTAAGTCAGGAGACGGAGTGCTTCCATCTCTAAGGCTAACCTTAGACCCGATATGAGGGCCTCATACTCTGCTTGGTTATTGGACGTGTTGAAGTGGAGGGAGACAGCGTACTTTAACGGAGTGCCATGGGGATTGATTAGTACAAGTCCAGCTCCACCACCCTCATTGGTAGAGGACCCATCTACATAGAGTTTCCAGCATGGCGGAGTGGATGACGGGGGTGATGTCAGGAGAGGATGTGAAGACGAGAGTGAGGGAGTCTGAGAAGGTGGCGCCCAAGCCAGGGTGGGCGGCACCTCAAGCCAAGTAGGCGGTGCCCCAAGTAAGGTGAGCGACGCCCTGCCTTGCCCAGTCGACGGCTCTACCCCCTGTTCCTCCTCCGGGTCGGCGAGTCTTCGTATGGCAACAGATCCAACTTCCTGGTTGATGGAGTTAGTATGTACTGAGCAGGTGTGCGCAGGGGCGCTTAGTTCTTCATTTTGGGACTCCGGGGGCGGTGTGGACTCTGCTACAAAGTCTGCGAGCGCCTGTGCCTTGATGGCGGCCCTTGGTTGGTACCGCACGTCGAATTTACTTAACTCCACGACCCACTTGAGGAGTCTGCCTGAGACATCGGGATTTCCCAAGATTCTCTTAAGCGGCTGATCGGTGACCACCGTAATGGTATGACTTTGGAAGTAGTGACGCAGACGTCTGACAGCAGTGACAAGGGCGAGAGCTAGTTTTTCTAACTCCGAGTACCTCACCTCTGCTCCTCGGTAGGCCCTACTTACATAGTAGACAGGCTTCTGGATGCCCCCCTCCTCTCTGATGAGTACGGAGCTTACGACAGAGGGGGACGAAGAGAGGTAGAGATAGAGGATCTCTCCTGGCACAGTATGAGAGAGTAGTGGCGGTGTGGAGAGGTAAGTCTTGAGCCTCTGGAAGGCCTCCTCTGCATCTGGGCCTCACTGGAAGGACCTGCGGAGGATCTTGAAAAAGGGAAGACATTTATCAGCAGATTTAGAAACAAACATATTAAGCGCTGCTATTCTCCTGTTGAGGCGCTGGACCTCCTTGGTTGAGGCGGGGGACTTTATCTCCAAGACTGCTCTGATTTTGTCTGGGTTGACTTCAATGCCCTTTTTATGGACCATGAAGCCTAGGAACTTCCCTGAGCCTACACCGAAGGCACACTTTTCAGGGTTCAATTTCATCTTGTAGGCTCTTAGCACATCGAAGGTCTCTTGCAGGTTTGCGACATGATCTGTGGCTACTACACTCTTCACTAACATATCATCCACATAAGCTTCCATCGTCTTCCCAATCTGGGCCTTGAACATTCTATTAACGAGGCGCTGGTATGTGGCGCCGGCATTCTTGAGCCCAAAAGGCATCACCCTGTAGCAGTAAGTCCCTCTAGGGGTGATGAATGAGGTTTTCTCTTGGTCTGGAGGGAACATGCTAATCTGGTTGTAACCGGAGTAGGCATCAAAGAAACTCAAGAGCTCGTGTCCTGCCGTGGCGTCAATGAGCAGGTCGATTCGTGGGAGGGTATAACTGTCCTTGGGACAGGCCTTGTTGAGCTCCGTAAAATCCACGCAGAGGCGCCACTTTTCATTGGCTTTTGTCACCATTACCACATTGGATAGCCATTCTGGGTAGGCTACCTCCCTCACTGACCCATTAGTCAGCAACTTGTCCACCTCTTTCCCCATGGCTTACCCCCTCTCAGTGCTCACACTCCTCAACTTATGGCGGACAGGCTTGTATCTGGGGTCAACATTTAGCCGATGGGAGGCCACCTCTGGGTCAATGCCCTCCAAGTCCTCATGGGACCAGGCGAAGATGTCTGTGTTTCTCCTGAGGAAGTCTATCAAAGCAGATGCCAGCTCTTGGGAGAGTGAGGAACCTAGGTAGATTTTCTTTTCTGGAAGGCTGTCATCTAGTATTATTGGGCGAAGCTCCTCTGCTGGTTCACCTCTCTCTGAGGTATTGTCGTCTCTAGGGTCAAGAACCTCGACCTGGAGTGTCTCATTCTGTCTCCTAGCCCTCATAGAGGCCACGTAGCACTCTCTGGCTGAGACTTGGTCTCCTCTAATCTCTCCAACCCCATTGGAAGTGGGAAAGCGGAGGAGGAGGTGGTAAGTTGAGGGTACTACCCTTAAGGCATTGAGGGCAGGACGTCCAAGTATTATGTTGTAAGCAGAAGGGCAATCAAGTACAAGAAAATTCACCATGATAGTAGAGCTCCTTGGTGCAGTCCCTGCGGTGACAGGCAGGGTGATGGATCCTAAAGGCTGGACCCTCTCTCCCGAGAAGCCGACCAAGGGAGTCCTGACAGACTGTAATCTCTCTCTGCCGAGGTGAAGGTTGTCATAAGCAGTGGCAAACAGGATGTCGGCTGAGCTTCCATTATCGACCAGGATCCTTCTGACTTGGTAGTTGGCCACCATCAAGGTCAGAACTAGGGGGTCATCATGTGGAGTTTGGACCCCCAGCAGGTCTCTGTCTGAGAAGGTGATGACCTCCTCATCCCCATGTCGTGGGGTCTTTATTGGGCGAGAGTCATGAGACTTTGTCTGTCTAGCTTTGCGGGCGTGCGCCTTCCTGACGGAGTTGGAGTCACCTCCTCGTCCTGGTCCTCCAGCGATGGTTTGAATCTCATCGAGGAGTTGCTGGTGTTCTCGTTCTTCGTGCGGAGGGGCAGGTCCTCGTCCAGCCACATACTGTCTGAGATGACCCCGTTGGATAAGCTCCTCAATCTGCTTCTTCAGCTGGAAGCAGTCGTCCGTGTCATGTCCGTGGTCGTGGTGGAAATGACAATACTTACTGGGATTTCGGCGCTTGGGGTCAGACCTCATCTTTCCGGGCCAACGGACGGCTGGGTCATCCTGTATCTGGAGCAGGATGTGCTCCACGAGGCATTGAGTGGAGTGAATGGCTGTCGGTCCCTCGGGGGTAGTGGTCCGAGGCGGTCCTTTACGGGGACCCTCTCGGCTTTCTTTCTCTTGTTCTCAGTCTCCCTTCGATCTTCTCGACTGCCTTTCCTTTTCTCCACTCTGGAGGTCTCACCTCTACGGGCTTTGGTGACGTCCTCAGCGTTCATGTATTTTTGGGCCCTGGATAGTAACTCGGGCATGCTAGAGGGAAGCTTTTTGATGACCGAGAACATGAAGCTGGAGGTGCGAAGTCCAGCGATAAAGGCGGCTAGGGCTACCTTGTCATCTGGTTCTTCGACTTGGAGGACTTCCTCGTTGAAGTGGGCAAGGTAGCTACGGAGGCTTTCGTCCCTATCCTGCTTGATGGTGAGCAGGTGGGTCACTGGATTTTGGTGGCGGCGTCCCCCTATGAAGTGGGAGATGAAGGACTTACTTAGCTCTGCGAAGGATCGAATGGAAGAGGGCCTGAGTTTGGAGAACCACTGGCGGGCGGACCCCTTCAGGGTGGTAGGGAACGCCCTGCACATGATCTCCTCAGACACATTGTGGAGCTGCATGAGGGACTTGTAGGTGTCCAGATGGTCGAGGGGGTCTTTGTTACCGTCGAAGGTCTCGATGTTGGGCATCTTGAACTTCGAAGGTAGTGGGTAGTTGACAATATCTGCGATAAAGGGCGTGTCAGTGCGTCTCACCAGGTAGTCCACGGTCGTAGGCGCCTGTGCCTTGATGGCGTTGAGGGTGTCGCCAAGCTGGTTTTGCACTTCCCTTATCTTCTCGTCCCACTGGTTGGGGACGTCCTCGGTCGGGTGGCGGTACTGGCTCTCATGGTCTCCGTATTGGCTCTCTCCTTCGTCCTCTTACGCATGCACGTGAGGAGGGGAGATGCGTGAGCTCCCTGCGCGTTGAAGAGGGACCGCTGGGTGAGGGGCGCCCTCCGGTCGCAAGGTATTCTGGCGAGGGGCTGCTTGACGCTCGTGAGGTGCGGGTTGCTGTTCCTCCCCAGTCGGAGGGATGGGGACTGCTCCTTCTGGATGAGGGGTAGCACCTCCTTGGGTGAACATCAGTTGGATGATCTGCTGGTTTTGTTTCACCAGTAATTGCATAGTCTGGAGGAGTTGTTGCTGACCAGTAGGAGTCGCAGTGGATGGTTCAGACGGTGCAAAGGGAGGCGGAGCCTCCTCCCCCTGGTGGGCCGGGTTGTGGTCTCCCGGTTGTTGGCTCATCGATCGGGTGATAATCGCCATGGATTGCGAAAGGGATTGAAAGGTAGTAGAAACTATGTCGTTCCCACAGACGGCGCTAAACTGATGATGCACAAAATTGTCTCCGTGCGAGTTCAACAGTCAAGTATACGTACGGTCGCAATCAATGAGCAATAACCAAGCAATTAAAAGAGAATAGAAAATAAAGGGTCGACTAAGGGGTTTATAGTGGTTCGGCCGTAGCCTACGTTCACTTTTTTCAATGGCGACGATGGCCGGCGATCTTTATTAATGTATTGGAGTACTCCGGAGAGTTTACAGTGGTGCAGAGAGGGAGAGCGAGAGAGAGAGAACAGGGTGAATATGAGTGAGTGATTCGGAGGCGCAGTGTGCGTAGGGATCAAGGTCCTGCCCTTCCGTGTGGAGAGGGGCTTACATTATATAGGCAAGGGTTAAGGCGGTGAGGCGGTGCCGTGAATGAGGGGAACTCTTCTGTTTTGGTAAGTACGATTTGGGTAGGAGATCTCCGTATCCCGTATTTCTCTCCCTCATGCTCCTATTCATTCGGAAGCGGACTCTCGGCTGGCTCTTAGACTTGATCGTCGTCGTCTTGGATTCGGACTCACATTGAAGTGGGCTTAAGCCTAACCTCGGAGTTGGAGTGGACTCGGTCGTCTTGGCCTTGAGTAAAGAGGCCGAAGGAAGATGGAGGAGGAGACGTCCGCAGAGGCAGCCCAAGCCAGCGCCCAAGGGGGCCGAGCCAGGCGGCGCCCAATGGGGCTGCCCTGGGTGGTGCCCAAGGGTGCCAGCCTGGGCGGCGCCCCAACGGGGCTCTGGGCGACGCCCCAGGGGGGTCCTGGGCTAGGCCGGTGTCCTCCTCTTGATGCCTTCGTCTTGATGCCTTCCTCATCCATGGGTCGGTCCAGTCTGTATTTGAGTTTTCTCCACTTTGTGGACTTTGATTGGGCTTTTCCTTGGGCTTTCTCGGCTTATCTTGATTGGGCTCGGCCCAGCTAAATTCAGGCTTGTCAGTAATGATAATAATAAATATATAGAGCCAATGAATATATAAAAAAATGGACAAAATTACATCTAAAAACATAACTCAAAAAATTTGAACATGCATACACAATTTACATATTTTATCATCGAACCTTAAAAAATAAAATTGAAATAACTCTTGAATGTTTTGATATTTTTTTGATTGAGGTAGTACCAACAACAAAATTAAAAGAATAACCACAAAAAAAATTAAATATTTTTATCATTTTTCTCTATCTTTCTCTATTCTCTCTCGCCTTCGATTTTAGCTACAATCACATCATCAAGCAGGACAATGTTGAGTCCACATTTTCATGTTACCTTGGCTTTTGATTCGAAACCATCACCGATTGCCTTCTCAACAATGACCCTCACGCCTGCGAATGAGTTATGGACATTGTTTTTGTAAAGACGAAACATGTTATATTTCATATCAACAACAGATAACGGTTTGATATTCAAGTAACTTAATGGCCATGCTATACACTAAAAAAAGATTAATGTATAACATCAAGAAATCTAATTAACACAAAAATTTGATCTAATTAATTTTTAACAGCAACATTAATAGTTAAATAAACCTAAATTCAATCAATCTGAGTGCCTGAAGCTTCTAACATTGATTTTGCTTGTGCCCAGTAGATTTACCGGTCTAATCTATATCAAATTGGATACTAACACTATCTGATGGGCCAAGCCCAAGGGCCCAACTCATGTTTCAAGTCAAAGAGACCCAACTCTAAGAGGCTTAACAAATTTAGCCTAATGTGGTCAATCCGGTCAAGCTCATCATGCTCAAAGAGCTACATCAGCATGGAACAACTCATCAAGCTCAAGGAGCTACATCATGAGGGGAGCATGCAGGGTGTGACGACTCGTATATAAAATAATCACTAGCATGCTAATTTAGGTCGTCAATTATGATTCTATATAACTAAGAGTTATTTTTAAAAATAAATAAATAAACATAGTGTCCAAATGATATAGTAAATGTGTAATATGTGTGTGTGTCAAAAAGTAAAGGTGGCATTAATGAACATGTGCTTCATTTAAAAAAAATACATATGGCCAAAACAAGGGGCAAATGTCCATTAGATGCTTGGGGACCAAACATCAATTGGCTATAAATAGCCAAGCTCATGCTACTTGAACGGCACAAGAGAAAGAGAAGAAAACAAGGTAAAGAGAGGAACAAAGAGAGAGAGAGAGAAATTATGAGATTTTTGGGTCAAAAATTGAGCGGTGATTTTATTTTAGATCGCTATAAAATTTGAGTATTTTGTTCACGGTACTTTGAATTTCACATCTATTGAAGTCATTGGTGGATTTGAGGTACGGGGTAGTATACAATATACTCCTGTCTTTTAAAATCTCTTTGCAAAGAGTGTCCTTTTATTATTTGATATTTGTATTCTTATCGATTATTCTGATTGATATGAAATTCTGTCAATATTATCAGTTGACCTGTTCGTGTACATTCGGCTAAATACTTTAGGGTTGATTGGTACATGTACGAAGTGTACTTTGGAGCATGATTGGTGAAATGTGATTATGGTCCTGCGGGGTGTGATTGTGATTACAACCCTGAGGGGTGTAATGGTTCGATATGAGTATGAATTTTAAATGCTTAAGTGTCACTTGTCATGTCATCAAGAGGACCCGAGTATGAGTCTATGTTTGATAGCAGTTGAGTTATGTGGCTTGTCCAATGTGATTCTTGGTTTCGTTATCCATGATTGTTATCATCTGAATTATTTGGTATTTGATCATTCGTTTTTTTTTTCTAGTTGAGCATATTGTTTCCTTTCATATTGTATACTTCCCCGTCTTTAATATTTTTCAGGATTATCTCGGAGGGAAGGACCAGAATTGATATTTGGGGAATCGAAGACGGACGAATCTCGATATAATTTTTAACTTTGTATATTAAGGAGAATATTTTTATTATTTGAAGATCAAATTTGTGATTACAAATTTATTGAGGCAATTAGAACTCTGGCCTTGTACTCGAGGATTTATTATCGATCGATTGATTTAATTAAGTAACGGGTCCGGGAAAACGGGGCGTTACACAGGGAAATCCAAAAGCCTCCTCCTCTCCACCTTGGAGTCTAGGAGCCTCCTCATCTACCACCTTAGAGTAAGGGTCATCCTAAGAGCCTCCTCATCTACCATATTGGAGTAAGGGTCATCCAAGAGTCCTACCCTTGCCCGTTGAGGAGAGGATAGGTCACCAGACTATTTAATACTATTAAGTTGTCCTAAATCTGTTATGACCATCAGACTAGCTATGCAATTACTATACAGACGACTATAAATTGTAAGCTCCCCAACACTTGGAGGGCATGTCATAAAATCAAGCTCATCTCTTCTTTCTCTTTTGTAATTATCTACTCTCCCAACACATCGGAGTTAATAAAATTCTCAGCGAACTCAGTCATTGAAAGTGGACGTAGGTCTTGATTGACCGAACTATAAACCTTGTCTTTTTCTCTCTCTACCTATTTTACTGTATTTTATATTATTAACTTGACTGTGGTGTGCAAATCAATTTGTGCATCATCACTATCAACTTCTCAAACAATGTGAACAATCTGTGCAGTAAATGAACAGATTAGTGAAACCATTTAATTAATACCACCAAACAATGTGACATAAAATATCATTTACTGTAGCAAAACTCATTGAAACAGAAAAAAGAGACCGTCAAAAAAATCCCACCAAAAAATCTGGGAGCCACAAAAAATGAGTCACATTCCTAAGCTTTGATTGTAAGAACAATTCATTGAACTTACTCTTTCCCATGTACATTTCATCAAGAAAGAAAAAGAAACAATCATTAAAAGATAATTATAACATTAATAATTACAGTATCAAGTTCTTACTAAACTTTGCCATTCAAACACACACTCATGGGCAATTTTAAGATCAACACCACAATGAAATTCAATTACACAAAGCAAAAAGCCTAACAAAGCACATATAAAAACTTCAATTTGAACAAAAAGAACAATGCCACATTTAGGAACTACATTCTCTTTTTGAAAAGCCTAACAGAGCACAAATGACAAAAAATGAAAAAGGGCCAAAAATGAGATTTTCAAGCACCTTCTGCAATAGGGAAAGAGGGAAATGGGCGTGAACAATAAAACCAGCCACCATTGTGAAACACCTTCTCCAAAGATGGATTTTCCTAGATTTTGTACTCATCTATGAAAAAAATCAACACATTAACCAAAACAATTAAGGAACTCACCTTCAAAGAGATAGGGAAGAGAGAGAGAGAGAGATGTCTAGTGAGTTTTTTAAAAAATGAGAGAGAGAGTTAGAGAAGATAGGAGATAAAGAAGATAGGTGAGTGTTTGTAAAAATGAGAGAGTGAGTAAGGTTGTGTTTGATAAAACTGAAAACTAAAGTCTAAAAATTGAAAGTTGAAGTTTGAAAGCTGAATACTGAATTTGTGAATTGTTTGGTATTCGCTGAAATTTAGGTACTGAATTGACCTAAACTATTTGATAACTAAATAGAGCTGACGTCTGAAAATAAATTAATTTTTAGTTTTACTCTTCCACTATTGAATTTGAAAATATTTATAAAATGTGTCATAACATAAATCATAATCACTATTATTATATTGTAGTCTATATTTAACAAATATTTGATCAAAATAAATAAATAAATAACATCTGAATAACACAATAAGTGAATAATAACAAATTAAATAGCATAATAAGTGAACAATAACATCTGATAAAAAAAAGAACAATAACTAATAAATAATTATATAATATTGAAAAATACAATAAATTATATTTCATTAACAATATGTGTGTGTGTGTGCGTGCAATCCATGTGTGTAACTACGTATGTGTGCAATGCATATGTTTGTGTGTAATTATGTGTGTGTAATACATGCGTTTGTGTGTGGAATTATAATTATGTATGTATATTTTTGTTACAGAAGACAAGGAAAAGACAAAAAAAATAGATCGACAAGGAGAATATATAGATTAGGGGTTTTGTAGAGAAGACTAATTAGAGTTTTAGTAGGATTGTAAAATATTTCGGGATATAATTGTCATATTATAAATATTATTAAAGATGATTTTGCTGAGTGCTTTCATCTTTTAGAATTAAGTAAGAGATCTCCTACTTATTATTGTAGCCTATTTTTAAGGAGCACTTAACATATTAAAAGAGTTTAAAATTTGGTTATCAAACGATCTTAATTAATAAGTGTTGAATACATTCATTTTAAGTGTTGAATTTGGGTTAACAAACACACCCTAAGAGAGGGAGAGTCTCGGGTAGTAGTTTAAAAGTGAGAGATAGAGAGAGAATTTGAGTTAAAGAAGATACGTGAGAGTTTTTCAAAAAAGAGAGAGAGTAAGAGAAGAGAGTATTGAGTGGTAGATAAGTGAGTTAGATGAGAGATAAGAAAGAAGAGAGAGAGAGGTGTCGGGTGAGTAGCAAGAGATATGAGAGAGTTAGAGTTGCTTGGAAGAAGGGAGATAGAGTCAGATGTAAGATAAGAGTATTTGTATTAGTTAGTATGAGATAGGAAGAGAGATTTAAATAAGAGATAAGAGTCTTGAAAAAATTTGGCATGAGGGCCGTTGGATCAATAATCGTCAAGAGATCTAAGCCGCAAAAAAGTTAAAAAGAAAGAAATCTAACTACTTTATTATATAGATATTTATATATATATATATATTAATACTATTTTATCTCTCTCTCTCTCTCTCTCTCTCTCTCTCTCTCTCTCACACACACACACACAGGTGCACGTACACATACACATACACATGCGTGTACACACACATATATACACACACATATGAGATAAAATAGTATATTTAAACACAAAAAAATAGTAATAGTATAACATAAAATAATAACATATGCTCAATAAAAAAATAGTAACATGGAAAAAAGTAGTATCATGGTAAAAAAGTAGTAACATGGTTTACTTATTCACGAAAAAACACTTATGAAAACACTATTTAACATCGTCGTCAATGAAAGAGAAAACACATAAAAAATTATAAAAATTAATATTTTGATACCTTAATGAACTCATAATATATACTACTATAAAATGTCAATAAAAATGAAAAAAAATTATTTGACGATATTAACCCTAATAATGTAGTTAATGTCCATACTACCTTTTTAGAGTTAGAATAAAATATTAATGCTATATTATTTGTGATTGTGACTCTTAACATACTATTCTATATTTTTATCTATATCAATATTACTTTTAAATGTCAATCAATATCTTGAAACACTTTTGAATTCTTTTTTATATAACTATTCCATAAAAGTTTATATATTCCCCTCATAACTTCTATGTTTTCTTCTCTAATCTTTCATTTGTTTTTCTTTCTATTATTTTCCCCGCTTTGAAGTTTACAAATTTTGTTTAAGTTGATGATACCAATATATATAAAGTACAGCTAATTGGGATTGCAATTTTCTGCCATTTTCTTTTGCTTTTGAAATACAAGTAATGAAGTTGTTGCAAGTTTAAGTCATTGCCAAGGCTGAGAATGTATTATGTATTAACATAGTTACTTGTGAGGTAGAATTCTTATAAGGTATCACAAATCTCTCTAGCCAATGTGCATTACTGGTCTTTCTCACTCATTTATTTATTTATTTTTATTTGAAAGGTAATCTCTCTTGTAGCATAGGTGCCACCAAAGAAGGCGATTTTGGTGCAGCTAAATGGTTTTACAAATTCTTCTGATTGGCACATCCTCTTACAATTATAGATTCTTGAAAGACGAAAATTGGTGTCACAAATCTATTAATTGATGGATGTTAATTCCACTTCTCTCTTTTTTGCCTAATTAATTTATACAAGATATTGTTCCAAGTATGGTAAAAGTTATTTGTTTATGCTGTCAACAAGAATAGCAGGAAAATTGTAAAAGCATGAGTTACAAGGATGAAATAGAGACCAATGTAATAAAAAAAATGAGTTTAGTTAGTGTCTTTTAGTAGTTTTTCTATAAAATATAATTGCTAATTGTTGGATCAATAATGTTTACTCAGGTTAGGGAAATTGAAGAGAGTAGTCCACAACGTCAATCTATAATTTTTCGTATTTATAATTCACGTGCAACACACATGTGTAACTACTAGTTTTTCAAACATATCAAGATCATCATGCTCAATCAAGACATCAACATTTTTTTTTCAAAAATAGAGACGTCAATATAAACCCAAAATAAAATCCTGAAGAGTATATAGGCTTGAAAAAAATCTAAGAAAAATGGAGCCACTAGATATTCCTTCGTTTCATGCAAATCAACAACGCCACCGGCCAAAACTCTGATGATCATCGTAAAGCAAAGCCATCAATTTCGGTGTTCGCTGGTCAAAGATTTCGGTGTTCATCGGACGTCCATCCATCATTGAGAGAGAGAGATAATAGTCCAACTGAGTTTTTTGATTTTGAATTTTAAATTTATGAAAAAAAAATTATTAGCATACTCCATTAACAGTGGATTAATGGGTAACAATTGTCGAGTTAAAAAATTAATTTAACAATATTTTCAAGAAATGGTATTTTGGAGTTATCAAAAAAATGTAGACTTAGCTACTTACTAAAGATTAAAATATGACTTATTCTCAAATAAGTTTAAGTGACAGATTTAGGTGGTGTTTAATAAAACTGAAAGCTAAACACTGGAAATTGAATGGTGAATTTTTTAATTCGTAGACTATTTGTTATCAACTGAAATTTAAGTATTGAATTTAATCAAACTGTTAAACAATATAAGGTGTTGAAGTCTAAAAATTATTATTATTCTAATTTTGTACTTTTTTTTAACTATCTTTTTGTAACTGTCTTATTCTTATCATCACCATCACAATGATGGTGATAGTAGTGGTGACAACAATGGTGATATTGGTGATGGTGGCTACGACAGTGGTGGTGGTGCTGGTAGAAATGACATAATGGTGGTAGTGGCAGAGACATAATGATAGTGATAGTAACGACGACACAATAGTGGTGGTGCTGATGGTAGTGAAGGTGTTGGCGGCAATGGTGGCAGTGGTGGTGGTGGTGGTGGGACACAATGGTAGTGTGACGACAACGATGGTGGTAGTGGCGACAACACTATAATGATGGTGACGGCGACACAATGGTAATGGATGATGGTGGCGATGGTTATGGTGATGGCAATGACAATGACAATGGTGGTGGTGGTGACACAATGGTTGTGGTAGCGATGACATAATGGTAGTAGTGGTGGCAGCGACACAATGGTAGTGACGGTGGTGGTGGTGGCGGTAATAGTGGTGGCAGTAATGGTTGTGGTGCCGACAATGGTGGTCGTGGTGGCGGTGATGTGTGGCACAATGGTAGTGGTGGTGGTAGCGATGGTGGTAGTGATAGTGTGGTGACAGTGGCACGATGGTGGTGCTAGTAATGGTGGCGGTGATGGTACAACGGTGTTGGTGGTGATGACGATGACACAATGGTGGTGAGAGTATATTTGTTCATTATGAAAAATTAATAAAATTTTTATTCATTAACATTTTTAGTATTAAGTGATAAATATGTGGCTTGCTACTTAAAATTTTAGCATATTTTACGAAATGCTTAAAATGTTAAGTAGTATGAGTTTTTGGTTATTAAATGAGTTTAATTTATGAGCAATGCTATAGAGACATAATTTGGGGACTTAATGACTGTGACCATTAGATTGTCAGTGGATTCCAACATTAAAATATCACTGGGTCCCAATACTATCAATCTAATAATCATAATGCATTTAAGTCCCCCAAATTATGTCCTAATAGCATTAATATTAATTTATTAAGTGATTAAATTATTCAATTTTAAGCTTTAAGTCACGCTATGAAATAACCCCTTAACTTACTAAAAGTCCCTAAAAGAGGACTTAGACCAAATTTTTACTTAATTTATTATTATTAATTATAAAAATAATAAAATAAGATCACTGTACACTTGTTACATTTTTTTATTAAACAACAGAATTATACCAATAACATTTTTAAATATATTATTTTACTTCTCTGGCTGACGAATCTATACATGTCAACCGTCACAATGGCAAATAATTAAAGTGTAAGTGTGATGTAAGAGGTGCTAATCCGGGGTTAGACTTTGATATATATTCTTAAATATTTTTAAATTCAAAATTCTAATTTCTACTCCAATGAAATGCATGACACATGGCAAGTGACGTTCTTATAATTTACTATATATTTTTTTTTTACAATTTATATTTAGTAATAACTCAAACCAATATATATAGTTGACTATCATTTTTCTAAAAATAAATGTTAAGTATAATAGTCTTATCTCACTAATTTATATAATAAAGTACAATACAATTGAAATATTAAAAGATAAACACAATAATTTTTATTTTTCACAGTTGAGATCTCTTTAAATTTTATTTTAAAATTAATTCGACGATTAATATTAATAGCTCAAGTTTAATAGAAAAAATAGGCTCATAAGGGTGTTTTTGTGATAATTTTTTAAAAGTGTTTCTACAACTTATAACTTCTCATAAGTACTTTAAAAAAAGAAGAAGTAATGTTTGAAATTATCCTACCACCACCACCATACCTACTCCCACTACCACCGTCGCCATCACGCCACCACCTCTGCTACAACAACCGTCACCATTGCCACGACTGTTGCCACCCCACGACCACCACCACACCCACCGCCCTTCAACACCATCACCACTACCACAACCTCTATCACCCCATCACCACCGTCACTGTCACCCTATTACCACCTCTTCCACAACAACCACCACCATCACTTTCGCTGTCACTATGACTGTCACCACCACCATCTTTACTATCACCACCCCTACTATCCACACTGCTGCCGCTACCTTACCACCACTTCCACTATCTCGCCATCACCCCTACCACCACCACTATTACCATTGCTACGCGTGACTGTCACTATCACAATCAATTGTCATCACCCATCACCGTTTCCCACCTCCACCATAACTCGCCCCCACTATAACTGATGCTTAAATTCATTTTCTTTCTCTCTATCTTTATAGTTTAATTTTGAGTGTGAATACAAATATGTTTATTGTTGACATTTTTTTTATTATTTCGTGTCTTCAGGCATGAGAAATAACTAGTCATTTGTATATTACCAAATAAAAAGAATTATAAAAATAGGGATCAAAGACAAGAATCAAATCATGTGACACTGAATTAATAATATTTTTTATCTCACTTTTATTTATTTTTATTATTCAATGTGAAATCAATTGGTTCCATAGTTTCAGAATTTTGCAGATCCTAAGTACTCCATTGAGAAGCAAATGAACAAGCTAGCAATTGTTCAAAAACTCGAGAGAACTAAAGGCAGATAAAGACGAACTTTTTTATTTGAGCCTAACTATAATTCTCATCATTTAGGCTATATTTTAGTTTATATGCTTGTTTTTTTAATAAATGTTAAAGCACGGCCTGTCTAAATGACATGTTAATAGTTAATTAATTATGTTGTAGTAATTCAAGACCAACCGAACACAAGGGTCTGAAAATGCCAGGATGGTTGACAACGACAAGTAACATTTACTCTCTTTGACGAGTTGTTTATAGAATTATGCCGTTTTTCTTATATTTTTAGGGATTACGAGAAAAGACTCGTACTTCTAGTAATTTTTGGACGTTCCTAATGTGAAAACTGAAAGGCTAAATAAGTTCTATTTGAAAAGAGTGGGATTAATTCTTTTTAATACAACATCACAGAATTTGGTTCTTATTTTTGATAAGTATAATATTACTCAAAAAGTCAAAAAAAAAATGGCATGAATAGAAATTAAAGGCCTAATTAGTGGGTTAATAATTGTATGCAACTACTTTTATTGGGCGCTTAAAAGCTGGCTTTAAAATTGTGCCTTTGCCGCGCTGCTAAAGCTTGTTTGCAATGCGGGGCCCACACCGAAACCCCAAAGTTAATTGACTCCGTCAATTACTATAATTTACCCCTGAACTTGTAGGTAATTGCAAAATAGCCACTTGGATTCGCGAGTACAGTTCTTTCTATACATTGGCGATGATTAATCGAATGCACTCGTCACGTAAAAGAACTAACAAAATCACGAAAATCAAGCGAAAAGAAAGGTGTTCTTCTGTAGTATCAGAAATCTACTCGTAACTGTTTCTCTCTCAGCCCACTGTGAAGAATCAAGAACACCAAGCCCCCCCCTCTCTCTCTCTCTACTAATCCTGGAAATTCTTGCTTTGAATTCTGCATATGAATGCTATTGTTGACTCTCTTTTTTATCAGTGAACCTTTGCTTTAATCAGTCCTTCCAGCCTTCGTATTTTGGGGCAAAACCCTAACAAAGAGGTTAGGATTTTATGGTTTGATTCGTTTTCGGTACAAAATACTTTCATTTTGAGGCAAGATCGTTTGATTTTTAACGATTTAGTATTGTTGTTTGTGATTATTTTGTATATATTTGCCCTGTTTGAATGCCGAGAAACTTAGTAACAGAAAACAAGCGTGCATATACCCGAGTTCTTGTGTGTTTTCTGTGAATGTATTAGCATATCTTTACGTCGAATAGATAGTTGTTTATGGGATCGTTCAGCGTTGCCTATGTGGTGGTGCTTTTTCTGATTATTAGTAGGTTCTCTGTTCGGTTGCCGAGAAGGCAAAAGAAAACAACCCTTTGAATGCATAGACGTGTGTGAATGTGTGTTTGTGGATTGTGTATATAGTAGCTTATATATGTTTGGGGTTGTTTATACACTACAAATTGCTTGTGATATTGAAAGCAGAGGCTTCCACCCCGCCAACTGTAGTACAACTATATGGCTTTACTAGGAGTGCGACCATTGTTGAATTGGGGACACATGGTTTTGGTTTTTCTTTTTTTTTTGGGTTTTTTTTTTCCCATTGGTTTTCTCAACCCCCTAATGTGGTCAGATCATATGACCCAGTTAGCGTGAATCTTGTCATTCTATTGATGCCACAACAATGTATAATGTTGGATACACGATTGTGCGTTCTGTTTCTGTTCTTTTCCTGTGGCTCTGTCGCTACTAAACTGTTTCTTTTTTTACTTCAGGTTTATGATGTCTCACAGAAGAGAAAGGAGGAGAGAGAGTAGTGACTTGGAGCTGGAAGATTTGAAGTACAAGTATTATAAAGAGTTAAGAGATGGAATAATCAAACTCAGAGGTCCTGGAAAGTTGTATCGATGCCCTTTTTGCCTGGATAAGAGAAGGGTAGAATATGATTACAGAGAGCTTCTTCGTCACTCTTCTCGCATTAGCAGAGAGTCGAAGAGTGCCAAGGAAAAAGCAAGACATTTGGGGTTGATTAAATACTTGGAGAGGTATGTAGATATAAAGGGAAAATCAACAAGATCAAACCGGAGAAGTACTGAGCCGGCACAGAGGAACCAAGATCCTAAGACTAAACTGCCATTACATAAGAGCGTCACGCCAGCTGATACTAATCTAGCTGCATGTAAGTCCTCCTGGTCTATTGAAAGAGCAATCCAAGCAGTGGGGAAATCTATGGATGGTAGTACATCACCGGAGTTTGATGCTGGAATTAATGAACAAATTGGGATTAGCAGAAATGCAAAGACTGCAGCAGTACAGTCCTCTGTTAGAAGCCCTAAACTTGGTCCGCCATCTCAGCCCACTACAAAAACTATCGAGTCATCTGGACTCAAAGCTAAAGAAGATCTTATTGTTTGGCCTTGGATGGCTGTGGTTGCAAACATACCGGTTCACTACAAAGATGGCCGATATGTGGGTGAAAGTGGTAGGCAGCTAAGAGAGGAATGGGTGAGCAAAGGATATAACCCTCTGAAGGTTCATCCTCTATGGAATGTCCGAGGTCACTCGGGGTATGCAATAGTTGAGTTTAACAAAGATTGGGCAGGATTTAAGAATGCAATGACATTTGAAAAAGCATTTGAAATGGATAATCATGGGAAGAGAGATTGGTATGCACCTAGGGGAAAAGGAGATAAGCAATATGCTTGGATTGCCCGGGATGAGGAGTACAATGCAAGGACCCTTATTGGTGAATTTCTCCGCAAGAATTCAGATCTGAAGACTGTTTCTGATATCCAAATGGAAGAAAAAAGGAAGGACACAAAACTTCTCTCTAACTTAAATAATGAGCTGGCGGTTAAGAATATTCAATGTGAAGAGATCAAGAGCGAAATAAGTAAGACAGAGATTTTTAAGGGGAATGTGATGAGGCAGAAAGAAGCGATGGTTCAAAATTACAATGAAGGTATGTTTTGCTTGGAGCTTAAAATTGATTGTTAGACCACATGTCTTCGATCATATTGTATACCTTGAAGTGGAAATTATGGGACTTTTGAGAATTTCATAAAAGATGTAATTCTATTGTACTTATTTATTCTATACCGTAGTTGGCAGTATTTTTTATTTAACATCTTCTGAATTAGAGATGAAGAGGATTGAGCAGAAACAATGTGATCAGCTTAGAAAGATTTTCAAAGAGCATGAAAGGAGTAACTCGCAATTGGAAGCCCATAGAGAAGAGCTGAGGTTGCGTGAGAAAGAACTGAAAGAACGTCAAGCACTAAACCAGAATGATAAGAAGAAGCTATATCACGAGAAGGAACTGGTATTAGTCCTTGTTGAATTTATTTATTTTCTTTAATTTCCCCCTATTTCACATCCTATCACAAGCAAGCTAGGCTGTTTCTCTGCTGACTTATTGATGAGGATATCGAAGTATGTTTGTTGTTAGACGTTTGTTGTTAGACTGAATAAATTCCAAATGCTTATAGTGGGTGTTCTTTATTACGTAGAGACGGATGGTTAAGGTGTTTGAAATAAATTACAGTGTGATCGTAGTATAGTCCAGGGTGATATCATTTTTTGGGCCCACTTGAAAAGGTACAGGGGCCTACTCCAATAAATGGTAGTGGCACCACTGGACTTTATCTAGACTGGAACACTCTCAAATTGCATAATAGATAACTTGCTCCCTAAAGAATGCAGAAGGCTTAACTCATCTGATTATGAATGGTTGGGGAATGAGGCAAGCATTGAGAGGTGGGAGGCTATATATGTGTTGCTCTTCTCTGTTACCCAGTTGGCGATTGAACAATGAACAAATAAAAGAAAAAATTGTTTGACTGCCACAAAAAGTTGGTCGTGCTGAATAGCTATTGCCATCTTCCTGGTCTTTGGAATAAAACTGTTTAGATTAGCGCTATCCATTGATTAATATTGAAGTATACAGCTTTACAACTATGTCTAAGATAAAAATGGGGTTCGACTAAAAATTTAATGTATTATTACAAGATATCGGAGTAAATAGGAGGTACTGATATGAATTTCTCTCATATGGCAGAGTTTAGATAGACAAAAACAACCATATCAATTTGGATGTGTTTAGAAAATAATCCTCACTACTTGATTCTGGATTCACTAAGTCTGACGTTATAGATTGTCTTCTGGGGCTTTCCTTTTTGGTAAGATTTCCTTGAACGAATCAGAATAACTTTTGCAGGCGTGGTAACATCAATTTTAATTTTGCAGAATGAGAAAGCAATTTGGAACCAGCAGAGGGCCAATGAAAATATGTTGAAGTTGGCAGAAGATCAAAAGGTGTGTTAGTGGTTTCTTTGCTTTAGACTGCATTACCAGAAGATCATTTGTGTTTAATTCCAATAATTCCACATTTTTAGTACCTGACTTTGACATCAAATGGCAGAGACAAAAGGAGGAACTTCACCAGCAAATTATTGCGCTTGAAAAGAAACTTGATGATCAGCAACGCTTGGAATTGGAGATCGAGCAGATGAGGGGAGCTATCGGAGTGATGAAACACATGAGTGAGGATGGTGATATGGAAGTTAAAAAGAAGATGGAGCTAGTTGAAGTCGAACTTAAGGAGAAGGAAGAAGAACTTGATCACATGGAATCTTTAAATCAAGCTCTTATTGTCAAAGAGCGAAAAAGCAATGATGAGTTGCAGGAAGCTCGTAAAGAGCTGATTAACGTAAGTTTTCTTTAATTCATCCTGTATGCATGAACACCTGTATGTGTATGTATGGGCAAACTAGCGAATTTAGTAACCCATGTTAACATCGACCTGAGACCCTAGGACTACTGTGATAATCATGCACATTGTAGCACAATTGGTCTTAGAAGACGTGACGTCCTTAGATATGTATCTTACAAGCCTTCTTCCAATTAGTTGGTGAAGGGTACATGAATTTCTGCTTCATTGGACTAAAAGTTCAGTCACATTTCAAGCAATCATATCATTCTTTCCTACCTTATTTGGTGTTTATTTTGGTCTTTAATCTAGCAGTTCAACTTATGAGGATCATCACAATCTTCCTCATTGTTGTGCCTATTGGTCTTTGTTCCTAATCACCTTAATCCTTTTCTTTCAATCTGTTTTCAATTGCCGTTACCATTTCATTAATGTATTTAGTTCTAATTATATCTTTTCTTCTCGTGTCACACATCCTTCCTAGCATTGTCATTTGACATTCATTTTTTGTGACCATGTTTTACTTAGGTGCCCAATACTTTGTTCCGTAAAGCATAGCTGGAATTACAATCTTCCCACAAAATTTCCTTCATAGTTTCTCAAGTAACCGCTGAGTTCACAATATGCAGAAGAATTTATGCTTTTTGATCCATCCTACTATATTTATATGAACCAGAAGTCCCCAATCTTTACCTCTTTGTTGATAATCAAGCCTACATAATGAAGATATTCCCTTTTTGGTATCTCTTGGTTTCTGATTTTCGTCATTGTTTTTTCTGCTTTTATTGACAATGATGTAGGAACAATTGGCAATAATTTCTGTTTGTTTGAAGATGTTGTCTTGGAATTCGGAGAGTATCAGTGATTTGAACCACAGGGATTATTCATACTACAGTAGGTTGGGAGTCCTGGGTTGCAGGATGTGGAATTATCAAAGCTTTATTTGAGGGAATATCCAACTAGCCTAGAACATCAACAAGCATGAGCACAATTTTAAATGCAATCCTTCTCATGTTGATTACTTGACTGGTAAACTGGATGTCCTAAATTGCACTTCACATGGACTTCACTTCTCTAGATTTCCTAACTCTTTGCTGCTCCCTTTGTTGTCTACTGCATCTTGACTTTTTTTTTTTCAAAGGAGGACAAGCGGGTGGGATGTTTCCATTGGTAATCAGATGCATATAAAGTAGGTTTATGGCTCTTATGTACTCAGCATGCCCCAGTTGTTGCACATTAGGGTGTAGTTTCTGTAGTGCTCTGCGAGCACCAGGCTGGGGTGGTCGATTGATAAATTTGTTTTGGTCTTGACATGATTTGCAAGACAGATATGCTGTGCATGAAGGTGGATGGTTGATCCAACTGAACTTTTACAAGGGCCACGTAGCCTCTTGGACAAGTTTTGGAATGTCACTGGATAGTGCATGAAAACGTAGGTTATTTCTGTATATATTTGGAGAAATCCTTCCAAACCTACTGTCATTAACTGGTTGGAGTACACTACTGGTTTGGATTAACAAATAAGTATACATGTAGAACGTAGGGTATCCAAAAAGTATGACTTCCTAAAGTTATGAGTGAAGTGAAGATCGTTGATCTTTATCTTTTACTGGCTGCTCACATCATCATCACTTTACGTGTGTGGAGTGTCTGAAAATTGTATTCTAACCCATTGGAAACTATAAAAAGTTTAATGTCATAGGATTAATATTTTGTGGCTAGATGTTTGTCATTATTTGTCAACATGATTCTGTTTAACAACAACGAAAATATGAGACAGGTGAATAAAGATTTTACTGGAGTTACTGTTTTAAACTCTTATGGTGCTGACATGTCTGAAATCTTATTTTTTCTTGTAGGGTTTGAAGGACAGCCGTGCTTTCATTGGTGTCAAGAGAATGGGAGAGCTTGACGAGAAGCCTTTCCACGTTGCTGCAAAGAGAAAATATTTAGATGAAGAGGCTGTGGAGAAGGCATTAGAGCTATGTTCCTTGTGGGAGGATTACCTTAGGGATCCAAGTTGGCATCCCTTTAAGGTCATCATGGTTGGTGAAAAGGCTGAGGTATCTTGACCTGACACAACCCCCAATAAATGCCCTCTATCTCTGAGATGCCCCATTTCCCCCTTCTACTGTGCTTGTGCTTCAGAACTTTGGAGTGTACACCATTACGTGGGCTCAACTTGAAATCTAGAAATACCATTTGATTGCTTCGATAAATTTTCTCAACTTCTCGTGCTGAGATTGTATCTAATTTAGTATAAATTTGTTTGTATATAGATGGAATATGGAATACACACAGATCTCCCCTCTCTCTCTTTGAAAAAGGGGGAAAAGGTCCAGAAGTTTATATATGTGAGGAGACTAATATTTATCACCCAATAACTAATAACTTGCCTTATTTTTCCTCAGGTTGTTCTCAATTTTCTCTTTTCTTTTTAGTTAATATTGGCAGGATCATATGGCATGGCATCTAATCTAGCAGTGTTTCATAGCAACATCTTGCAGAGTGTTATTGCAGCATGTTGCAGACTGAAATGTCTTCTAAGCCTTCAATTATGTTAACCATTGAGCGGTTTTCACTTGATATTGATATATCAGATCCCTATGGCAGAAATCTTATATTGTTTTGGCCAATGCCTTTTTGAGCTACTTTTTTTAAATTTTTGTGTGTTTTGACGTTGATTTTAGACCACTAGTATATTTTTTTTTTCTTCCACCATGTTCTGAACATATTCTCCTCCCTCTTTGCTTTTGCTTTTGCTTTACCTTGTTTAATTTATATTGCATGCTGTTCAGGAATTCACTGATGAAGAAGATGTAAAGTTGAAAAGTCTGAAGAATGCTTTTGGTGATGAAGTGTATGCAGCTGTGACAACAGCCTTGTCCGAAATGAACCAGTACAACCCCAGTGGTCGATATCCAGTGCCCGAGCTGTGGAATTTCAAGGAAGGAAGGAAGGCAACATTGGGAGAGGTCGTACAGTACATACTGAGACAGTGGAAGGTATATAAACGGAAGAAAAACTGAAGGTTGGTATTGTGCATTTTACAGTGCTTTACTTCTCCAAAAAGAAATCTTACAGTGGAGATTAGTCACATGAATATTTTGTAGGTTGATTGGATTTGGATAGTTGTTTTTAAACTGTGATTCTGTTCTTTCAATGTTTGCTAGGAAAGACTTGGCTTAAAAGTAGACAGCGACACTAACAGTAGATGCAATCCAACATTAGGCAGCTGACTTGGTTAAACCTGTATCAATACCTTCTATATGCGTTGAGCTTATTTGTGGTAGCCTTATATAGAGGAAAGTTTTTATTTGAAGTAGCATATCTTTGCTATAATTTTATCTTCTGGATTACTTTGCGTCTTTGTCCAATACCCCAATCCAAATATGAGAGACAAAACAAATATTTCATATATGATAGATACTTAATCTTCGACTCTGGCTGTAAGTGTATGACCACTCTATGTAGCAACTGCTAAAAATATTGGTACAGGATCATTGGACTTGCAAAGCAATTTTAAGAGTTCGCTCTATTGAAGAACAGCCCATGGTAAGGTCTTCATTGTCCAAGAAGTAGGGATGCTTTTGTTGTTCGTCTCTCTTGTTTAATGGGAGGTTGGTTGTGCTCACGTCTGTTTGTTTGCTTTCAGTCCTAAGTAATCGATCCAAAATTAAAATGAAATTAGTGTGTTTGAGTCTAGTTTAGCTATTGCGGGTTCCGATGAAAAACATGTGGACATGTTACACCCACAAATACATGAGCACATACGAATTTGGCTAAACATAAAATGAATTTACTAAACAAGGCTTTTATACAGAACATGACATTATATAAATCCGAATACATACAATTATAAATGATTCAAGCATGAATTGAGTAAATTTTCAGGTGACACAATTTTGACACAATACGAATAATATGATACAAAATAATACATTAACAGTGCCATGGGCGGAGCCAGCTTAGGGCCCACCATGAAATTTTTTTTTTACAAAAATTTCCTACATATAATTTGAATTTTTCTTTAGCATATTTGGATTTGCCCATCATATATTATTTTCTTGTCACATTAATTGGTATAAATATCTAAACTACTTTAAACTTTCGAACATGCTTCAAACACCTAACAGAAATATTCAGAAAAATTTTGGATATATTGAGGTTATTTTATAATTTTCAGCAAAAATTATGAAGTTATTTTGATATTTTGTAAAAATTAGGGTCATTATGTAATAAAATATAAAGTTGTTTTATAATTCTATAAAAAAATTAAGAGTCACTACCATTGTAGAGAGTATTTTAGCTATGACGATTGTAAAAACTTGATTGCGTAACTGAATATTTGATAAATAGGTAATTAATAATATAATATTTGATAAAAGAAATTAATTATTGTTGATAATTAAAGTTGTCATACAACGTTTTCAAATGTAAAAATGATCAAAATTAATTATAAATGATCGTAATAAGTTTCAATTTTTGTATAAATGGCTTTTTTTAACTCCTTTTTTTTTTGCTTGTAGAAATTATATATAACGGTTTTTTTATCCTTTTATGCTTAGTAATTATTTAACTATTAAATATAGCGTATCATCTTAATCTTACCAATTAGAAAAAAAAAATTTAAATGCCCACCCAATTTTTTTTTTTTGGCTCTGCCCCTAAACAGTGCCAGATGCAACGTACTCCACAACGGCTGCAGGTGGCCGATATAATAAGGGAGTCGTTTTCATAGCCCTTTTTTTCCCCATCATACGTGTTGGTCAAGAAACGGAAAAACTCTACTGAACGACATTTTCAATTTTTGGTACCATACAAACAAGTGTTTATGATGCATATTTCATGCCGAACCCAAAATTTCAAAGTGAACTCCGCCATCCAATCCTAAATTCTCAAACTGACAGTGATCTCTTTCTAAGACACTGTTAAAAAAAAAATTAATGACTAATGTTACTCGGATTTAATTTATTGATTGATTCAGCTAATGAATCGTTGCCAATAAACTCTAATATTAGTTTGGGCATGTTAGCAATTCAATAGTTATGATTCATTACACTAATAAATAAGATGAATAAATTAAATTAAAATAGCATTTTTGAAAAGTTTTATTCAATTTCCTCCAAATATGGTTGCCTTCTAATTAATTTTTTGCAGAGTTCATTTACTTATTTGTTTTGCTACTATTAATTAGTAATACTATGTCAATATTGTCACGTAGTAATAAAAAAAATTTGGCGATAAAAGGCTTCATGATCCCACCGTGAGGAGTAAATATTGAATACAACGATGACACCACGTCATCAATGTTACGTGGTGTCACCATCCAATTAAAAAATTAAAAATAAGGAAAGTAACCTCACTATTTTCATAACTATCAATAACCACCACATTCAATTAACAACACATAGGATTAGTGAGATCCACATTCTCTATTTCTAGTTTAATACCACGTAACAGTGATGACGTGGTGTCACAATTGTAATCAATATTTACTCCACCGTGATGACCTGGGTAGTTTTTGAACGCTTTTATTTACCCACAATTTTTTTTTAATTATAAAAAAATGAATATTTATTGGTAATGAATATTTTTTCCTCCGAGTGGGACCAGAGGACCTACCGCCTCCAAGTGTACCACGGGTCCCACAAAATCAAACAATCTGCCTCTATAGTCTATATGCCAGACCACCACGTGTTGCTAAAATAACATTCTGTTACATCTACCCAAAACATTTCAGTAATTACCAAAAAAAAACCATCCAATAACATAGCGAGTATAAATTTCCATAACCAAAAAGAGCATGAGGAAGGAAGAGGAAGAGACGGCGTCCTCCTTCACGTTGCCACTACTTCTATCTGCAGCAACAGAGCACTCACACTACAGACGCTCTCTCTCTTTCTCTCTCTCTTTCTGCCTGTGCAAACATAAAGAAGATTACTGTGTTCTGATCCCACTCCCCATAAAATATACATCAACATTTTTTGTTCACTCATTGATCATCGAAGTTTTGCTCGTTTGCCATATAAAATCTTCTTTGATTTTCTAATATTTCTTGTTTTTTTTTTTCACATTCAAAAGGAAGATACTGAAACTTACAAAGAGCTGGTTTCTGTGTTTCTTTTTTTTGTTAGCTGTTTGAAGGGGGTAACATCTCTGCAAATATCTCTCGGTATGCTCTGTTTTGTGTGTGTGTGTCGTTTTGTGTTCCCTCATTTCGAGACATATCTTGCTCTGTTTTGAGATTTTCATGATTTTCTACAGTGTTTGATTGCTGTGAAGTAGAGAGAAAATGAGAGGAAAGTGTTTCTCCAGTCATTATTTTCCGAATTGTTTTGTGACATATAAACATATACATGCATTGCTTTTGGATTGTGATTGGTGCGTTTTCTGTTGCTGGTTGAGTTTTTCCTTCTTTTTTTTCTTTGGATTTTCTTTTTTCTGTGCTTTCTCACAAACCAAACAGAGTTTTTTTCTCATTTTTTGACATTTGATGACTTCATTTTATTTTTTTTGAGCTCTCCGACTGTTTTATTTTATGTCAAGTCATGATGATATTTTATACATATACTCTCTGTAACATGGTTTTCATGGCGAGTATGCTTCTATGTTATGTTTGGTTAATAGGAAAAAAGTGAAAGAAACATATGGTTTTCCGGCATTATTTTTTAGTTTGCTCTTTGTCAAAATGTTCATAAGCTGAACTGAGATTAAGACTGCCATACATTGTTGGTTGGATGAGTTTTTTTAATTTTTTATGGGACCAACAATGCAATTCTCTTTGTTATAGTATTGTCTTTCCTGGGTTTAACAATACACGAATTCAGTATCTATGCATGATTTGGGAAAACATTTACATTCCATTGAGTATGATTCTTCTGGACTTAATTAGGTGATGTTTCCCAACATTTTTATACAACATATCATAATAAATGATCTGAAGTTCTGTTTTATATTCTATTTTTGTTTCACTTCCACAAAATACAGGTTAAGATAAGAACATTGCTGCTGTTTGTCTTAGGACAATTGATTATTCTTTTTAATTTCAGGTTTTCTTGACAAAAATGTCTTACTCGTCCGAAGAGGAAACTGATCTAAGTGAATCAGAGTTGGAGGAATATGCTGATAGATGTTATAAGAAGTTGAAGAATGGCAAAGTAAAGGTGAACGTTTTAGATGAATTATTCAGGTGTCCGTACTGCCCCAGCAAGAAGAAACAGGATTACTGCTACAAGGATCTTTTACAACATGCATCTGGGGTTGTAAAGGGTCTGCATAGCAGGGATTTGACAAAGAAAGGGATGCATTTAGGATTGGTAAGGTACATGGAAGAGGATCTTGGTCAGCAGGGATTCTCAGCACAATCAATGATGGAGACTACTGAGCCTCCTAAAGGTAGGGATGTAAATGAGATGTTCGTTTGGCCGTGGATGGGAATTGTAGCAAACCTTCCTCATTTTTGGAAGGATGGGCGATATGTCAGCGAGAGTGGTTCAAGGCTTAGGGAAGATTTGTCTGGAAGGGGATTTAGCCCAGTGAGAGTTCATCCACTGTGGAATCATAGGGGTTTTTCGGGGTATGCGATAGTTGAATTTAACAGAGATTGGCCTGGATTCAACAAAGCAATGCTGTTTGAAAAGAGTTATGAAGCAAATCAGAGGGGAAAGAGGGATTATTATGCTGCAAAGCACACTAGAGATGGTTTATATGGATGGGTTGCCCGTGAGGATGACTTTAATACAAATGGAATAATTGGTGAGCATCTTCGAAAAACAGGAGACATGAAAAGTATTTCTGAAATTGAAGCAGAGGAGAAGCGTAAAACTGCAAAACTTGTGTCAAATCTGACAAATGTAATAGATGTAAAAAATCAGCGGCTCAAGGAGGTTGAGTGCAAGTATAATGAAACATTCATTTCCTTAAACAATTTGATGACTGAAAAAGACAAAATGCACCAAGCTTATAATGAAGGTACTTGAATCACAAGGGAAATAGCTTAAGGTTTAGTAGTAGTTGAACTTCTCTTATCATTGGGGTTTTCTTTTGATAATACCATCATCACACTACTTTTACTTGTTTGATGTTAATTAGAGATTCGCAAGATGCAGAAGAATGCTCGTGATCAGCTTGAGAAGACTTTCAAGGAACATGAGAGAATCACATTCCACTTGGAAGTCCAAAAGAGAGAACTTGAGGAGCATGAGAAAGAACTGGGGAAACGAGAGGCTTACAATGAAAATGAGAGAAGGAAGCTCTATTTGGAGAAGCAAATGGTATTGCAGTTTCCCTATGATTTATGTAGAATTATCTGGTGGAGAATCATGTCATCCTATATCATCTTCCTTTTCTTTCTGAAAAGAAATAAATTGTACCATGGTCGAGATATAGTCTAGTTTCTGTCCTTGAATATGCTAGTGCTGCAATTGGAAGAGTAACTGATTTGTTTTTCTGTTTCAGAATGAGAAAGCTGCCTTGGAGCAAAAGAAGGCAAATGAAAAAGTTCTAAGTTTGGCAGAAGATCAAAAGGTATTACATTAAGTTTTCTCCTTTACTTGAAACATTAAAATACAAGTTTATATCTTTATAGATTGGTTCTAATTTTATAATTGATGATGTGTATATGACTTTAATGCTAGAGCGAAAAAAAGAAACTGCACAAGAGAATTCTTGAACTAGAAAAGAAACTTGATGCCAAGCAAGCATTGGAGTTGGAGATAGAGCGTATGAGAGGAGCTCTGCTAGTTATGAAATACATGGGAGAGGATGGGGACATGGAAATCGAGGACAAGATGCATAATATTCAAAAGAACCTAAAAGAGAAGGAAGAGGAACTTGAACATCTGGAAGCATTGAATCAAGCCCTTGTTGTCAAGGAGCGCAAAAGCAACGATGAATTGCAAGAAGCTCGTAAGGAGTTAATTGATGTGAGTGTTATAGAACCAGCAATGTCACTCATCCTATCCACAACAAAGAATAGCTGCAGACTGCACAACATTTTGCTAAGAATTATTAACATGCATGCAAAAGCAAGCGATAAGTTTTCCTTAATTAATAGCATCCAGAAACAACTTGGTAAAACAAATGAGAATCATATTTCCTACTTGGTAAAACACATCGTAGACTGTAAAATATGATTCAACTAAGTGCTTAAATATAAACTCCTTTTATTGTGAAGTAGACCAAGGAGGCAAAGACTAGGTCAGTAAATCTGTTAGCATGATAGTAGTACACTGATGCCACCGTTAATCTTCAATTAGCTTTATTTTCTCAGAAACTTCTTTGTGACTAATGCAAATTTAATAATGGGTTTCTTTGTTTTTAGTTTATGGTTGGAGAAAAATCATAGAGAAAATACTACTTGGTTTCCAACCTGCATTTACAGTGTCCCCTTTGTTTGAATAAGAATTTCATAAAATATTACTGCCTTGAATTTCAGGAAATTTGCTAGATAAATTGTGTTTGTCTCGTCCAAAAATATCAGGATGCTGCACGAGGCATATTTTGTTTTCGTATCCCCATTTGCATGTGTTTTTTAACTACTATCTCCTATAATAGCCAATGGCAATATTGGTGGAATCTGGGTCCCTCTCACTTGAGGTATTGAGGTCCATTCTAACTATGTGGAATTGTTATTGAACTTCTTTTCCATACCTGCATGTTTGGTTCCTTGATTTGTCAATGGCTTTCAATCTGTACTAAGCATAATGATTTAGTTTCGTTTATCCAGCTAGAGCTAGCAAAACTTTTAGCATTCTAGGTAATAAAGAATTTTTGAATATCAGGCAAAGGATATATCAAAACAGACCAACTTAAACATTCTGAGATTGATCACTACAACAAAATTCCTTGTAGTTTTCAGGTTATATGTGATTAGCACTCCTATTTGGTAAACAAAACCTATTTTCTTGTCTTGTAGGCCTTGAAGGAGCAGCAGTCTTCTCGGGCCTTGATTGGTGTCAAGAGAATAGGAGAGCTCGATAGCAAGCCATTCCACGACTTTGCCAAGAGAAAATTTTCCAAAAAAGAGGCAGATGAGAAAGCTGTGGAATTGTGTTCACAATGGGAGGATTATCTTAGGGATCCTAGCTGGCACCCTTTTAAGGTTGTCATGGTTGAAGGTGGTAAGGATCATAAGGTATGCATTGCTACAAAATATTACTACGTATTCCCCCACTTGCAGCATACTATTTTCAGTCATGCATTTCATTTCAAAGAATGCATCATTTATTGACAATTTTCTCTGTAACTGCTACCTTGATAGATGTAGAGGGGAGCATGCCCAAACTTAAAACTTGGAGAATGCGTATAATTTTTTTGTGAGTAGTTATTTTTGTTAGGGGGGACATGAAATGGCTAAATATCGCCTTTACCTACAGAAAGAAGTGCTTATTCCAAATTAGCTTTGAGGTTTACATGCCGCCCAATAAATGAGCCTTTATTGACATGCAAACTGCAACTTTCTAGCTTCTTAGTGTATTCATCCTTTTTTTAACCTCACTTGAACAATGACCATGTTCTGTCACCCTCTAAAAGTGGTTACATAATTGTAACATTCAATTGCCCCTCATGTGGCATGGTTGGCAGAGAATTGCTTCATATCCATGTCGAAAGTGCTCAAGGCTTTTCTGTTCCTCTTCAATCAATTGCATCTTTATTAATACAAGTCAGATTGTATTTCTTTTTTCTTCCTTCAATTCTGTTATATGGTTGACCTCACTGTTGTGCTAAGGAAATAATTGACGAAGAGGATGAAAAACTGAAAGAACTGAAGAATGATTTTGGCGGTGAAGTTTACATGGCTGTGATTGCTGCATTGATGGAGATGAATGAGTACAACCCCAGTGGTCGGTACATCATACCAGAGCTCTGGAATTATGAATACGAAAGAAAAGCAAAACTGAAAGAGGTGGCATCACACATACTTGAGCAGTGGAAGGTGCTCAAAAGGAGGAAAAACTAGAGGTTGGTGATTGA
Source organism: Ilex asprella (assembly GCA_023539305.1). Taxonomy (NCBI): domain Eukaryota; kingdom Viridiplantae; phylum Streptophyta; class Magnoliopsida; order Aquifoliales; family Aquifoliaceae; genus Ilex; species Ilex asprella. The sequence goes on from CM042195.1 coordinate 15,588,044, forward strand.
TCAACTTGGCTATACAGGATTCATATTATTCATCATCAAATGCCTACAACTCAAATACTTCCCTTTCCATGAATGTTTTGTTTCATTCTCTGATCTTTGATGTTGTTCTTAGGATATATTCACTTAAGAGTTTTATACCCTTATTCGCTTTAGTTAATTCTCAGGGTGGTTCCTATATCAGACTTAATTGTGCATACAACTGAGGTATTGATAAGCATTTTCTGATATGTTTTCAATTGTGTATATATGCCTGTTTTCATATTTGAGCTGGTTTACTTCTTTCTATGGCTGGAAGGGAAATTTAGTGGAAATGTCAATTTGAAACTTACAATTGGAAGTCAGTTATATTATTATGTTTAGTCATATAAAAGTTACTCAAGTGAATGAAAATTTTCTTTCTTTGTCAAGTGAATTTAAGTTATGCTAACGTGCATCTATCAACAACAAGAGACAGACATATGCAAGGGTGGGCATACTGGAAAGATAGATAGAATACCTTTTGATCTTCTGCCAACCTAGAACAATTTTATATGCCTTCTTTTGCTCCATGGTTGTTTTCTTATTCAGCTTCTTAAAATAGAGCTTCCTTCTTTCAATTTCGTTTCTCTCTCATTTTGCATTGCAGGCATGGGATCACCCAAAGAATTAATCAATTACCAGCATCTAGTTTCCCTGCCTTTTGACTCGGTATCAGTTAGAACCAAATCCTTTTCGTGTAGAACTTGCTTGATTTAGATAGGATGATTCTTGGTGTTCTATAAAACCACATGTTACGGATCTATAAAACTATGTAATTTTCCTATTTACTGTACATCTCTTATTCCAATCTGGGTCCTACCAAATCAGGATTCTTCATTTTTTTTTATATAAATCTCAATCGCCTTGCCATTAATGGTGGGCTCAATGATTCACAATGGTGGAAAAAAAAATTGGGAATTCCTGAAAGTAGGATGAAATATTGAAATTGGGCATCTGATTGATCTTCAATCTGTCGTTCTGTTTGCATGATGCGAAAGGAATTTCTCCAGGTCACATGTCCAAGATGAAAAGAAGACACGTTGTGCAAGGTATCCAAAGCTCTGCTTTTTTGACCTTATTCGAGAATCCAAAGATTACGAACAGTATGAGATGACCAAAAGATGAAGAAAACAGCTCACCATACTACAACCATATGCGAACGTATCAGTTGTCCCCCCCCCCCCCCCGCCCACCACCACT
>CM042195.1:15627878-15673277 GCA_023539305.1 Ilex asprella
GATTTCCAAGTGTACATATCCAGCCACAGGTTTCTATACATATTTTTGAGAAGCCCCCAAAACCACTATCTCTATCAAACATACAAATGAAATTCAATTCAACCTTCTGTTTTGAAACTTCCCTCTCAGGTTGTACCCCTCAGTATGCTGCTAAGTAAACACTTTGACTGATTGACATTTGAGTAGCTGGAGAAATTTATTTATGTAGGGTAAGATTTCACCAAATGAATTATTGTTATTATTATTATTATTATTATTATGGGTGGACTGGTAAAAACTGGCAGTCTATCTCATGACAAGATCCAATCTTTGCTTTAAGAAGTGTGGTTGCCATTATTGACTTGGCCTCACTAAACTACAATTTTCTTTTTTTTTTCTTTCGAAAACTGCACTCAACTAGACATATAAAAAAGCCAAGCTTGAGAGCGTTCGATATTAAGCTGAAATTTTATATTTTTGACAAAGGTCTTGATGTCATGGTACTAACACAAGAGTGTCGGGGATCTGGATTATACCACATCGGATAATTTCGGATGTGTGAATTAATATATATATCTTTCTTAGCCTTGAACCTTTTCGATTCAATAATTAGGATTTAATCAATAAAAAACTAGACTTATAAAGATCTTCCTCCTATTTTCTACTCTATTTATCATTCACTCATTTTTTTTTCTCGTACCAAACACCCCACGACTGTCAATTGCGCTCATCTCGTTGTCTGGTGCTGGGTTATGTTATTTTATATATCTCTAGTGTTCATATTATTTTTGCTTATCTCATGAATGGAGACTTTTTCAAATTAGAACCCTATTTTTCTCAAACAAATCCATACAAGTTTTCACAAATTAAAAATTATCTTGAACTACCTATTAAACAAATCATAAATACTAATTCAATCCATTGGTTATCGATCATATCAGAAATTAATAGCATTACATATAGTCAAAAATATTAGTTGTCGTCGTCATTCAAACAGTAACGACGAAAAAATTAAATAGATGGTAGCACGCCATCCTAATTTTTCAATGAGATGACGAGTGGGACTTAAATTTGCATTAAAATGAGAATGACAGACAACAGCAATAATAATAATAATTTAAGGACACAGTCTTCAGACAATTGCTACTATATTATATATTCAACTAATATCTTAAGTAACCGGGATTTTTTTTTTTTTTATATTGGGCATGTTTAGAGTTAGATAAAATAGGTAGTTTTTAAGGACTTAGGGTAAAATAATTTAGGTTGGCTTTTTATCAGTTTAAATATTAGTTTTTTGGACCCATAAATGCTTAGTTAGATTGATTCAAAAAATTAATTTTATGGGTTTTTCTTTTTTTTTTTTTTGGAGTTTTGTCGCCTTTTCTACATAAAATTTTAATTTATTATATTTATAAAATATTATTAGTGATGTAAAAAAATTAAAATTCATATTTTGGGAACTATAATGTATAATCTATACATACATATATTATTAGTTTTTTTATTTTGATACAAAAAAGTCAAAAAAAAAAAACTTGAAAGTCATTTCAAACGGACTTTTTAAACTTTTTTTTAGTTTTTTAAAGAACACCCCAAAGATTTTTGTAAGATTTTTTAACTTTGATTTTTTTCACGAAACTTTTTAAACAATAATTTTTCACCTGAAAAAACCGGCTCTAAATAGACACATTATTATCACAAGATAAAGTAAATTAATGTAGACACGTGCAATTCTCCTATCTATCCAAATAATTTTATTATCAAATAGCTTGAATCAAAATAAGATGACGCAAAAGCTGAGCTCTTAGGCTTTTTCTATAATATAATGTCTTATATTACGATATAATCAGTTTAAATTACGACTCAATGAGTTATAAGAATGATGTTCAAGTTTTTTTTGGTCATTAAAAACACACTACTCGCATGTTTAGTAATCATAACCTCATTGAACTACAACTTAATCTTGTGGTATCACAACTTTTTGTCCACAAGACACGAAATTGGGTGTAGATTTTTTTTCGATATTTCCTTTAATCTGTGGCCACCATGTACCTTCGATGAAACATAGTGTGGAAACGAGATGTACATTTCTTTTATTGGTCTACACTATTCGGGCATTCAAAGCAATTGAAGGAGCAGAAAGTCCACAACCACCAGCTGAAACTTCCACCTAGTTCCGTGAGAGGGACCTGTAGATGATACACACCAGACAAAGGCAGAGAACTGGACATCCAACGACTGGAAAACTTTTTGCTTTTGGAAAATTTTTAATAAGTCCTATTTTCTAGTATAAGCAATCATTAAATCTTACCATATTTTCATTGGTATCATTAAGTCCTATTTTGATCATTTATTCCCAAAAAATCTTAAACCCAATAAATGATATGTATTTTATAACTACTAATTTAGCAGAATTACACTTAAATTCTCTTAAATTTATCACTTAATACTTAGATCCTTGCTGTCAATGTGTGTTAGTATATTCGTTAGTAAATTATATTCAGACCCCCTAAAATTTGTAGGCGTATAATATTTAGACTCTTCAAGTTTAAAATGTTATGCTTAAACCAAAAATATTTCAATCATAGACTATCAAATATTTTAAATTTTACAACTAAAATTTATGTTCTATTATGACATTTATTGCAATAAAATTAAAAAAAAATATTTTTTTCTTAAAAAAATTATAATTAATATATAATTATTTTATCTATTGTAATTTAATTTGGTCATTTAAACCATCAAATTAAACTACCAAATTATCTCAATTAAAGCTAGAATATATTTTGTCAATTACAATTTGATGTCTTATTTGATTTTTTAGTTTTATTACAATAGATAGTATAATTGTATACTAATTATAATTTTTTAAGAACAAATTAATAAAAGTAGGACTTAATGTTACAAATAAAAAACATAAAGCCTCACACAAGTTCATCATTATTAATACGGATATATAGAGGAAATTAGAGATAACTGTAGGTAAAAGTGTTAATCGAATTGATTTGAATATGTTCTGAATTTGATTTGGTTGTGATTGATAGAGCTCTAATTCGAGTTTAATTAGATTTAAGAGCATTCTAGTCAAAATCAAATTTAATTTCTCACACAATTTCATAAGTAAAACAACAACATATATTAACCATTCATAACATTATCAATTTCTCAAAAAAAAAATCCTCCTCATGCTAAAAGTGCAAATTTTTCAAAAATATATAGGAGGAAAGATGGGGGGAGAGAATTGTATATATGGAGTTATTCAACAATAAATTTAGGGTTTTTTTTGGATAAAGGTCATTTGGCAATCAAATTAGAACTTTTCACATTTTCTTTGGATTTGACTAGTTTACCAAACAAATTCAAAAATTGAATTAAATTCAATTCATTTTGGGCATTGAACAACCCTGAACAATCAAAATTGAGTGGCTCAATGAATGTTATCTGTAATGGGGCCTCACAATACATGAGAACCACATAATAAAAATCTATTATTTTTCCATAGTCTCCCTTATAGTCAACTAAGTACACTTAGGACAAGTCACACATTGCAAGAATTAGGCTCATTTACAAAAAAAAAAAAAACAAACAAACAAACATAGAAACCTAATTAAATTCTTTGTATTTTTCACTTTGAATGACCCCAAAATACAAAAATAGATCTATCAATCCAACAAGAATTACCTTTGCTCAAACAACATTATTACTTTCACTTTGAACGACCCCATAACACAAAAAATGGATCTATCAGTTTAACAAGAATTAATGTTGCCCAAACTACCTTAGTACTTTTTTTTGAGAAAATTATCGATAAGTATTACTTTTTCTCATAAAAATCTATTAAATTCTATCATTTTTGTTTTATATCAATGAAGTTTTATTTTTGATATTTTATATCAATAAAATCCTAATTCTATTATATTCTAATTTTACCTTTTTACTTTTAGTTACCAAAATTCTTCTATTCTTTACTGATATCACAACACCGAAGGCATAGTGGAGGCTTTTTAATTGTTATTTGTTCCCTAATTCAACTATAGTGATGGCACAATGGAGGCTTTTTAATTGTCATTTGTTTCATTACTCAACTATGGTGATAGATTTACTTCCGACCATAACTCCTAATTTTTACTTTGACTAAAGTATTATTTATGTATTGCATATTTTATTAAAAGACATTGTCTTCGTGATTTAGGGTTATTGTATAAATTTAGATTGAATTTAACATAATTAGTTCTCTTAGTGGTGGGTTATTTGGCCCTTTTATTCTCACTTTTCCCTTGTAGGAAAATTGCTAGAGATAAGGATAAATTAAAACACAAGGAGTCAGAATATTTATGAATAAAAAAAGACTATTGTTATAACTCCAATACCTTAAGTGTCTATATTTTTCAAAAGAATGATAAAATTAGAACAAAATATAGTATTTATGAAATTTCGGATTTTATTGACATAAAATATGGAAAATATGATGTTAGTGATATAAAATAAAAATAATAAAACTTAATAAATTTTTGTGAAACAAAGTTATAGTTATCAGTAATTTTCCCTGCTTCTTTTCCCATAGGCTGCCTTATATAGTCAACCAAGTTCTCTTGCACTATGCTGATTTTTTGAATGATTGTATCTGTCCAAAAACTATTCGTCTTTATTCCAAGCTTTATTCAACATAGCGCTGCTCTTCTTTTCTTTTTTTGAATCAACGTGTATAAAGAACAGTCATCAATTTCTCTCATTCTACCTTGGCAGACTTACTATAGCATTATTTACTATTATCTCTAAACTTTTCCTTTTCCTTTTCCTTTAGCAAGGTCGTTGTCATGCATTAAACAAATGCTGATTACACCGGCCACACATCACTCACCAATTCACTATATAAAGCCCTCGAAGATTTCTAACCCAGGCACACTAAGAAACCAGAAAAAAATCTGAGAGAGAGAGAGAGAGAAAGAGAGAGAGAGACATGGAGGTGTTCAAGGTGTTCATGTCCATTGCTTTGCTTTCTGCGGTGGCATTGTTTTTCCGTCTGTATAAGGTTCTGGTATCGGAGCCGGCGAGGGTCCGAAAGATATTGAAGAAGCAGGGAATAACCGGACCACCACCAAGTTTTCTAGTTGGTAACATGAGGGAGGTGAAGAAACCCATTGACGCAGCCGCCAAAGCTACTAAGTCCGCCGACAACAATGGAACCATACTCGACCACAACTGGGTCGCCACCCTCTTCCCATTCTTCGAGCAGTGGAGAAAAGTATACGGTATGCATAATAAAATCATCATCATCGTTGTTATTTCTTGTATAGTGTTATAATTCTTAATTGTGATATTGATCTATTGAAGTATATATATAACCAAGTTTTGTTTTGATATATGTACAGGTGAGTTGTTTGTGTTTTCTCTGGGTAATTCACATATCATGTATGTGAATCAGCCTGATTTGATAAAAGAGATAACCACACACACAACCTATGACTTGGGGAAGCCTTCATATCACCGGAAAGAGTTTGGTCCCTTGCTCGGCGATGGCATTCTGACCACTAATGGACCTACCTGGGCATATCACAGAAAAGTTCTTGCTCCTGAATTATACATGGAGAAAGTTAAGGTGAGAATCATCCCATGATAATGGTTGTTACAAAGAAATTTCAATCATTTTTTGGTTTTTTTTTCAGCTGGCTTTGTGTGATAAAAGACTTATTATCATGTTCTAAAGTGTACCTTAAATTCTTGCAGGGAATGACCGGCCAAATAGCAGAATCTGTGGCCATTTTGGTTGATGCATGGAACACCAAAATTGATTCTGAGGGTGGACTTCTAGACATTAATATTGACGAGTACATGAGAACCTTTTCTGGAGATGTAATTTCAAGAGCTTGTTTCGGTAGCAACTACGTTAAAGGAAAAGAGATCTTTAACCGACTCAAAACTCTCCAGGAGGCTACTTCTGATAAAGTTTTGTCCATTGGAATTCCTGGAATAACGTAAGCTATCTATCAATGATGTTTCTTTAATTAAAAAAAAGCATACTAAGTCTTCACTAAGGATTTAAAGGTGTCAGATAAAAGATACACAGCCTTATGCCACATGCAGAGAACCATATTCTATGTTCTTAAGGGTACCAAGGTCAAAACTAATGAAATTTTTCCTAAATGTCTCAGATATCTTCCCACGAAAGCCAACAGAGAAGCATGGGCATTAGAAAAGGAGATCCATAACTTGATCCTAGAGGTTGTGAAGGAGAGGAAAGAAACAGGGGCTGAGAAGGACCTTTTGCAAATGGTTGTTGAAGGAGCTGAAAATGGTGAAATGAAAATGAGCCAAAAAGAAATCGACCAGTTCATTGTTGCTAATTGCAAAAACGTATACTTGGCTGCACATGAGGCTAGTGCAATTGGAGCATCATGGTGCCTCATGCTTTTAGCTTCCAACCCAGAATGGCAAGAACGAGTACGTGCTGAGGTCCTTGAAATTACTGGTGGACGAACTCCAGATGCTGATATGCTTCGTAAAATGAAACAGGTATAATAAATGATTGTTTTCAATCTTTTTTCCTACCTCTCATGCATGGTAATAAGAAGTTTGAGTAGATTCGGACTAGGATTGATAATTCTTAATATGATCCACCAATCCAACATCAAACTGACAACAGTTGTTGGATGTTGGTTTAGCTCTAATGGATTTGAGCCATAAAAAGATTGACTCGTTAAACTCGTTTGATAAATAAGTTAACAAAATTATACTAAACATGATACAAATCATATTAAATATATCTCACACTAATGTTGACCTGGAATAACCATGGTTCAAGACTAACGAAATTGATTTGTTTTGTAGCTTACAATGGTGCTACAAGAAACCCTACGTCTTTACCCTTCAGGGCCTGCATTGGCAAGAGAGACCTTGAACGACGTGACAATTGGAGGTTACAAAATACCAAAAGGTGTCATCCTTTGGACCATGGTGGTGACAATGCACACAGAAACCGAATTTTGGGGAGAAGACGCTTTGAGCTTTAACCCAGAGAGGTTCGCAAATGGAGTCAGTGGTGCATGCAAACTTCCACATGGGTTCTTGCCTTTCGGGTTCGGACCAAGGATCTGTGTTGGACAACACTTGGCCATGGTCGAACTCAAGAGCCTTATTGCTGCCCTTGTGTCCAACTTCTCTTTTACTCTCTCTCCTAAGTATGTTCACTCGCCGGCTCTGAAATTGGTTATAAAGCCAGAATTTGGAGTTGACCTTCTGATCAAAAAGGTGTAAACTCGTGTGCCTTTTGATACTATGGTTATTAAAGAGAAATAACTAGTAGCAGTTTGGGCGATAAGAAGTTATATGTTCATATATAGAAGAAGAGCTATCTACTTCTCTCTTTAATTTCAAGCCCATTACTGTATATTGTGCTCGTATCTTGAGTATGTTTGCCTATAAAAACGGTGTATATACCGTATGATTTCATCTGTAATCCACTTATGCATATCTTCTTCTCTTTTTTTTTTCCAAAAATCTTGGAGATTTGGCTCTTTTCTGGCTGTATAACTCAATATGATGTTCTTATGCATTTGGCAAAGGTTGAGATGTTTGTTTCTCAGATTAAGAAAGAAGAAATAAACGAGGAACTATCCATTTAAGCTTTCGCCCTCATAGTGGCCCAACCTCAGTGGATAACCCTTTCAACACCACTGAGTTTCTCAGTGGGTGTGCGTAGAATAAGTAGAGACAATTCAAAATCGATGACTCTCTGGCATTGCAGAGTTGGTTGGATAGCACTACGGTTCCCCTCTACCATGCCGAAATTCTTTATCAACTATTGATCTTCTCTTTACACTGAAAAAATAATAAAATAAAATAAAATAAAGACCTTACGACGGTACTGTGGTTAGACTCTTTGCTATTTCTACATGTTTGATCATCCTATTGCACTCTAGATGTATTTCGGTGTCCGCTAATTTCATCTCAGTTCTTGAATACACAAAATATTTCAATATTTTTTTGAGGTAATTCGGAATCATTTCAATTACATATTCTCAGGATCATGCTTCTAATAATAAATGTATGTAAATCACCTGCAAACTATGTCAACAAGTTAAAAGTGAGTTTTGGTAAAGAAAAATTCAGAACCCAACTTGTTGTATGCAAATTTCAAATAACTTGCAAATCACGGTGTGTTTAATTAAATTCAAATTTGATTATGTAGCTAATAGTACTCTACTCCAACGGGATACGTTTTGTATTGAACGGAGAAAGCAACATAAAGAAGGGTACGTAACCAAGTAGAGAATTTTCAGTCCCGGGCCTAACTTTTTCTCTCCACTTGACTTGACTAAAGCCTAAAGATTGAAGGAAATTTTGGCAAACTTTCGTTGTTTTATTTTGTTGGTAAAAGCAGCCATTGAATACTAATAGCATTGGAATTTGGAACCTCGTACTAATAGCATTGGAATTTAGCCATTGAATACTAATAGTTATACTTTTTTTGAGGTATAAGGTAGAATTTTTAAAAGTCAAGTTACAATTCAAAAAGGAGAAGTTACAACTGTTCGAGATAAGTTACAATTGCTCAGGAGAAGTCCATGATCGATTATGTATATTTGTGATCGATCATGGACCCTTGATGGATCATAGACTTTCCCTGAGCAATTATAATTTCTTTATTTTGAGTTGTAATTTTATCATAAAAGTAATAACCTTCGGTACGGTGACATAATTGGTTTTTTGTTTAAACTTCTCATCTTTGAGTACAATTACCTGAGGTGCATGATACAAAGAGATCTATTACAAAGAGGTCTATTACAGTTGTCAATACTATATTGTCAGTGAAAAATATTAAATAAACTTAAAAATTTAATTTGATGGTATAGTTGTTATATTTGTTATTAATTTAACTGTAAATTTTAATATTTATTAGGATCAACCAATTATTCAATGATGATAATTCATCAAGTCATATTTTTAAGTTAATTTTTTAAGATTGTGTAGCATTGCTAATTGTTGGGATATGGATGATTGGTTTTAAAATCAGGAAAGTCATGCCAAATTACTTGGGCTCAAAGCAAGCACGTTTGACAAAAACAAAAAATAACATAGAAAATCAAATGCAACGTCAATTATTGTCGTGCAATGTCATTTGAATTGTTGAATATTATAAATTATTAAATTACAAGACATTTTAAATTTAAAAAATATAAAAAATAATTTTTTATTTTTTACGGTTCAGATTATTTTAGAATTTTTTCTATTATTGATTCAATGACTAAAGATTTCTTCTAAAATTTTGGCTAAAAATTATTTTAATAACACACAAAAATACACACACTAATACACCAACAAACACACATGCACATACAATAACACACCAAAATACACGTACAAATACACTAGACCCTCTTTGGTAATTCAGCAATCTCAAGTTCAATCCATTTCTACATTGCTTTAAGGGCTAGTCACTCTTGTCCCTTTAAGCAAATGATCTAGCTCAACTCAAGTCACGGTGACTAGTCGTTGAACTCGAGGAAATAGTGGACGCAAGTCTGGACACTCTATAATAAAAAAAAATACATTAGACCCTAACTTGACCCAAGACCCGATCCCCGACTCGAACCCGAACCTAATTCTAAACCCGACCCCAGACTTAGACTTGCACCCTAGACCCCTGACCCTAAACCATGCACCCAGACCCACACCCGATCCTGGGCTTGACCCTAGAGCAACCTTGGACCCAAACCCGATCTCCAACCTCAGACCCAACCCCTACCTCGACCCGACCCAGACTCATACCAGGACTTGATACCGACCTCAAACCTAGACTAGACCCCAACCTCACCCGACTCGAACTTGACCCCGGACACGAACCCGACCCCAGTCTTTTAACCGACCCTAGACTTGTACCTAACCCCAAACCTGATCGAAGATCCTGACCCTAACCCGACTCTGGACCTGAACCCAGACTCAAACACAACTCCAACCCGAAACCAATCCTAGATTTGGATCCAACCCCCACTCGACTTTGGACTCGGACTTGACCCCTAACCTAGACTTGACCCTGTACTTGGATTCGAACCCAACCTCGACTTAACCCCAGACCTTGACCCGACTGTTGACCTCGACCTGAACCAATTGTTCAACCAAAAACCCATAAAAAACACTATGAACCTCCCTCATCTCTGGCTACACTCACTCCAACAAGTCCCTTCAACTCTTCTCTGTTGTGCTCCACCAAATCAAATCACACCAAAAATCAAACAACTTTTCTTTGTCAATAAAGCTCATGGCATAGCTTTGTCCTAATAACCTTTCTTTGGAAGTGTCATTTGGAAAAGTGGTGATTAATAAAGTGGTGATGATTGTGAGTCTGTGACGGGGTCGCTTACTTCGATTATTTAATTTATTGGTGAGGTGGTGATAATCCTACTGGCGTCAATTACTTTGATTATTAGTTTACTAATTTCAATCACGAAAGACACGAATTATTGTTCTAATTATGGATAGTGTTGTTAATTAGGTAATAATTTTCATTAATACTAAATTTAAAATTAATTTGAATTCCATATATAACTTATATAAATTTTAGCAAATGTTTGATGCCTAAGTAATACTAACAAATCAAATTTGTTAGATATATGACTTATATTTTTGGCATGCTGTCTAGTTTAACTCTTTCACAACTACTTTTTTACCTTTTATTTTCATGTAATACTTTACATGAATGATTTTGATATGGCTCTTTTTGGTTTATATTTGAAAGTGTGAATGTTTTAGATATTTCAATTTACGCGTTTAAAGTGTTATGCATATCTAAATTTTTGGTATAATATATTAATTTTATTGTTACTCCATGCCTTCATACACGGACAAAACTAGTGTTCTATAATTTGCAAATGAATGCGACCATACCACGAGAAACTCGATGTCCCAAATTTGAGTCATGTCCCATCTTATGCAATGGATATTTGTAGACCATGTAATATTATCAACTAGTAGAGATGTAAGATATTCAAATTAACAACCGAAAAATATGAATAAAATGTTAAAAACTTAGATTATTATCTCGATATCATATATTCGATTCATCGATCACTCCTTACTCAATGCCTGTAATTCAACGAGTAATTACTTTTATTCGAAATTTACATTGTAACTATATGCTAAAAGAACCTCCTAGTTGGAACAGTTCTTCATTAGCTCAATCCTTGCATTCAATATGGTTTTTGCATGCAGTTTGTAATCAAGCCTTGCCCAAGCCCAGCAGATGGTGGAATGAGATAGGGTGATATTGAAAGAAGCATGCATGGACCATGGCACTCCATGTTTCGAAATTACACTTTCAACCACTGAAATTATTCCATGAATTCGTCACATTGGCCCTTAAAGTAAATAAGACGTTCTTTCATGGACCATGAGAAATAAGGTTAATGGCATCTTCTTATGACCTTATCCCTATACCATTCTAAAATCTCAATTGCACCCTCACACTTATAAGTATCTAATATTACACCCTGAATTTTCTCAATTTGTATCTTGCGCCATTAGTATTAAAGTCCATGCACGTGCCCATGATTAAGTTGGAGATCCCAGAGGTGGCGTACGTTTGAAAAACTCAATTCCAACTCCCTTAGTCCTTACTTGAAGAAGGGTTTAATTACTCCCAGTCAAACTACAACATCTATGCTTTATTCAGATAATTCACATTTTCCGAACGAATCATTTGACTATTCAGTATAAATTGGACATTTATTGATTCTAATGAATGACTACATTTTATATGAATATGCTGAGATGTTGAGTTTGACTTTTTGGCAGATAAATTAATAATCAGTCGAATCAAGTATTTCATTATTTTATTTAGGAATTCAGGTATAAACTTGTATCGTTGACAAACTAACCCACTTGAATTACGAGTATCATTGGAGTTCGTGATGTTTTATTTTGAACTTGGTGCTAGTATGAGTTCGGGAAATGAGGAAGACGATGAGGTCAGATAATATATTCAGAGCTCAATAATCTAGACTTCGAGCTCCCTTAACAGGAAACAATAAAGGATATGAGAAGGAAATAGGTGGTTAGTAGAAGAAGTCCCCGAAACTGTAGTCAAGCCACAAAACTCTCAACTAACCAAGATCTTCTCTTAAAATCAAGCGAAATCCTGCGGATGAAAGACAAAGATTGCACTGCAGTTCTCATAAAATTAAAAATCAGACTATAAATATGGGACAATGCCTCCAATGCGGGGCAAACAACCTCAGTTGTATGAAAGTCATTTTGTAAATCGCTTACTCCATTAATATAAGTCCGAGGAGCAAGAGACTTCATTGAAGAGTAGATTAGCTGACCTCCCGAGCTAGTGAACTACTATATTTTTATTGTGCCAATCATTTCATACTCTCAAGGCTTTTTACCTTGATACTCACGAGTCCAGTAACACAGATCCAATCTTCTTCAAATATTCATACATACTGCTCATCCACGTAATACGTTGTCATCAGTTTGGTGTCGTTTGTGGGAAGTGACAAATACACTGATCTTTCAGTAATTGATGGTCTCAACACGCAACATGAGCAAAAGCCAAATGAATCCCCCACGAATGCAAAATCAACAAGAAACCACCAGCGGCAGGCAACAAGAAAATCTTCAAGACTTCTTCCCCACCACCTAGACCAATCCTTTACTCCAGCAGAATAAAGAGCTCTTGAAGCTCTTGTATGATTCTCAGCAGACACAACCATCCCAAGGAGGTCCCCAACAAGGGGAGCATCAACAACTTGACCCCCTCAAGGAAGTTAACAAAAGGGGTGAGAATAGTTAAGCCATGAGACAGGCTCCTCACCCACCTCCTAGGAATGGTGACAATGAAGAAGTGCAAAGCTAAAATGATGGTATCGAAAAAACGATTTTCTCCATTACCAACATGAAATGAGGGAGCAATACTGAGAGCAGCGCTTCAGGAACATCCAGCAAGAACTCGGTCACATGAAGGAAGCCGTAAGGGGAGAGACTCTATTGACAATGCTCTGGTGCAGCAGACCGAATTCCCATTCACCGTTGGGGTGTTACATTTTTTCTCCCTCCAAAGTTCATAATGTCCCAAATTGAGGATTTTTACGGGACCAAAGATCTCATAGATCACCTCAATACCTACAAGAACCAGATAGAGCTGCATGGATATCAAGACCCTATACATTGTCAAGCCTTCACCATCACACTGAAGGATTCAGCTTTGCAATGATTTAACAGATTTGTCCCAACGTCAATCTCTTCCTTCAAGGAGCTTTCGATATCCTTTGTGTCCCATTTCATAGGATCTCGGACCTACGGAAAGTGGAGCTACCACCTGCTAAATGTGAAATAGGGACCCAACGAGAACCTATGATCTTATGTCCAAAGGTTTAACTCAGATTCCCTGAAGGTAGATGTTCCAGATGAGAAATTCGCTATCACTGCTTTCATTGCTGGTTAAGGCGTGCAATCGAAGAACTTGATGTTTTCTATATTAAAAGACCCGCAAGCAAGCATGGAAGAGGTGTTGGCTAAGGCAGAAAAATACATTAATGGTGAAGAAGCCCTTCTTTTAAAGGTAGGGAGCTCATCCTCGTAGAAGGAAAAAGGGAAGAAAGAGAAAAAGAGGGATTAAAGTCCTAGGAAAGAGAACGGACGAGACAAATCTCCAAGAAGAGACAGATGTTGTTCCCCCAAAAGAAGAGAGAATGTCAGAGATTGCCTAGGTCCTCCACAACCAAAATTGCAACCGAGGTATACACCTTGGCAATTCACTCTGCTTACGGCTCCAGTGTCTCAAGTCTTGTATGAAGTCCAAAATGAGAAATTTATTAGGTAGTCACCTCGGATGAAGGCAGATCCAACGAAAAAAGATCCCACAAAGTACAGTGAGTAACACAGGGATCATGGCCACCACACCGATGATTGCATCCAATTAAAGAAGGAGATCAAGCTCCAAATTGAACTGGGGCAGTTGCGTTGATTTGTTGGCCATGAAAACCAAAATCAAGCTCTAGCACCTCAGCAGCAAGCCTCTGCACAACATCAACAGCCTATGGGGGAGATCAGAGTAATATCTAGAGGATTTATAGGGGTGGGGAGTCCAACTCAGCTAGAAAGGCTCACCTGCGCAAAATCAGAACAGACGAGGCATTGGAAGTGTGATTAACCATCAAAATTGCTATTTTATTATATTTAATGATTGATTAATTACATATTATTTGTGATTAAATGAGTTAAATTCTTTAATTTTCTAGTTTAATACTTTTTCTAGTTGTGTGGTTTATTTTGCAGGTAAATTGATTGATTTAAAGTAATAATGAATAATGCAAGTGAAGCAATCACTAGAAGAAGAATCATAACTGATAAGGATTGAAGAATCATGAGAAAGATAGGAAGACTTGAAGATAAATCAACAACTCAATCCTTATAAGAGTCTAAGTTTGAAGAAAACCCATTTAAAGTTGGATTTGAAAAGTATTCTTAAAGATAAGGATTTGACACATTTCAGTATTTTTGTCATAACTTTTGACTCAAATATCAGATTGACCTGATTTTTGCGGGGTTCGAAAGAAGATTCAAGGGCTACAAAAATCTATTTCAAAAAAATTTCGTGATTCAGCCTCTAAATATGTGAAATTTCAGTTCAAAGTCTAGACATGTTTTGTACCAGCGAGGCCAAAGATTTTATGCACAGGATTTGACCTTACAAGACTTCTGATTGAAAAGGAATTTATTCCAAGCCAACCTGATATTTCCTACCTATATCTAAGATTTATTTTATTATAAATAGGGGTTCTCATCTTAGATTATTATTCTTTTTCTATTTTTTTATTTTGATTTTTGTTTGTCATGTCTGGCTAGAAGACTAAGTTAGGGCTAGGGGAGGACCTCTCAATGAAGTACGGTATTGTTATTGACTTTGTGTTTAATGATTTGTGATATTTTGTTAATTTAACTTTTGATCTTGTAGCAAATTTTTTATTCTGTAAAAATTCTTGAGTTGTTGTGTCATGTACATCGATTACTTGAATTTTCCTGCAAATAAATAACTGGTTATTCCATGCTTGAGGTAATTATCATTATTTCATAAAATAATATAATTTGTTGATTATTTAGGTTCCTGAATAATCTTTTGATTATAACTTTAGGTTTCTTACTTGATTTGTTACTTGAATTAATCGACATCTAATTCTTGTCTCAAGTTAAGATTTGAGTCTTTAATCAGTATTGTATGGGATTGAGAGGGAGTACCCAATGCTCTAGTATTTTATATTACTGTTTTAATTATTTAAATCAATATTTTCCACTTAACAATTCCCAAAAAAAATCCTTTTTTTTTAAGTTTATTTTAGTATTTGTGTGATTGTTTTCTTTTATTTTCACAATTCCCTATGATTCGACCTCGAACTTCCGAGTATTATATTACTTCGCGACAACTTGCACTTGGGTGATCAATTCTAAAGTTGAAGCAAAGTGCATACTATGTCCCAGTTACCACGACTAAACACAACTATCACTTTCTCAAACTCAAACTTGGAAGGTTTCCAGCATCCCCACGATGACCCCTTGGATAGTAAGAGCCATCGTTGCCAACAGAATTGTCCATCATGTTTTGATTGACAACTAAAGCTCATCAGATATCATTTTTTACTTCTGTGTTTGACAAAATGAATATAGACAAAGAAAAACTCGAGCTAGTGAGTGCTCATTTATTAGAATTCTCGATGGAAATAGTGCTACCCCTAGGATCATTCTAGCTCGTGCTCACCCTAAGAGACCATCCTTGTCAAACCACCACTACTGTGAGATTCCTAGTAGTAGATACACCTTCTGCATATAGCATCTTGCTTGGAAGACATTTCATCAATGCCATAAAAGTCATTCCTTCTTCCTACCACCTTGTTATGAAGTTTCCTATAGAAAACATAATCAAAGTGGTCCGAGGAGACTAGCGTGTAGCACGAGAGTGCTACATGACATCTGTGAGAAAGAAAAAAATTAAAAATATCTATGAGAGACAAGCTGAAAACTAGACCAATGACATCAAAAGAGTTGGAGCTTGTTCAGCTTGACAAGGAGCCAGAACACCTTGTTTATGTGGGGTCTAAGCTGAGTAAAGAAATTAAAGACCTCCTCATCCATTTCTTGAAGACAAATTTAGAAGTATTTGTCTGGAAGCAAGAAGACATAAAAGGCATCGACCCCTCACTCATCATACACAAGCTCAGTGTGAATCCTGCATGTAAGCTTATTAAACAAAATGGAGAAGTTTTGCCCTAGAATACCAAAAGACAATCAATGAGGAGGTCAACAAACTTCTCCATGTCAAAGCCATCAGGGAGGTAGATTACCCCACATGGCTAGCAAACGTGGTTCTCGTTAAAAAGACCAATGGCAAATGGCATCTCTGCATTGACTTCACTGATCTCAACTGAGTCTACCCTAAGGACAGTTTTCCCTTACCTTGTATTGATCTGATTGTGGATGTCACCACTGGACACGAGCTCCTCAGGTTTATAGACGTTTTCTCTGGATATAATCAGATCAGGATGGATCTCAATGACCAAGAGAAGATCTCCTTCGTAACTGAGCAGGGGACGTACTGCTACCAAGTCATGCCTTCTGGACTGAAGAATACTGGAGCCACTTATCAGCGCTTGATAAACTAAATGTTCCAAAAATAAATTGGAACATCTATGAAGGTCTATATCAACGATATGTTGGTAAAATTATTGAAGGTAGAGCTTCACATTGGACATCTAGCAGATTCGTTCTAAGTCCTTAAAGAATACAAGATAAAACTCAACCCCGCCAAATGTGCATTTGGAGTATCTGCGAAAAAAATTCTAGGCTTCATATTCAACATTAGGGGAATTGAAGCTAACTTGGAAAAGGTTAAGGTAGTGATGGATATACATTCAACTTCTAATATAAGGGAGATTCAATGTTTAACAGGAAGAATAGCTGCCTCGAGCCATTTTGTATCCAGATCAAGCGATAAGTGTCAACCCTTCTTTCGAGTATTAAAGAAGACTTTCCAGTGGGATACCCAGTGTGAAGAGACATTCGAAGCCTTGAATGATTATCAGAGCTCACCCCCAATTCTGGAGAGTCCCTTGGAAGGAGAAGTGTTTACTCTCTACCTTGTCGTATCGGACTTCTCGACCAGTGCAGCACTAATAAGGGAATGAGACAAAGCTCAGCAACTAGTCTATTATTGTAGTAAAGCTCTGATAGGGGCAGAGGAGGGATACCAAAAAATGGAGAAACTTATCCTAGCTCTAGTTACAACTGCTCAAAGGCTTAGGCCATACTTCCAAGTCCATACTATTGAGGTCCCCACAGATCAGTCAATGAAGCAAGTACTATACAAACCAGAGTCTTTAGGGAGAATAGTCAAATAGGTCATAGAACTCAGCGAATTCGATATCAGATATAAGCTAAGATATCTCAAAATTATCATCAGAAGCACTTATGAAAGCAACACAGCTAGTGCCCAACCTCCCTACGTGGAAGCTATTAGTAGCTGAAGTCGCCAACGCTCAGTGGAGCGATGCTGTCGTGATTCTTACCTCCACATATGGAATAGATGTTAAGTATGGCCTTAGGTTCGGATTTAAGGCTTTAAATAATAAAGCATAGTATGAAGCAGTGATCGTTTGAGTGCAATATTGCTCACTCGATAGAGGCAGAACAGCTCAAGATTTGCAATGATTCTCAACTTGTGGTAAAACAGATAGAGGAGTCTTACGAGGCAAAAGACAAAAAAAATTGTCCTTTACTTTAAAAAGGTGCAAGAGCTGATTAAGAAATTTGTGCAAGTTAAAATCAGGCATGTCCCCAGAACCAAAAATTCACGAGCAGTCTAGATGAACCCCATTAGAGGGTATCTTCAGAGTGGAACCTTGCCAAAAAAACCCCAAGGAGGCTACAAAGCTAAGAATCAGGTCAGTCAGATTCTCTATTCTACGAGGGAACTTGTATAAATGAGGTTTTTCAACACCTCTCCTTAGATGCATGGGAGATGAGGACGTTAACTGCATACTCAGATAAGTCCACAAAGGATTCTGCGGTAACCATATCGGAGCTCGGACTCCGACAGGAAAAGCACTAAGGCAAGGGTACTATTAGGCCACTATACTCAAAGATGCTACTGATCTAGTCAAGAAATGTAAAGTCTGCCAGATACATGACAACACCCCCCATTGCCCACCTGAGCTTTTAACCTTAGTGGTGAGTCCTTGGCCTTTCCAACAATGGGGTTTGGTCATACTTGGACCCCTTTCCACTAGTGTTGGACAATGTAAGTTCGTTACTATCGGAGTAGATTACTTCACCAAATGGGTAGAAATGGAATCTTTGACAACAATTACAGAACAAAAGGTACAAAACTTCACGTAAAAATCAATAATCTGCAAGTTTGGGGTACCTAGAGCAACCGTCTCCAACAATGGGAAGCATTTTGACAATCTCAAGTTCAAAAGGTTATGTGCAGAGCTTGGAATAAATAATTAATTCTCGGCTCTAACCCATCCGCAGTCCAACGAACAAGCAGCGGTGACTATTAAGACCATTAAAGCAGCCTTGATAACCAAGCTAGAAACACTGAAGGGAAAAATGGGTAGAACATATCCCAGAGGTATTATGGGCTTACAGAACAACCGTCAAATCAGCAACTCAAGTGACACCATTAGCTTTGAATTTTCGAACCGAGGCAGTAGCATGGGCTCAATGATGAGTCACTCCTACTAAATTTTGACCGCTTAGATGAAAAAAGAGACAAAGCTCTAGACCGGATCAAGAGCTATCAAAGGAAGACAGTGAGATACTATAACAGAAAGGTCGAGCACAGAAATTTTAAAGTTGGAAATCTAGTACTTAGAAAGCTTCTCCCTGCAAAGAAAGACCCCACTAATGGAAAAGTAGGTCCTAACTGAGAAGGTTCTTACATTGTCTCCAGGGTAATCAGACCTGAAAACTACAAGTTGCAGATGGAAAGACTCTGCCTCACTCTTGGAATGCAGAACATTTAAAAAGTTTTTCCAGTAAGCCTTTGTAAAAAAGATTGTTTTCAACAAAAATAGCACATTTCAGTTCAACAAGCCTTCACCAGTAGCTTAAAGCAACGATGAGCTCCTCAGCTCATGAGAATTAAGATGAGCTCTTCAGCTCATAAATTCACAATAAGCTTCTTCTCATAAGAATTAAGATGAGCTCTTCAGCTCATAAATTCACGATGAGCTCCCCAGCTCATAAGAGTTAAGATGAGTTCTTTAGTTCATAAATAAAAGATGAACTCCTCTGCTCATGAAAAAAAAAAGATGAGCTCTTTAGCTCATGAAAATAAGATGAGATCTTCAGCTCATAAATCTACGATGAGCTCTTCAGCTCATAAAAAATAAAATGAGCAATTTAGCTCATAGACAAGTGGTGAGCCTTTCAGATCATAAATACACGGAAAAACAAAAAGACGAGCTTGTCAAATCCATAGTTCATAAACACAGACGAAGAACAAGCATCCAACAGAAGAAAAACGCAAAAAACAACATAAGAAATCTCAAAGTTGTCAAATATATGGAGTATAAGGAATAAAGAAGCCCCTAATTTTCATTAAGTCGTTTCTTTAGCTCGGCTACCTCTTACCTCAGGCGAGCTTTCTCCTCCCTCATCTCTCTCTTTCTCCACCTCCAAAAGCATATTAAGGAGTTTTTTCCCAACAGAGAAAAACAAAATTGCACCAAAAGAGGAACTAGACGATGGATAAGAAGAGCCACTAGACCTACTCCTCCTGCACTTTCGAGAAGACGTATCAACATCCTCATCTTCATCTGTCTCGAGATGGGAGGAGTCAGGGGAGTCTGGGAAGGAAACAAACTCCAGAGAAGCTACTACAGCACTGAATAAGAAAAGGTTCTCAGGTGTCACCTGCTCTGAAATGGGCATAGAATCAGCATGGATCGTTTGCTCGACCTTCAACATCTCCGCCAGAGTTGGATCAGGCACATATGCACAAACAGGAGAGCGGTGAGAATAAGTCATCACAGAATCTAGCCAAGTAGGTTCCTAATATACCTACATTTATGAGAAAATCTCTTCCAAGAGCGAGGGACCCTAGTCTCTAAGCAGTGCTACTCTACAAACCTCTAGGAATCCTCGGAGGCAAAGAAAAAACGTTGAGCCCACCCTTCAGGAAGGGAGGGAAGGTCAAAGACCGGAAGCAGCAAAAGCAAGGGACCTCATCCTCTTCAAGCTTGTAAAAATAAAGAAACTCAGCAGCAGTGGAAAACTCGTTTCCTTGAAAGCACCAGAAGAGGAAGAAGTCAATCATAATAGCCCATCCTTTAGGAGAGAGACAGGAAGGGCACAAACCATAGTAAGCTAGGATTCATTCAATGGAAGGATGGATGTGGAGGCGAATGCCCATATCTAGACCGCCTTCAGAGAAGCAAACCTCCCCTCGAGTAAGGAAATTGCAAGGCTCGTCAGAGGTTGGAATTCGTAGAGATAAGTCCGTAGGAAGACGAAACCGTCTTCTTATCTCTTCTAGCCCCAAAGGAGTGATCACAGAAAGAGCTAAGTAATGGAATTTTCATCTCAAATCAATTCTAGTGGAAGCACGTTGTTGGAATAGAGAGAAAAGTGGAGCAGCCATTAGAGACTCAGAAGAATGGAGTGCAAAGAGTGAGCTTTGTGAAGCCTTCGAATTAAACCAGAGAAAGTCGAATTTTTGGTAAAAATCTAAGTACACCGACAAGCGAAAGAGCCAAGATCGTAAGAAAGATATAGAGAAAGTCTAGAGAAGGAAGTTGAACAGGGAAATGAGGCAGTTTTTATCGCCATTGGGGTATTTAAAGTTCGAAGCACATGGGATGAAAGGTGCGCGAAAAATGAGGAAGAAATGATTGCTAAAAATTATCAAAAAGTATCCTCCACGCGCAAATCGATGTAACCATGTAGAGGTCTAACCCGGCCTCAGTGTTGTTTGCCCCTATCCAAGCCCGCTTGGACCAAGGGTTGGGGGTAACTGATGATACTTAGAGAGAATTCTAACCAAGTATGAGGTCGAGAAATGAGGTCAGACGAGGAAATCAGATAAGATATCCAAAGCTTAGTAATCCAAACCTCGAGCTCCCCTCAGACGAAACAATAAAGGAAATGAGAAGGAAACAGGTGGTTAGTAGAAGGCTCTCCTGAAACAACAAGAAGTTGTAGTCAAGGCACAAAACTCTCAACTAACTAAGATCCTCTCCTAAAATCAAGGGAAATCATGTGGATCAAAAGCAAAGATCTCGCTGCAGATCTCATAAAGTTAGGAATTAGACTATAAATATGGGACAATGCCTCCAATGTTGGGCGAACAACCCCAGTTGTATGAAAATTATTATGTAAATCACTTACTCCATTAATATAAGTCTGATGAGCAAGAAACTCCATTGAAGAGTGGATTAGCCAAGCTCCCAAGTTGGTGAACTACTATATTTTTATTGTGTCAATCATTTCATACCCTCAAGGCTTTTTACTTTGATACTCACAAGTCAAGTAACACAGATCCAATCTTCTTCAAATATTCACACAAACTGCTCATCCACGTAATACATTGTCATCAATGTCTATGTTGGCTTATTCAACTTGAAAATTCTCTAGTTCAGTGATTCATACAATATTTTAACAATAATAAAAAAATATATAAAAAAAATCAAGCATTTTCATAACATAGCACCAATTATTCATTCTTGACATTGACTTGGTCAGTTTATCATTTCGTGTTGGTAGATAGTGTGTTATTTTCAGATTCATACCAAGAATTAATCAATCATACGCGCTGACTTATTGTGTCAAAAAACCATAGCAGATTAAATCAAGTATTTATGGAAACGGTACTTGGTGTC
This sequence comes from Ilex asprella, assembly GCA_023539305.1. Lineage (NCBI taxonomy): Eukaryota > Viridiplantae > Streptophyta > Magnoliopsida > Aquifoliales > Aquifoliaceae > Ilex > Ilex asprella. The sequence goes on from CM042195.1 coordinate 15,649,736, forward strand.
GCTCACCCTGTGCCATTTGGATTTGCTTACCTACTAAAACAGAAAAATCTCTCATTTTTCTTATCTTATGCGTCGATAAGTAGCTTTCTTTTCCACCACAAAGATAGTATTCTTCTTCGGCCGTACGTCACTTTCGCTTCATTCAAGTTGAAATGATGATAACGAAGAGACAGTTTTGATTTCCATGTACAGGCAAAACTATAGAACAAAAAAGGAAAAGAAAAAAGAATGCCGCTTGAAGAAGGTTAAGACTTTTGGCCATGGTGATAATAACTGATAGAGATGATTCATCAATTGATGCTGAAGCATGGACAGTCAGAGACTCACAATGGCCACTCTTTTGTCTGCTTCTCAGCAGCTGAGCAGGTTGATCAGTGGGCAAAAGAAATAAGACCCTGAGTTAGACTTTGGTACTAAAATTCAATTTCTCGGTGATGTACCTTTTTTTTTTTATCTAGTAAACAAATAACACTGGAAAATTTTGTAATTTTATTAGTTAATTTCATTATATAAATTTTACAGTTAATAGTTATAACGACGAAAAATTATTTTTTGATATAATATTGAAAATAACTTTTCTATAGACTAAATGCTGCAGCAATCGGAGATGATATTAAAATGCTTTTTTCCAAGCCTTATGCATATGTAAAACATTTCCTCTTGACTGTGTATGCTCGCGGTGGTCAAGTTAATAATTATATGGAAAGAAAATTATTACCTTCAAACATAAGAGAGAGAGAGAGAGAGAGAGAGAGAGAGAGAGTGTCCGTCTTTGCTGAATCAAAACCAACGAGTTATCATGTTGGTGCTCTGAGCCTGAATACGAAATCAAGTGCTTCAAAGTTGAGAAGAGTCGCCTTTCAAAAGAAAATAATGAATGTACAGAAAACCCTTAATGTACGCAACTAAAAAAGTGTACCCAATTAACTAGTCTCCTGCCAATGCCTCTTTTTTGGTCAAATAGATACTTATTACTCGTAGAAATAATTTAAATGGTAACAAAAATAAATTATAAATTTAAATATTTTGAATTCGAAATTTAATAATTTTTTGGAATCAAGTTATGAGTGATTTATCCCTCATAAATATTATACTTTGGGCATAAATAACTTATCTTTAATTAGATTGAAGAAATAATGAATCGAAATACATATAAATTGACCCGAACGGTTGAACCAAAAAAATAAATGAATAGACACTTGGAAAATGATACTCATGCCTCATCAACTAAAAGCACTTTCTTTGTACTTTGTCAGCAAATTAGGTCTGTTTGTTTAGGCCCAAACAACATTAATAAAGGTAAAATAAGAAGAAACGTGTGCATGAGTTATGACCTATGTTTAGGGGTGTTAATCGAGCCCTTGTCGAGCCTTTGTCGAGCTTAATTTACACATTAACGAGCTGGCTCGTTTAACTATTTATTCTTAAACGAGCTTAAAATAGTGTTCAAGCTTGGCTTGATTAACAGCCCTACCTATGTTAGAAGGCTCGATCCATAAGTAGCAATGGTGCCACCAAAAGCCATTATTCTGTAGCTTCTAAAGTTTTAACAAACAAATTTACAAAGCACAGCATCATACATAGAGGTTAACTTCCCAATGCTCTTCACTCTCGGCTAGGACAATATATAAACGCCCGGTTATCTGCATAACCCATTAATGTAAGGGAAGATTGGAAGAAATTTAGATTCAAGTTTTACCAGATGTTTTAGGGTAAATGGCCTTAAAAGGGTTTTTTTCATATAAAAGAAAACTAAATAGAAGGCAATTAAACCAAAAAAAAAAAAATGTATGAAGAACACACAAGTTTATTTCTTCCTACTATCAGCATGCAACACATACATATGAAAAGGAGTCTCCCGTTGTCAGTTAATGATACGAACTCAAAGCTGAATGTCTAGCCGTATCAGGAACTTTTACTGTCAAATAAAGCTCGGCAGAGTACTGCATACCTACTAAACCTTATAACTTCCAGAGCAGAGTCTAATGGTACAGCCTTCCCATTTTAAAAATGACAGTTCAGTAACGATACAGGGGTTGAAAACGATGGTACTCAGGTAGTGGACCTGCAGAAGAACGGTACTCAGACGGTAGGGGTTCACGTCGGTATTCAGGTGGCAAGTCTGCTGGGGGATTGTGCTCTCGGGGTAGGCCTACAGAATACACCGTAGGGCGTTCTCTGTATGAGATATAGGCATCACGCCTAGCATTATCATCCAGATGCCTTGAATGCCTGCGATCATGATGCTCTAATAATGGATCCCGTCTGTAAACAACACGATCCTCAAACAGTGGTTCCCGTGTATAAGCATCGTGATGCTCTGATAATGGGTCCCGTCTGTAAACATCTCGATGCTCCGATGGGTTCCGTCTGTAAGCATCTCGATGCTCCGATATTGGGTCCCGTCTGAAAGCATCTCGATGCTCCGATATTGGGTCCCGTCTGTAAGCATCTCGATGCTCCAATATTGGGTCCCGTCTGTAAGGATCCATCTCCAAGGTCCTCTCGTATGCATATGATGGAAGGAGAGCTGGTTGAGGTAAAGGTCGAACTCGAGACACCGGTGCCACAGGAGATGCAAAATCTTCTCTTTCATACCTAACAGGACGCTTGTGATACCGACGCTCCCGCTCCTCACCCAATGTTGAGCGTCTCTCTTTACCCCGCCTTCTAATTCTCTCGTGGTCTAAAGATCTATGAGTCTCTGCTCTAAGACTGCGAGTCAATTTTTCCGATTTGGGGCCTTCGCTAGCAGCAACAAAAAGCTTGCACAACTTCTTCACCTATATTATGCAGCCAAATATTGGCATGAGATGCATAGTACATTAGAATCCAAATTGTTTTAATGCTACTTACATTTCTGCATATTTGAAAAACATTAAAACTGCAACGAAAATGATAGCAGACCTGTTCCGAGTTCAATTGACAGTCGAACTTGTTCCTCGTGTAGTAGTTTTCTTTAATGACCTTTCTGAACTTTTCTTCTGCCAATGGCAAGCAATCATTCAAAACAGTAAAACGAACCTACCACAAAAGATAATCAGTTATTCAATGAAATCAAAATCTCAACACCCCAAAGATGGAAATAAAAACTTACGAGCAAAGGCGCACAAATAAAGCAGTTATTTTCTCACTTTTTTCCCAATTGATTATTTGCAGCTAGTATCCACAAAAACCATATACATGAAAAGCATGCAAAGAAAACAAGCCAAAAACCCCTATAAGTCTTCACAACAACACGGAAAAAAAAACATGCAAAGAATTTCTGGCCAGGGAGGAGCCCAGAGTTATACGACTATGTTTAAGCTAAAATTAATATCACTCCACAAGACAACCCGCCAAAAACAACCAACTTATTTGGGTTCTCGTCCACCAACTTTTTTTTACACCGAAATGCCTTAAAGATCTGTCTGAGCAGGAAAAAAAAAAGTATAAAATAAAATAGGGATAATTTTTTTCACTATCTCCTAAAGTTCCAACTAAAAAGATGAAAATGATTATTCATTACTTCACCTAGTCCCCATGTTCCTCAAACGGATCTCTTAGTTGAGAAGGTTTCCCAAAAGCGGTATATAAGGCGTACCCAATAAAACTTAAGAGATAAAAAGTGAAGTAAAAGAAAATGAAAAAAAAAATGTACTATTCTGCCTTCGTCTGTTTAGGATGAAAGTTGTGTCAGACAATTGCAAGAAAATGTCTATGATTGTATAAATTTCCCCCTCATTTTGTTGTCAAGATTTTAACTGTTTAAGTTCCACTAACAGAGGCCCAGCAAAAAAAAACAGTTCCCTAACAAAGTGATTATATCACACACTGAATCTCTCCAGCGCCACACCTCATGCTACCACTTCCCCCATCATCAACCAATCAAATCTCTGCATCACCACCCACCTCTTTGCCACCATAACACTCACACATCAATCATCCACTGGCCTCCGACTGTTTCAAGCACAAAAAAGTTTCAAACACAATCAAAGAACAACCAGATCTAGCCACTCTCCACAGCACAACCAAAAAACTAGCTACTGTTCCTCCAATCTGCCCATCAACATATGCCTACTCTTGTTTATCGATAGGATATCCCTATTCAACCAAATCTGCGATTCTCAACCATGGATCGATCGGCACCCAGAAGGGGAGAACATGCTACTACATTTGCCCGCTGCTACAACTTCCCATCAAAGACACCGTCTCAAAATCTAAAAACATCAGCGGCGATGATGATGAAGACCGTAAAACCATTAATCAATTTTGGATCAACATCGCGCTCTTATTATGGCCCATTTGAGTTGAGGGTTGCTTTCCAGCTTTAAACATGCATCAATCCCACTTTACTCACTCTAATTCTCGGACACCAAGAAGCTGGCCAGTCAGAGATCACCTGTAGCAGAATGTGAGGGATTGACAGAAATTCTGCTGAGTGTCTTCTATTTTTCCTATCAAATGTACAATGAGAGGTGGAGATATAGCTTCCCAATTTCACGCCCGGGGGGGTGAATTTTTTCTACATTTATTTGGTGGGAAACTAAAGAGGATATTTAAAAGAAAATTTGGCAGACAAGGGTATCAAACTTCCCAAAGAAAGAAGACATTTCTAGCTAAACAAACATGGGAAGTTTGCCCTTTTCCCTCCTGCACTTCCTACCATTCTACTGCTAAACAAACGAATCAATTTAATCCCTCAAAGCTGATGAAAAACCGCCTGTCAACCCATAACTTGACTGATTTGGATTAAAGATTCAAGCATAATACAAGAGTGCACTAGTCATCTCAATCTGTTAATTGTAAAAACAACTCTACTACTGCAAAAGTAGCCATGTAATTCATCGTAGGAACAAACCACAGCCTCTCTCTCTCTCTTTTTTTTTTGTGTGTTGGAGTTGGGGGGCAGTCTCTGTGTGTGGGTATGACAGAGAAGCTTTACTATAACAACTTGTACATAATCTTAACAAAATGTAAACAGCATGGACTTGCACTTCAACTAATTTTATGGTTGTTATTCGATTGACTATGGGTTCAAACCACTAGGGAGCATATCTCGTTCTCCATATGTAAGTCAAGTACTACTTATCTATAATATAAACAGGGCAAGCTTCAATAAGTCTATTCGACAGTCTCCAATAGACTCATCTAACGGCCACCAATATTCCTCTCAAAACCATTCACATTAAATTGCCTCTCCCCCCTCCTCCTCCCCTTCAATCCATATCTTTTCACGTACGTTGCACCGTGCCTTCAAGCACGGATTACTCCTAGCAAGTAAACAAAAAGGCCACACCTAGGCATGTATCTGCAAAGAAAATCTCACAAAATATAGATATGGAGACTAGTACCACTAGCTTGCTATCAGCCTTTTCTTCAATGCATGTAATTGGATATGGACCCAACTTCACAGGCACAAGGGATCACTCTATTTGTCACGAAGAAAAAGGCTAAGGCACTTGTGGGTCATCCGGTTGCATGTCATTGGTAAGACATAATAAGTGTAAAGATGATTCATACTCCTAGAGTTAAAGCATTGCCAATATTGACCCAAAAAAAACATTACCAATTATGAAATTGAAGGCAATTTACGAGAATGACAAACATTATTGGCATATGCTTATAGAGAAATTTTCTCACAGTAAAAGGCATATCAAGGAGAAAAGAATTTGTTTCCATCAACACACAAGGAACATACAAAAAATAAACTAGAACAAAGCAAGCAATAAAAAAATCTTCGAAAAACGTATTCCCCTAGGCCCCCATTTTTAGATAAAAAATGAATACATTAAAAACAAAAAATTCATGACAAAATCTCATGTTATAGTAACATTTGATGGCTAGATTTGTTCTTCAAGAAGTAAAAAATAAAATAGTAAATAATGTCTCTCACTCTACTAGGAGTATCTATATCTATATCTATCTATCTATCTATATCTACTATTATAAAGCGTCAACAAAAGTGAAAAATTTTCGTTTGATTATAATAGAGCCTTCATAAAGTAACTAATTCTCATGATCAACCTTCCTTTCATCTTCTTCAACTAATTATATAATTCTCTGATAGCCTTTCATCTCTTAATTTAATTATGCACATAATCTTAACATTTAATTATATATATTTTTTACTTTTAAAAAAATTATAATCATTTAAAGTTTTCAACTTTAATTAATAACACTATTTTCAAACAAATAAAAATTTTCATTGCAAAGTAGAGGTTCACCTAAAAAAATATAATTTAAAAAAAAAATGATTTCTTTCTTTTCATTGGTCAATTTTATAAAGTTAAACATATCCTCTAATATCCTTTCATCTTCTTAAATTAATTGTGTAATCATCTCGTACCTTTTAATCTCCTTAAATTAGTTATGTGCATAACATTTTACAAAATTAATTACCCAATTCTCTCATACCCTTTTATCTTCCTAATCTAATAGGTTGTCCCAAGGAAAATTGCTTTCTATGATATGGAAATGATTGCTTATTGATTGCATAAGTTTGTGGCTCTTACAAATAGTTAAATTTGTAACGGCTCCTTATAGGCCATAATGAAATGAATAGTTATTGATTTTAAATTGTTTTGTGACTTTTTAGCTCTCTTTAGTCTTTTGTGATTACTTCCTACATTTCAATTAAAGAAACACAATTCTTATATAAATATTAGCACCCAATATACTTCAATGTTTTTTTCAAGTTTTCAGGATAAATTTTGACATGATCTTGCCTTATTCTGACTCTCATGATTTAATTAGATACTTCACAAGAAAAGCATGTTAACTATGGGGATTTTTGACATTATCTTCATATTTTAATTACTTATGGGGATTTTTTTTTCACTCTCTCTTTCTTATTCTATGTATGCTCTTCCTTGTAAATAGGGGATGGATTGGGGGAAGAATATAGAAGTGCAAACTACATGTATTAGTTGCACAAAGTAAGATTGTGGCCTAAGTTACAAAGATGTCAGTTCCTTTTTATTCCTTAATTAATCAAATTATAAAATTTGTAGCCTTCAGATTATTGCAAATTGCTTTGAGTGATCACAGTTTGTTGATCTTTTATATTTCCAATTTCCAATAAGCAAAAAAAAAAAATTGATCCACCAATAATATTTGATTCTCCTATGGTTATGCAATGCATTATTGAAAACAAGCAAAAATAGTTGACATTTGTGGATTTGACGGAAAATAAAAACTACAAAAAAACATTAGTTTGATTGAAATTAATTGAGGTAAGAGTTTACAACACCATAGAGTATAAAATTTATCAGGTCTAGAGTTATATCTTAAATAGACTTGACATATCCATCAAATAAATGGCAAAAATTTCAGTTAAATGTTAGATATTTTCATCTCTTAAATTTTGTGGCCATAACTTTAGTCGAAAGCTAAAAACAACAATCCTTGCATATATAGCAAATGGACATGATAGAGAGAACTCTCCTTTATAAGTTATTTGTCTTCAATGTTCAATAACTACAAACAAAAAATATAGAATAAGAATATGAACTAAACCATCATAATAATCGGAACACAATATGAGAAATTAATTTCATTTACATCAATTACAAACTTACTTTGTATAGATGCATGTGCATGTATGGTGAATTTTATTTGTATCATTTGGTTATTTTTTATTTTGTCCAAAAAAAGTAATTTTCTTGCCTTTCTTTTTTGGTTCAATTTTTGTCATCTAATAGATGCTACATGTACAAACACATATGCTCAATAGAATTTAAAACAAAAATCAAAATAAATAATTCAAATTCAAATTCGAATTGGTTCACGTGCAACGCGTGTGCAATAACTACTCTTCTAAAAGATTAGAAAATGAGAAAATGAAAAAACCAATGTTTCAAGAACCAGAAATATTCCTTGGTTCATTCGAACATCTCATGAAATTAATGTCATACTGATGTAAAGAGTTATCCTTGGTTCATTCGAACATCTCATGAAATTAATGTCATATTGATGTAAAGAGTTAAGGTAGGTTAATGCTAGGAAGCTTTATTTCGTTAAATTATTGGCCAAAACCAGAAAAATGTGACAAATACAAACGATCATGGTGTTGCAAAAGATGAAACACCATAATCAATTCTTGGAGCGTGAAAACGAATGAAAGAGTAGCACATTGAAAATACGACCATGGAATTAATTGTCCAGCATATTCATACTGCATTTTGGAAACCACTCATAAATTACAAGGGCCATTAACTAAGAAGCCATCAATAGATACAAAATTAATTGGAGAAAGAAAATAAAGAGCACAATGGCATAAAATACTATAATTTATCCCAGACATACCTCTAATTTCTTTGGTGGTCCTTATCAAGACGACACGTGTAGTTTTAGATGGCATGCAAAACACAATATAACTATTTAATCTATAACTATTTAATCCTATAATGTGATCAAGCATGCCGAACGGATTTTTCCTCCAAGCCCATAAATTTGGATGTATGTAGCCAAATGAAACCTAGTAGTAGTGAAGCCACACACTTTACTTAGATCATTGGGCTCAAGTGTGCGAAGAGCGTTGATGTTGGTCGACATTTTACAACATTTTATCATTTCACTGTACTTCCCTAGACTTCTGCTAAGTTTTCTTTCTAGCTTTTTGGATATTTACTCTCATCTTTTTTTCTCTTTGCTTTTTGAATCTTGTTGAGGACTCCTTGTTCTCTTATGTATTTTTGCCTTAGGAATTTGATATTTATAATACTAATCGTCTACAATCAAAAAAACAAAAAGTAGCCAGGTCATACACAATATATAACAGAGCCTGAGAACCTAACCTAAGCCCAATAAATTTACAATTGACACACTGTGATGCGTGAGTTAGCATGTCCCGATACAATGTAGCAACCTCTAGCATTGAACAAGAAATCCAATGCCTTAGCCTACAACGCATCAATGATTTTCTTCACCAAATCTTCCACAACTAATCAACTATTGTTGATAGTCCTTCAAAAACATATAGTTCTGAGGGCAATAGAGGTGGTGAGCAGAGGCAAACATGTCATTAATAGAGCATGAGGCCACAATGGCACCCCTAATTAGGCAACACAAATTACCATAGTGATCAAACAAAACTAATCCACTAATTGTAGAGTATTTCTAGAGGTTTTTTCTAAAAAGAAAAAAAAACAGCAATTGTTTATTTTTTTCTGTCAATAGCTTGAGGTATCTATAAGCATGTAATTAGAGCAGACTTCGAACAAAGGTCAACATAGCAAATGCCACAACATGGCCGAGCCAAGCAGAACAGTTAATGCCACTGGCGGAGCCAATCTTGGGCTAGGAGGCGCCCATGCCCACCCACGAACTATTTATGCTAAAGTTATCTACATATATTTTAGGCATTTTTTACGAAGCATTTGGTAATGCCCACCCTAAATTGTTTATTTTCATATCAATCAAAAATAAATAACTGCTTAAATGACTGAATGTTTTAACATGATTCAAGCACGTCATTGACACATCTAAATAAGTTTTGAATAGATGTGGGTCATTTTGAAAATTCCAGCAAAAACTATCAGGTTTATAAAAACTAGAATAATCCTATAATAAAATAGAATTGATTTTGTGAGTATAAGAAAAGTAGAGTCACAACTTAAAATTACAAAATTATTTGGATGAAAAAAAGCCAAATATAACTATGATGTTTAACGAAATTTTTCTCATTAGACCTTAATGGGGGAGAGAGATTGGTAATTGCACTACCTCCGACAATTGTGCAACCTTCCGGCAACTACGTTATCATTCAATAATACAGTTTGCCTTTATTTGATGTTCAGATAATCAATTACAATATTCTGATACTGGTAACTCTTTGACACTTTTGTTAAGTTGGTTGTTATATGAATAATGTACATTCTAACATTGAGTTTTCAAACCTTCAAAAAAAATAGTCAAGTTGAAAAAATGGATAAGAAAAAATACGTGATATATCTGTTATTCTTATTTTTATTTTTATTTTGCACAAGGTAAGTTTATTTCTTTTTTATTATTCTTTTATATATACACTATATATAGCAATTTTTTTCCATTTATATTTAATGAATTTTAAGTATCAAAGATGATGTAAATATACATAAATATCTTTAATTTTATCGATTGAGAAAAAAAAAATTAAGCTCATTGAAGTGCCCACCTAGAAATGATTTTTTGGTTCCACCCTTAGTTATTGCTTGGCTTGTCTCCGAATTGTCACATCTATTATTCATCATATTTTCACAATAGAGCAGCAAATGCAACAGTAGATGTAAAAAGTCCAATGGTGTCAATGAAACTTTATACGAGTCCTTCCAAACATTCGATGCTCCTTGATACAAATACTCGCATATTGGAGGATAATATGAGGTAGCAATAATTGTAAATAAGAATATGAATATAAAAAATTCATGAAATAGTACTTGGCATTTTCTTCACATTTTAATGATAACTAGAGAGACTTCATTAAATTGTCTTCCCCTGAAATCTTTTTCAGAAGTCATTTGACCCATTCTAGCTTGGCAAAAGGACTATCTCCCTTGTTTACCACTTCCTCTCTGTCTTTCTCCTCAAGTGAAATTGGAGTGGAGCAAATATCCAAACCTTACTACTCCTGGTTTCCATCACATACTGCAAACTTTATAATAGCTTGATCTAAGTCTTCCAAATATTAATTCTCCAATTGTACTTTGCTTTTTGTTATTTGGAAGACTGCAGTAAAAGGGAAGAAAGGAAACAAAATGGGCAAATTACCCGATTTGGTCCCCGGTAACCTAAGGCATTGCAATGATAGATTGGGTACAGACATAATCGTTCTCAAGAGTCGCACAAAGTGGATGCCATCAGATTTGAACCTACAATTCACTATACCCGAGACTAAAAGGAAGAGAAATAAAATAAGAATAAAAAAATTAACATCTCATTCAAAAACTTCATATCTAGATCAAACCAGATCTGGATGTATATGGTCCAGAAGTCTCTCCATTTTCTGATAAACAAGTTACAAGTGCCTTTCAGATGACTCAATCACCTACATGCTAAACTTAAGCAAATGAAATCTTATTCCCATAACATTAATCACATACAAAAGCATGCAATCGAGTTAACAAGTCATTGGAAATCACAGCATACAACTGATATACAAACTAACCTGAGATGGAAACTGTGACTTGAAAGCCTTGGGTTCAATGTTAGAACCCCCTGGTCCGGCAGCTTTATATATTCCATACATCAACCTCAGATCAAAATCAAACAAAAACAGTCTCATCCCTTTATAAACCTTCTGTACGACATCTCTCTTGCTTGCGGGCAGCCCGAGAACCTTGTAGCGGTAGCAGTCCTTCTTTGTCTTCGAACTGCACATGAAAACCAAACCCATGCTCTCGGCCTTCTTTGAGACCTTTTTCTTGCCATACGATCCTGGCTTATCTTCACCTTTAGCTGCCATTGTCTCAGACCCTCCTTGTGCCACCTTCTTCCTTCTGCTCCTTTTCCTTGATTTTTTGCCATTCTCCTTTGGTTTTAGTTCTACTTTCTCATCTTTCTGTTTTTCTTCTTCAGCATTTCCACCTCCTCCTCCTCCTCCTCCTCCTCCTCCTCCTGTTTCCTTGTCCTCTTCTTCCTCTTTTTGTTCTCCTTCTTCTTGGTGTTGTTCTTCTTCTTCATCCGTTGCATCTGTATCATCATTTTCTTCTTCCATTGCATAATCTTCGTCCTCTTCTTCATCATATTCTTCTTCTTCTTCTTCTTTTTCTAACATCATATTTTCTCCATTAATTCCTTCTTCCACTGCATTCTCCTCATTCCTCAAAATGAGTATCTCATTTTCTTCATGCATCACTTCCTCCACCGTATTTTCCATCTTATTTTCATTTTCAGAAACAACAGTTTCTGCTACATTCAACTTTACTTGACTGGATGCAATTGTTTCAGTTAGAGCAGATTTATCTCCACCATTATTCAGGGGACTTGAATTAGAGGTAGAAGCATCATCCAAACCTTTTGCATTCACCATCATCAATCTATACAACCACAGAGTAAATCTAGTGAACCAAAAAAATATTTAAAAAACAATAACTCAGAAAAGTGTGATAAATGCAGTGCTACTGGTTTAAGTGGCCCACCCCAATTGTAAACAAAATATGTCTGGCAAAGGAAAATACACAGAAAAACAGATTGGGGGGGTGAGGACAACAAGTAACTGGACACTAATACTAACATTGGCAACAGAAAAAAGAAGGGAAGGCCAGTACATCCAATAAAGTAAGAACATCAGGGTAATCAAAATTTCAAGCATGGCATGGGAATGTACTCAAATTGTTTATTAGAGGTAAAGTGGGATAAGACAAAATTTCAGGGAAAAAACATCAAAATGAATTGGGATTCATGAAAAAAGTAGCTCTGAAATTCTTATCTGTCAAATATTCCAAAAATCACAATACAAGGAGGAGAATCGGGATGGCATAAATGACCTGCGATAATATGGATGTGTTTACACACATAAAAGTGTGTGTGTGTGTGTGAAATTCAGAACAAGAAAAAAAACCCTAGCCCTCCGTCTGGCTCCTGAGAAATGTTTGTAATTGATAATTGAATTCCAACCGATGAATGACGAAACAAAACCAGACTACATCTGACACAGCTGAGCAGGCAAGTAATTTTGAACTTTAAACCCGTCCAAACAGTGCATTTAAAATTATAATTCTTGTTTTCACTTTCTTGATTAAAAAAAAAACAAAAAATAAAGAAAACCTAACAGATTAATTTAAAACAGTTCCGAAACCATTGATAAAAATACTTATCAGTGTGAAACATTTGAACACACAATTTGAAACTAAAAAAGATGCGAGATATATCATGATCGAACACACACACACACACACACAGAGAAGGAGAGAGAGAGAGAGATTGCTCACCTCCTGTTAAGGAGCGAAATGACCAGAGTAGAGAGTTGAGCTCGGTGACTCACAGAGAGAGGGCTTCGAGAGAGAGATCTGCAAAGGATTCGAAAAATGGGGTCCTGAAATTGGCAAGAGTGCTGCGAAAACCACAAAACAAAAAATAAAATCAAGCCCTAATGGGATAAATCATAAATGTGACTATGAGGAAAGAGTAGCCGTTGGATTGGAGTGGGCCATGTTTCATGCCTACTGTATTTACACTGTCAAGATTCACGTGGACCCCATAGGTAAACGATGATGGAAAATCCAATATTTATCAAATTTTTTATCTCAAATAATGGGACACAATATTTTTTTATTAAATATTAATAAGATTCATTTATTTAATAATAATAAATTATATCATATGATTTAGAATGAAGATTTAATAAGCATAGCATTACCCAATCATAATAACACATCTTTCCAACTTCCTCCGAGAGAAAATATTAAATGCAATAGTGTAATGGTAGCATAATATAACTCACTAAGAGTAATGCTACATATCCCAAATCAATGGGAACCGTTGGATGAGTGGGTCCCAATGAAAAAAGTTGATAGGACCCACTCATCCAACGGTTCCCATTGATTTGGGATGCACTTTTGGGATATAAATTTGGGATATGTAGCATTGCTCTATAACTAATTAATAATAAAATATTAAGTAGGTAAGATCAATTATACTTGGATAGTTATTTACTTACACGGATGAAAAATGGATAGTTATTTGCTTTCATAGAGGGTTGATTATTAATTTTTGTAGGGTCTATATTTTATTTAGTTTGATATTATTGGATAGTGATACCACGTCAACATTGTCACATGGTATTACTATTATAATGAATATTTTTTCATCCTCTAGAGTTTGATTTTTGGGGAAAAAATAAAAAATTCCCATACTAAGTATCGATGTCACTTCACATCTTTATATTTTTATGGTTTCATTTAACCCCTCACTAACTTTAAAAAAAAAAAAAAAAAAATCACGGCATCATCTCAAAATTCTCAATTTCCAAACTCATCGAGTTTGAGGACACAATGTTGATGTTAAAGAATGTTCATGTGGAATGAAGTCTTATGTGAAAACATCATAAATAGAAGGCAATAGGGGGGGGGGGGAGGTTTTACAGATGTCCACTCTATGAGATATCACTTTAGTGTTGAAATTTAGTTTAATAATTATATAAAATTACTGGTAATCATTAAACATTTATCTCATTCATATTAGGCCTCCCTTGGGGATTCTTTGAGTAGATTGACCCCCGATGTGCCAAAGGAGCAGAGACTTGGCACCCAATATGGTGAATGAGAATGAGAGGTTCGAAATGGATCATAAAAAATTAGTCACAAGACTTAGATTGTATCGATGTGCGTTATTTGGAAGTTGTGTGAGATTTGGATTGTTAATATGTACATGAACTCTATTCATAATGTGAACAAGTAATTGTATGAAAATATGAGTGATATGAATTATGAAGTTTGTTCTCGTTTTCCATATCACATAATCAAAATAGTTCATTACAAAAAGTAGTCACATTACCCTCTAGTTACATGAAGCATCAGAAATAAGTTGCAATACTAGGCATAGCTACAAGTTACAAAAAATTAACAAAGAGATGAGGGTTAAGACATATTGAACCATTAAAGTTGCAGTTTTTTTCAAGGTTGGAGTGAGTGAAGTAAAACTCGTAAAAATACAAGGGGTGAAGTGAGATTGAGGCTTAGTACACGAGGATTTTTTGCTTTTTACCCTTGATTTTTTAGGTATGGGGTGAAGTACAAAATTTTCACTTGAATTATGGATCTCCGTTCAATCAAGTTCCCTAACATTTTAATTTTAACAGTTTGCTCCCTCCCAGATTGGACTAAATGAACTAATGAATTGAACGAAACAATTCAAAATTACTTATGTACCCTTAACCTTGATTAATACCCCAATGCTACCAATCGCTACCATTAGGGTTTTGATAAGACATTCTTTCAATTAGAGGGAAGAGGGAATATCTCAATGGAAACGGTGGTAAGTGGATGCATTTCTCTCTTACCCCTCTCTTTCTCTTCATATAACTTTCCTCTATCAACAACAATGGGGGTTAGGCGGGCGGTGGTTCACTAAAAAAGAGACGATAAGATCATTGAGGACGAGTTGTAGGGGGGTTTCTCTAGAGGGAGAAGAATGGCTTTGTAGGACTGAATGGGGTAAATAAGGTCGAGGCCAAATGGGCGTGTGTAGGCTCAAGGGTCGTTGGTTGGGATAAAATGGATTTCTTATTAGCTTTTAAATTTTTTAATGCAAATAAAATTTTATGTCCAAAATAAACATGAGAGAATAAGGGCAATTTCGTCTTTTGAATTTTTTTGTTAGTTCACATGATTACTTTTTGTCACATTTAGTGGTTGGAAATTTCATTGCACGGGTTAATTGAATTGATGTTTACAATATAAGGATCAAAATGGTTGAAATTAAAAGTCGCGGGAGATCCATAATTTATTGGGTTATTTCCTAATTAATCCTTATCCTTATTTTTTAGGAAGTATTTTATAATTTAAAAAAATAGAGAGAAGAAGGAATGAGTCAATGAAATGTGTTTATATACGAAAAAGTAAGATGAATTTGTCGACGAACAACTGAAAGAAAAGTTAACTTTAGAAAAAGAAAAAAAAAACTAAAAAAAAGAGACAAAACTACACAAATGATCGATTCTTAAAGTATGGCTCTTGTATTAATTAAATTTTTAAATTAATTTTTATATTAATTAAACCTCTAAGCTCTAAAGTTTTAACAATTAAGCCCCTAAATAAATTTTCATACCAATTGAGGCCTTACACTCTAAAATTTTAGTAATTAAACCCTTATGTTAGTCGCCGTTAAGTTTTTGAACAGAATGTCTCATGTGTTCACCATATAGACAACAGATTAGAGGTATTTTAGATTGTTCATAAAACTCCCCTTTAAACCTTTCTTCAAAATTCTAGCAAGCCGTTCTTTGACCATGCATTTCTGCGAGTTGATTCTACACCAATTTCTGGGTATTTTTTGCCACATCTCATACTCGTACTATCGGGTCTCAACCACTAACTTTGAGCCCAGCAAAGAAAACTACATTGCGCTCCAGCAATTCAATGATTTCTGTGACTTGGCTATCAAGGTCACTTGCCACGAGCGCTTGTTGCGCAATGTCATTTCGAAAGGCACAACATCTATTGATACTTAATTACAGAGAGCAATTCGGACTTGATGCAATAGTGGCAGAGATCAAGACCACTAAGCCGGTTCTTTGCCTTGCTCTACAGAAAGCCAAAGCCCCACCCATGGTTGTTGTGTAAGAATAAAAATTAAGTTTTAAAAACTTTTATTGATTTTTCATTTTAATTATATTTAAATTTTGAATTTCAGTTGCAAATTCTTTTTGATCATATTTAGTATGTACATTAAAGAATAATATTTATTGACCTTAAATTTGATTTTATAACTATTCAAGCTAAATAATCAAATTCTTTAAAATATAATGTTTGTAGGTTACATATATAGACCAACAGACAAAACCAAAGTAAGCCAACGGTTAAAAAAATAAAACAAATATTGAAAGCCATGTGTAGGTTACACAGTGGCTATATGTATAAATATTGGCTTTGAGGAGCCTCTGGAAGGACACAACAAATTCAACTATCACGAAAATCCACTCCATCTTCCAATTGTTCACTTGGTCTACTTTTTCTATTATTCTCTATTATTTTAGTTTTGGGACAACTCGATTCGAGTCAGATTCATCCTAGCCTTTCCAATGGACGTGATCATTGAGGAGGTACTGCTGCGAGCGTCTGGGTTGGATCTTGGAGTCGCTGGTGTTCGTCAGTACCCTCACGTGGGGAGGCTCAGCTACTTTAGGACAGTGATCACACGTCTCTTGAACTCGCAGGCCAACTCATTCCAAATTAATTTATTTAGTTTATATAGATTGCATATTTATATATTTTCTGTATTTATTTAAATTGCATGTTATATGATCTAACTATTGTTTGCATGTTTTATTTCGAATTTTAAATTACAACACTTATAATTATTTTACTTACATCATAATTCTAATAATTGTTGATTTGGCCAAAAAAATTAGTAGCAATTTTTCTTAATTCCAACTATAAATCTAAGCTTAAAATCTATAATTATTTTTACATGTTGTAGAGGCAAGGACGCTATGAGTTGTAGCTAATGTCAGCCCTTTGATTGCATACTTCGCTATCCAAGTGGGATGTGACTTTGCGAGAGTTTTGTTGATCTTCTTCATTTGATGGGTATAAAAGAGATTTGGGTCTGGATTTGGTTGATGGGTGTAAGAAATGAAGCTTTTCATCTGAACAATTTACTTAACCTGTCATATATAAGTAGTCACTACACTTCTTAAATGTTGCCACCAAACATCAATGGTATATCTAAATGTACGTTTTGGTTTAAAGGCATTTTCAAAACACACTTCTACCGAATATTCAAGAATTTCATAAAGTCCATTTGTAAAAGTTTATTTTATAAAGTTCATCCTTAAATGGATTTTTAATCTGAGAAGTTACACCAAACACAACATTTTTAATTTATAGACACGCTAAAATACCATTAGCTTAAACCACAAAACGGTGACGGAAAAAAATACCCCTTTTGGAAGCTTTTTATTCCTATTGGCCACCGTTGGGATGGGAGTAATTCCTAAAACAAACCATTACAAGTAATGCAAACAAAATTCCTTTTTTACTGCATAATATTCTATAAAGATTCATTAGTAAATTAGATACACCAAGTTGTTGAACAGCCTTGTCTCAAATGATCCATGAGTTCTCGTGTATGCATATATATATGTGAACATCAATTGCACAGATCAGAACACAGCTGCTGAATCTCACTGGTGTTGTTTCCGTTTGCCAATACATAGTTCATGCTTTTGTGGTTCCGTACGCATGTCAATTTTAGCTGGTTTCCATACTGAATGGACTGTGACAAGCATCATACAACAACATGCACAGAAAAAACCAAGATTAATATGCAATATCATATCAAGCTTTCTATTTTTCCATGCAAATCATATCCAGCAAAAACATTTGTGTTTCAGCATGCCATCTCTACAGACAACCCTCATTACTAATCCACATTATAGATTTGCTTTAAAAGAAGAAATCATCTTTCTTTTTTCTCTGTATAGTAAATCTGGAGAGGATGGTACTATATTATTCAGTTCACATGTTTCGTTTATTGTGTAGCAATGGAATCACAAGATAGGAGTACAATGAATGTGATCTCAGTTTGCTTTTTAATATCTTTTTTGAGTAACAGTCTGGCTGAAGAAGCCTTATTCTTTGCCCAGAATAAAAGAAAAATATTAAGATCTTAAGCCTTATTCTTTGCTTTTTAATGCAATTTGTTTCTTTTCTGTCACCTTCTAATCAAAACATTAGAGCTGGTTTACTTTGACAAGGGTGAGAAGTTTTGAATGCTTCGCTCAAGCATAAATAGCATATTACAAGGAAAAGTCCCAGTTAGTCAACTACTTACAGTTGAGGGGCAAAAACAATAGCTACTCCATCATTATAAGATGACCCT
The DNA here is from genome assembly GCA_023539305.1 of Ilex asprella. Classification (NCBI taxonomy): domain Eukaryota; kingdom Viridiplantae; phylum Streptophyta; class Magnoliopsida; order Aquifoliales; family Aquifoliaceae; genus Ilex; species Ilex asprella. Next base: position 15,668,237 of record CM042195.1, read on the forward strand.
AAAAATGTTATGAAGTGGCAGATTGGCTTGTCAAGAATGGTCTACAATAGGAAGAGAACTTCCCCTCAGTTTTGGTCAAAGTGGTCCATAAAGATACGACGGGGAGTCTTGTTGTGTGGTTGCTAGTTATATTTGAGTGTTTTGTTCAACAAAAAAATAAATGGAATCATATAATGTCGAACAAAAGTTAAATAAACAATAAAAACGATGAAAAAGCTTGGGAAAGAAACAAAGTAGCAGCATCCATTACCGTGCATTGCGCATCACAATTCCATAGAGCGGTAGGGACACAGCTCAAGTAATGACACCAAGAGCAGTGCTCATTCCCATCAACCCCTCGGAGGAGCAAAACCAGCCCAAACGTAAATCTGTGAAATTTCATGTCAGAATTCCCTGGAATTAATTATGCCAACACTATAAAACCACGAAATAAATGAGTTCGTACAAATGAGCAACTATACTAATTGTGACGACAATTTATGAAAAATGAGTTTCCAATGCTTGGGATAAGCAACTTGAACCATCTTTACAGCAGTTTGTTAAGTGGCATACTTGCTGCATTTTTCATTATCAAATATGTATTCAAGAAGTCCATTAAAGTGCCTATGAATGTCAAATATGTCTCTTGTAGTTCAGATACGTCAATGATAAACAGCCACCTTCCATCTGTAATACAGTCAAACTATCATACTAATGTAAAAATCAGTCAGAAAAAAGGACAAACTCCATTATGTGACCTCTCCTTCACGGTGATAAATGGAGTGCCCCCTCCCCATCTCTCCCTTTCCAACCTGTTGTTAACTTGAATGGAATCACTTTCATTTCCTATTTTCCCTAGAAGGCATCATGATGTTCCAGTAATGTATTATTTTTTTTGCCATTCTCTCATGTTGTCAAAAGGAAAAGGATGTTCGTAAATCTTCCAGAAGCCAAATCATTTGCTAGAGATGTGGATACATAGAACAAAATGAGCTAAAATATCATCTCTGCTTGCACTGACTAATGGCCTAGCCCCAGCCACATCAACCCAGTATTAAGTTGTTGGAAAAGAGAAAGTATTTCAACAAAATGCACAGGGGGCATAAAAATCCTCAGCATAAATCAAGGAAAGTTTTTAAGTGGAGCAGCAGGTGGGCATGGGTTGAAAGTGTCACACGGAGGCACACAATGACGAAAAGAATCTATTCCAATATATAATTCTGTCCTCCATTTAGCCCCGTTTATTATTTCTTTTCTTTTATCTATATCCTACTTAAAAAGGCTTTGATTGCAATCACCTCTGCAGAGGTGATTGAATCTTTGAGAGAAACATCCGCTTATATTAAGCCACAAACAATTGTATGAGATGGAGGAGCTGGTATGAGGTCCAATGACTTTCAGGACATTGAGAGCATGGATTCAAGGTAGCCACTGATGAAAAAGATAAGAGTTGCCTTTAAGTTTTCGACAGCAATAATTAGATGTCATGTGGATTAAAAATTGTTAAGAATGCCAAAACTTACCCAATGATTAGAAGTATCAGAGAGAGACCCAACAATATGTACTGATATATCTTGTACTTGGATTTAGTTGAAGTTCCAAAGTAACCAGGAGGAGCATTTCTTTGGTTGACCCATCCAAAATGGGGGCGGACCAAAAGTACAAATCCAAGAAGAAAACCAGAGGCAAATCCACCAAGATGTGCAAAGTTGTCTACATGAGGGAGGATTCCCACGGCTAAATTAATCAAGATGATGAGAAGGAGAGTCAACAATGCAGCCAACTGATAATAGAAAGCAAAAGGAAATTTTTTTAAGGTAATCACATATATTCCATCACAAAATAAATGTTTGAATGGCAGGTCAGTTAAACGAGAAAAAATTAGTTCTCAAATACCTTATTGGCATATATCGTCCAATTTGTAAGTAGTTCAGATAGCATTCCTCCGAGCAAACCAAATAGTGCACCAGAGGCACCAACAGAGATAGTTGATCGAACAAAAAAAGAGGACAATAGACTCCCTCCAATTCCAGATATAACATACAGCAACCCGATCCTCACTGTAGAAGTATCAAATTAAAGTAACACAAATGGAACAGCAATATTACAAGACAGGCTTCTACAAAAAAATGTACACAAATGGAACAGCAATATGGTTTTTAGCATTTTGGGTACACAAAAAAATAAAATAAAATAAAGGTCTGTTCTAGAACATTTTCAGCTTCTTAGGATTACCACCCCAAACTAGGAGTCAAATGAAAAAAACGTGTTTGCTTTGGTACAGAGAAATGTGTTTCTGGAAAAGTTTGTTCCATAAAAGCTGATTTTTTTTCTTTCTGAAAACACTATCTTGGACATGATGTACCCAAAACCTGTCCGAGGCAACCTACATCTCCCTTTCACTAGTGCTAGAACCCATGGATTTGTTCAGCGGTTTGAAAAGAAAACATAGTGCTCCATGGTTTTGCATCAGTGAAATTAATATTCGTTCACATATCCCTAAGATAAAGCAGGAAGTAATTTCATGTAGTCGCCTTTATATACAAAGCTATGGAAGGGAATGGGGACATGAGTCCTCCCTGCACCCCCCAACCCCCAAGAAAAAAAGGTATACATTCACGAAGCCCCCTTCAGTGTGTTCAATTTATAAAAAGGAATCCTGTCTCTCAAAGTCCCTCAATGTGTTATTAGTGCTGCATAATGAAAATTCTATATATACTTATTGCCCTCTCAGCAAACATTTTCGGACTTCATTTCTCTTCATCATTACATTCCAGAATTTATTTTACTTAAAAGTGCACAATATATGTTTTCATTGAAAAAAGAAAAATAGGTCCATCGATAAACTCAATAACTCTTGACAACCCAATAGGATCTAATAGAGAATTGTTAAGCCTCACATTTTACCTCACTGAATAATCATAGCCACAAATAATATTAGAACACTGAAATAGTTCAGTATCTTTTTTTGGTCTCAAAAGAGTATTTCTTTTTTTTGGGTCACGTCTCAAAGAGTTCAGTATTTCACACTTGTAACAAAATTTAAAAAGAAATTACTCGCTGATACTTTTTCTAAGGGGAAAAAACAGCCATGGGGAAGTGCAATTCACTGGTTTTCTGAGGGAGCTTTTGATCCTTACTATACTCCATTTCTTTGTATCAGCCTTCATTATCTTGCAAAAACAACTTGGCAATGGAGAAGTCTTTCTCTTGCGTATAATGATATATGTAGAATATCATATTCACAAAAACCTTCAGTACCTAATTATATATCTTTGCTCATGTTAGTAAGTACACATGCATTAAAATTATGACTTGCTCAATGTAGAATTTTTTTATTTGCAGTTGAGTGGTAAGCTTATACAGCTAATTGACACGGTGAAATTGATTAATGAACACTCATGAGTTACATTTACAACTGGGGGAGAATAGCAATTGAAGTATCTCAACTGAAATGACTTCCAATTACCTTAAATTAACCTCCATAAAAACCACTCCAAATTCAAATTTATACACGATGAGAACAGAGAACAAGCATATTTCTTCGCTGACTCCAATGAATAAATTTTAGAATTCGTGAAAGAAATCCTATTCCAGGATATAGAATAAGCATATAAGACAGCAAATAGACCTCAAGTGCTTTTATCAATCCAGAATTTGAAATTGACTTTATTGTACATTCAGTCATGAAAATTCAAAAGAACAATGCAATTGCTCTCTTGTGGTCCAAATTAATGATGCTGTGACATACATACGTCTCTTAAAAAGTACTTAACTTGCAAGGTGCAGACTAGCACTAGCATAATTTTGCAACTAGAATGACAACAAAAGCATAGCCATTGCATAGTAAGGTCAAATGCTAAAACACATACCAAATCCAAACTCCTTTTCGAGTCGAATGCCAACAAATAGCAGACTCAACATATTGGCAAGAACATGGAACACCCCGGCATGTAACCACATACAAGTGACTAGGCGCCATGCTTGGTGTCCTTCGACCACTTTCTTTGCTTGCAGAGCCCCGATTTTCAGTAGCCTGATTATGCACAAACAAACAAATCATGTTAAATAATCATTCACTTCTAGAACTACGGCAGGGACCTATAAACCGAAGTTCACAGCTTCATAATTAGTCATCAGCTCATGCGTGTTGTATTTTGTATAACCATGCAAGGAATTTTAATCCATCCACTGGGACATCCGATTTTACAAAGAATCCATGTGTTTTCCAAGAATTATAAGTCTATATGTCATCCAACCATCAACAAATTCTCAGACTGTAAGCTGAACTTTATCATAATTAGTACAATCCACATTCTATTCTGTTGATAACTTTACGAGAATTCAACTGAACTTCTCTGAACAACCAATCTCTATTATTTGAAGAACAAGACTCAGAACCAGAAACACATTCTAAAAAACTACCAATCCTTTGTCAACATTCAATTATAATCACACATTACGCTAAATTATTGTAATACTTGATTCGAACATATAATCAGACATGAATCTACAATCCACGGCCAAAAAATTGGGGAAAAAAACCATAATTTTTCCTTTATTGGCTCTTATCAGGGTAAACTAACAAGTCCAATAAGCACAAGGACCAAGGGGGACTCACGTGGCTGCTGAAGGACCAAGGAGGGGGTTCTCGGTGGTGTTCTGAAACGCAAACCGGCCCAATATATCAGCACCGAGGCAGCTCTGAGAGGTACGAGGGCAATCATTGATGTACATTGCCATAACAAATAAACCAATGTTGACCACCACAATTGTTGGGACCAACCAAGCGAACCATTTCTTGAACAGGTGGAAGTCTCGCGGTGGCGGATGATGATGATGATGATGCCGGGACCGCGGTGGTTGTGGGCCCAATGGGTGAGGGTCGCTTAGCCGGGACTGGATTTTGATCTCGAGGTTCGATTCCGGCGAAGAGTGGGCCGGAGTCCTCCCCATCACGGCCGGTAAGACCAAAAATGGAAGACGTAACTGAAATGAGTTTATTTAGCTGTGAACCCCCATTGGTTGGTCAGGAATGAGCTCGGAGATGGAGTCTAAAAGT
>CM042195.1:15680790-15708952 GCA_023539305.1 Ilex asprella
CACACACACATATATATATATATATATATATATATATAAAAGGTACATGCACCTTGGAGCACAAAAAAAAACGTGCAAGAAAAAAACAACAAAAGAACAAAATAAAGGAAGAAATGGACACTTGTCCATGAGATCCTTGGAGACCAAGGCAAGAATTGGTTATAAATAGCCAAGTATTTGGCCATTCAAACGGCACAGCAGGAGGAAGAGAGAGAGAGAGAGAGAGAAAGAGAAAGAGAGAGGAAGTAAGAGAAATTTATGAGATATTGAGGTCAAAAATTGAGCAGTGATTTTATTTCAGATCGCTATCAAATTTGAGTATTTTGGCCATGACACTTTGAATTTCACACCTATTAGAGTCATTGATGATTTTGAGGTACGGGGTAGTATACAACATGCTCCTGTCTTTTAAATCTCTTTGCAAAGAGTATTCTTTCATTATTTAAAATTTGTATTCCTGTCAATTATTCCGATTGATATGAAATTCTGTCATTGTTATCAGTTGACCTGTACGTGTACATTGGGCTAAATATTTTGGGGCTGATTGGTACATGTACGAAGTGTACTTGGGTGCATGATTGGTAAAATGTGATTATGGCCCTGAGGGGTGAGATTGTGATTACAGCCATGAGGGGTGTAATGGTTTGATATGTGTACGGATTTTAAATGCCCAAGTGTCACTTGTTGTGTTACCAAGAGGACCCAAATATGAGGCTATGTTTGATAGATATTGAGTTATATGATTTATCGAATTGAATTCTTGATTCTTTTATCTATGATTGTCTATCGTTTGAATTATTCGGTATTTGATCATTCATATTCTTTTATTGTTGAGCATATTGTTTCATGTCATATTGTATACTTTCCCGCCTTTAATATTTTTCAGGATTATCTCGGAGGGAAGGACCAGAGTTGATATTTGAGAAATTGAAGAAGGACGAATCTTGATATAATTTTTAACTTTGTATATTTAGGAGATTATTTTTATTATTTAGAGATCAAATTTGTGATTATAAATTTATTAAGGCAATTAGAGCTCTGACCCTGTACTCGAAGATTTATTTGTGGTTGATTATCGATCCATCGATTTAATCAGGTGACGCCTCCTGGAAACCGGAGCGTTACAAGGAATATCTTGAGGAGGACCTCGATCGAGATTCCGAGCACACTCCTTCCGAATGTATTTCTGAAGACATGTTCAACCTATCAGCCCTCAACTCTGCAATGATGGAGGTTGCTGCAGCGGCAAGGAGAGCCAGGTTCCCAAGGCTTGCCGAGCCATCGGGTACTGCCCCGATCATTCCTCCGTTGATTTCACCACGTCGAGACCCACCTCCATCGCCTCCCCGTCCCTAACCATCCGAGGACCCTGTGATCCCGTCGAGGGAGCTACCCCAAGTTATCAAGTTCCTCGCTCGGATGATCAGCAGAGGGGCCAGAGAAGTCCGGAGATCGAGGGGTCTGAAAAGCGCTGTCAGAAGTGCCGACATGATGCCCCCGGCCCAGTTACATCTGCTGAATGGGTTATTTGGGTAGAGACCAGAAATGGATGCCCCATCTTGGAGGCTAATTCCATTTTTCAGTCCCCCAACGTTGCGTTTGTTGTTACAGGGACTTTTCAGTTCGGGGCCGACATGACCGTCTACCAAATCTACGGGAACAATCGACTCCTTTTAAGTGCTATCTAGAGCAATATGGTGGTAAGTGCGCTGTTCATTAGTTCTCTACTTTTCATACTCGACAATTTTTGACTTGGACACTTTTTTATTTCCAAGCCTGCCAGCAGATGGGGGCTATTGTTGACTGTTTTTGGGAGTACAAACAAGCGGTGAAGGACGCCTAGCAAGCCCTTGCAACCAAGGATGAACACATCCGAGGGGTAGAGAGGACCCTTGCCGACCAGACCCGCGACATCACCGAGCTCATCCGTCAATGTGATGCCATTATTGCTGACTTGGAGAAGGTGAGGGCGAGTGAGGCCGCGACCATCAAGAAAGCGGAGGAGTATGAACTCCGGGTCTCGGCCAGTGAGATTAAGTTGTAGGATTCCGAGGGCCTCATCAACGAGTTAACATCCAAGGTTGACTCCCTGACAGTGGAGAAGACGGGAGAACAAGAGAGGTTGCAGCAGAAGTGTCAAAGGGTGTGACTAGCCACCCAAGATCAAATGGTCCCTGCCTTAGAGGAAGAAAAATAGAAGGATTTCAAGCAAGGTTGGGACGCCACTCTGCACGCAGCCCATGTTGACATGGGATTTATGAGATATTTGGTGTCAGGGAGGAGCCACCAAGGAGGCGTGGCGGCCTCGACAGCAAGGAAAGTGGTGGTGATGAGCACACAACTCTTGGAAGGCCCGCGGGTTCTTAACTGTTCTTGCTAGTACTTTTGTTCTTGTAATGTGCCTTTCTTTTGTATGCTCTAGGGGACGCAAAACCCCTTTTTTCATCTATTGGAATCCCCTTTCTATTTCCATATACGTGTTCTTTCATTTTTCATCTTATTGACTGCTCAAGGATCATATCATCTGATTTCAGGGAAGTAGAACTGAAGTTACAAGTCAGTAAAGGCCCTCGGGGCCATATCCCTGACGATCGAGCGCTTGGCTAGTGTTAATTATTTGAGAGCATGGCTCCAAGGGTGGAGTCTTACACCCCTTAGGGCCGTACCACTAACAACCGAGTGCTTGGCTCGTGTTAATCATTCGAGGGTGTGGCTCCAAGGGTGGAGTCTTACACCCCTCGGGACTATACCCCTAATGACCGAGCGCTTGACTCGTGGTAATCATTCGAGGGTGTGGCTCCAAGGGTGGAGTCTTACACCCCTCGAGGTCGTACCCCTAACGAACGAGCGCTTGACTCGTGTTAATCATTCGAGGGCGTGACTCCAATGGTGGAGTCTTACACCCCTCGGGGCCGTACTCCTAACGACCGAGCGCTTGACTCATGTTAATCATTCGAGGGCGTGACTCCAATGGTGGAGTCTTATACCCCTCGAGGCCGTACCCCTAAAAATCGAGCACTTGGCTCGTGTTAATCATTCGAGGGTGTGGCTCCAAGGGTGGAGTCTTACACCCCTTGGGGCCGTACCCCTAACGATCGAGCGCTTGGCTCGTGTTAATCCAAGAGAGCTTGGAATTCAATCTTAGTGAAAATTATTTTTCAGATTTGATACATTCCAAGGCCGGGTTACATCATTGTCATCCATATCCTGTAACCTATATGCACATGTGCCCCCCCACGATGATTACTTTGTTAGGGCATTCCCAATTGGGGGCGAGCTTCCCATCAGTGGGTTCCCTAGTAGTGCCTTCCACCTTGTGTAACACCAGGTCCCTAACTTGGAAATTCCTCGCCCAAACCTTCTTCTCGTGTTGTCTTGAGAATTCTCCTTGGTAGTTCGCCAATCTGATAGATGCTAGCTCTCTTCTTTCTTCGGCCAGATTTAGATCCCTAGCAAACTTCTGATCGTTGTCTCCCAACTCAAATGCTTGACTTTGTATGGTTGGGAGCCCTACCTCTAATGGGATGATGACCTCAACTCCGTATGTCATGACATATGGTGTTTCTCCTATTGACGTTCTCGGGGTGGTCCTATAGGCCCACAACACGTTGAGTAGCTCCTCAAGCCACCTTCCGTTTGCCTTCTCAAGTCTCTTCTTGATCCCAGCTAACACTGTTTGGTTTGAGACCTCTACCTGTCCATTACTCTGGGGATAGGCTAGCGTAGAACAGTAATTACGTATCCTGAATCCGGAATAGAATTCCCTGAAAGGGCTGCTGTTGAATTAAGTTCTATTATCCGAAACAATGGTCCAAGGGATTCCAAACCAAGTGATAATGTTCTATCACACGAATTTCTTTGTTTCTATTTCTTGAATTTGGCTTTGTGGCTCGACCTCGATCCACTTGGTAAAGTAATCAGTTGCCACCAACAGGAACTTCTTGCCCAAGGGGGCCATGGGGAGAGGTCTGAAAATATCCATCCCCCCACTGAGAGAACGACCAAGGACTTGTCAATAAGTTGAGATCTCTTGCCGATTGTCAGATAATGGGAGCAAATTTTTGACAATTGTCGCACTTCCGAACATAAATCTTAGCATTCTTCTGCAAATATGACCACCAATATCCCTGGATTATTGCTCGATGTGCGAGAGACCTGCCTCCCGTATGACTCCCACATACGCCTTCATAAACCTCGTAGAGCAGCGGCTTCACCTTGTCCTTAGGGACACAAAGTAAAGGTGGCCCTAAGAAAGATCTCATGTACAACTAACAGTCGACGGATATCCAGAACCTTGGAGCGTTGAGTTTAATCTTTGTAGCCTCTTTAACATCCTTGGGAAGCACTCCTTTCGTCAAATATGCGATTATAGGTTCCATCCAACCCGGGGGCGATCTTTGCACCTGTACCAGCAGCATTTGCTCGATCTCCATTTCCTTTATGCTCGGACTCTCCCTCCTCTCAATGAAAGTACGTTGAGTTACCTCCGAGGCCAACGCCAAGGCTAAGCAAGCTAACGCATCAGCATAGGAATTGTGATCCATTGAAATTTGGGATATCTCCACTTTCCCTAACTTCTCGATCTTGGATTTCACCTTTTAATGGTATGCCTTCATTCTTTTATCCCGAACCTCGAAGTCCCCTTTGATTTGATTGACTATTAGCTAGGAATCACAAAAAAACATGGAGGTGCCTAATTCTGACCGAGCAAGCAATATCGAGTCCGGCCAGCAACGCCTACTCGGCCTCGTTGTTGGATGCTTTGAACCCTAATCTAATAGCCCGCTCTATCGTAACGTCTCTAGAACTGGTTACTACCATACCTATCTCTGCTCCCTTGCATTTGAGGACCTATCAACATGATGGCTCCAACTGTCATCATTGAAGACTATCGTTTCTTGTGGGGGCTCAGATGTAGAGAACTCAACAACAAAATCAGAAAGGACCTACCTTTTAACCAAAGTACGAGGTTTGTACCTTATATCAAACTCCCTGAGCTCCATAGCCTACTTGAAAACCCTTCCTGACATGTCAGGTCTATGAAGGATGGGTTTAAGGGGCCGATCAGTCATGACTTTGATGGTATGTCCTTGAAAGTAATGCCTGAGCTTCCTTCCCGAGACGATCAGTGCGAGAATGAGTTTCTCCATGGGTAAATAACGTGTCTCAGCATCCAGCAAGGTCTTGCTCACGAAGTAGATGGGCTTTTGTGCCCCCTCATACTCCCTTACCAAGGCCTCACTAATGGCCCCGTCGGATACAAACAAGTAGAGGTTGAGTACCTCTCCCACTACGGGGACAGACAAGATTGGAGGCGATCGTAAATATTCTTTGATACCATCAAGCGCTCGGTCACATCCCTCATCCCAAGCTCCATTCGTCGCCCCTTTAAGTTTGGTGAAGAACGAATTGCATCTAACGGAGAATTTGGAAATGAATTGTTTAGGGCCGCCAGCATCCTAGTCAATTTCTGGATGTCATTGGTAGTCCTCGATGCTTGGATATTCTGTATGGCTTGTATTTGCTCGAGGTTGGCCTCAATGCCCTTGTGGGTGACCAAATATCCTAAGAACTTGCCCAAGTTCACTCCGAAAGCACATTTCGATGCGTTGAGCTTCAGCCCGTAGCTTCGGAGTAAAGCGAACGTGGTCCCGAGGTCTCAAAGGTGGTCAACGCTCCCCTTGCTTTTCACCAACATGCCATCAATATAAACCTCCATGGTTATGCTGAGTTGTTGCTTAAAAATCTTGTTCATCAAGCGTTGATAAGTGGCACCAGCGTTTTTCAGTCCAAACGGCATTACCGTGTAGTAATAGATTTCTCGAAGCATAATGAATGCCGTTTTCTCCTGATCAGATTCATGCAAAGGAATTTCGTGGTAACCAGCCTGGGCATCCATGAAGGTGAGTTGTTAGTGACCAACGGTTGCATCGACCAACTGATCCACTTTTGGTAAGAGGTATTCGTCTTTGGGGCATGCTTTGTTTAAATTAGTGCAATTACGCAAACTCGCCATTTCTCCTAATTCTTCTTTGCACATATAGTGTTAGATAGCCACTGGAGGGATTGCACTTCTCTGATTGAGCCGTTTTCCAAAAATTTGTCCACCTCCTCATCCACGGCCTTCGCATGATGAGGCACCATTCTTCGGGCCATTTATCTTACAGGTTTGAAGGAGGGGTTCACATGAAGCCGATGAGTCATCACCTCGGCGGTTGACCTTGTCATCTTGACCTGGATCCAGGCAAGGACGTCAGCATTCTGGCGTAAGAACACTATCATGTCAGATCTTTCAGTGCCATCCAACGAGGCCCCTATTAAAAAGTACTTCTCCTCATTCTTAGGATCTAGGAAAACTTTGACCAGGGCTTCGGTGGATCGATCGGCTAGCTTCGTGGTTGGTTTATTAACTCCCGGGCGACCGCATTGTGATTGCTATTTTGCTACTACCGCCTCGGGATCACGCTCCTGAGCTCGGCTTCTAATCCCCGTACTTAATGCGGCATAAAAGTAACTTTTGGACGATGCTTGTTCTCCTTGAATCTCCATGACACCCTTCAGAGTGGGAAATTTTATCTTCTGATGGTAAGACGAATGCACCACCTTCATTCTATGCAATCAAGTCTTGCCCATTATAGCGTTGTACGGCGAGTCAGAATCTATCACCACAAACTCCACTGGAAGGTTGATGACCCCATCACTGACCACCATAGCAATCCTACCGAGAGGGAGGGCGTTGGAGCTGTTGAAGCCTATGAGGGGGTCTTCACTGGCAGTAAATCTTTTTGGGTGAATCCATTTTATGAAAGAGGTCATTATACATCACCTCAGATGAGCTACCCGAGTCCACCAAGACCTTCTTAACGTTATACTTGTCAATTCAAAGGGATATCACCGGAGTGTCGTAGTTCGGGAGCACCAACCCACTGAGGTCAACATCGAAAAAGGAGATCACCTCGTCGTCGGGCCGAGGCCTCTTAGATGATTGTTCCTCACCTTTCTTTCCTTCTTCCTTAATAGCATGGGAGATTTTTCGGAGGTCGACCTGGAGGGCATTGTACGTCAGTCTCTACGTGGTGCAAGTGTGTATTACCTCTATCACGGAGGCAACTTCCCGAAGCCTGTCAGTTTTTACGGTCGCGGCACCTTCGGTGGGTCTTTCGATGAACTCCTTCAGATGTCCGTCTCGAACTAATTGCTCGATGAAGGACTTGTACACCCTACAGTCCTTGGTCAAGTGCCCCACGTTTTGATGATAAGAACACGGAGACGTTGAATCCCTCAAGGACGGGTCTCCCTGTATTTTCGAAGGCCATCGAAAGAAAGACTTATCCTTTATATTGTGTAGCATTTTATAGATGGGCTATTTGAAGATCGTATTCACCCTTGGAAGGACATGCAACTCGGAGGTGGGTGGGCACCCCTCTCCTTGCAGTTGGTTCCTTCTTCCTTCTCCTTGTCGCTGTGGCTCTGTTGTCGGGTGCTACCATTTCTTCCCCCACTCTTGTGTACTTGTTTACCCGCGCCATCAAGTCCCGCATGTCTCCCAGGGCTTGCTTGGTAAGGGATCTATACAAGTCTGTATCCCAAGACAGTCCCAGATGGAACGTTGCCACCGCAATGGCCTCCGAACATGCCTCCACGTTGTTAACCTCTTCCCAGTACCTGATGGCGTACTGCCGGAGGGGTTCCCTAGTCCTTCGTCTGAGAGTTAGCAATGAGCCGATGTTCTTTGGCCTTTTCCTTCTGGTAATGAACCGGGCCACAAAGAGCTTTTTCATCTACTTTCTTGATTTGATACTGTTAGGAGCTAGGCTCTCACACCACCTCATCGTGGTGTTCCCTATGCTCATGGGAAAAACTCTACACAACACCCTCTAATCAGTGTCGTAGAGTGACATTAGTTGTTTGTACTGCCGCAGGTGACCCTTAGGATCCGTCCTCACATCATATACCTTAAACAGGGGCACGATAAACTTTTTTGGCATCTCAGTCTCCCTGATCGCACATACAAACGAGGAGACGACCAGCTCTTCATCATTTGAATCTCTCTAGGGGTTCGATAACTGCTGCTGGTTATCTAGCCGTGCCCGAATGTCCTCTTTGGGTCTGGTTGGCCTAGGCCTCCGCGTCGTGGATTCGGCATGGGACTCGATCGCCGTCAGGCCCCCGGATAACTTGTGGCGTATATCGCCTCGAGACAACCCCACCATGCGATGATTCCACTTCGAACCCTCCTCGGGAGCCAACCTTCCCCAACCGCGTGGACAGGGCTTCTCGACTACACGCCTGCGCTAACTCCTCGCAGGGGCGCCCGATCTTAGGCTATGGGAGTCACTTAGACTGGGGCTTCGGTCTCTTCACTTGCCATTCTGCCAATTGGCATCGTCGGAGCGCTCGAATTTGTCAAGTCGATCATGTACCTTGGCGTTGTCATTCTCGAGTTGCTTAAGGTGATTTTCCACCCGTTTCTCTATCAACTCCATGATTTCCTGAGCTAAGAGGCCTCGGCCCCCTAGGTCCTGATCCACATGACAAGTTTGCTGCGAGGCATGCTCGCTTCTACTTGACCGATCCATGGAGTTTGACTCCCTAACAGGCGAAAATCGATTAGTTTATACGTCTCTTGCACGTTGGTTTCCTCCATCGCCTTGGGATCGTGTGTTCACCATGGGGCAATTGCTACGGTAAAAAGTTTGTAACTTCCCATAGACGACGCTAAATTGCATGGAAGAACTCCTATAATAGATTGAGATAGTGATCCTTATGATGAATGACCTGAAAACAACCAAAAAAATGTCAGGAAAGGGGTCGGGTGAACACCTGGTTTATCCCCTCTGAAGCTTAAGTTAGTATCATCTTGGAAACTTCAGCATAGTGCATTGGTTTATCTGGGTTCCAATTGCATATCTTTGTTCATTTTTCTAAGGAGTATTTATACTTGGAATAGCAATGAGTGCTAAGAATTTAAGTCTCATCTTAGCATTTAATATCTGACACCCTTTTTCATGCACAATGAGTGTTCTCCACTCAAACCCTCGCATCTTTAATGTTCGGGCGATAGGGTAAGTGCTCGGCTCCACGCCGAGGACCCACGCTATCCCCGAGGAAATCAAGTCCCTCTGATCGGCACCAGACACCTACTTCTGAGCGTTCAATGCCCGGGGAAACAGTGTCTCGGGGTACTCCGAGGGGGCATACTCGGTATGATAGTCATTAATGTCAAGCAATCATGACTCGTAGGCCTAGGCTTTTAAAGGTATAGACGGTCATTAATAATCATCTGAATCAGTCACACCACCATAAATGTGTTGTCAAGTCATCTTAAATGTTGGTGTCGTACGTGTACTCGGCTCCTCCTAGCCATTCTCCCTCTGCTCCACTCCTCGGCGTCTCTTGAGATCTATAACGGTTATATTTTCACACGTGTCAACCTGGGGGTCGCTAAGCCGCCTAAAGTCCCTCCATTTGTATACCCCGAATTCATTGCATAATATTTATCTGTCAAAATTTATAATATTAAGATATATTGTACCATTTGTATGTATAAATATTCTAAATTCCATGAACAAGTTTACCTTCTGGCAGTATTGAGAACTTGTTCGCTGGATTAGCAAAACATTTAACAAAAACTCTTGAGTCATGAGTAGCTCATCACAATTATAAATCGCATGTCAAATGAACATGCACACATTAAATTCTGAGTTGGTATAACAAACTTTCCATGGTATGATTTCTGGTTATATATCGGAACACATGCACCAACGTGGGTTCCATCAATGACGTCTAGACAATTCTTCAATGACAAAAATATATCAATGACATTGAAACTATCTACTGTTACAACATATATCTAAAAATATTATCAATCACCTTAAAGAAAGGGTAATATTTTGGATTGAATCGAATTTGAGGTTGAATCACACTAAAATCGAAAGGGCTAATGATATCAACTCCAAGACTACAAACTACTTTCAAAATAAGATTGAAGTATTTGGAAATGGTCTCTCTCAAATATTGAACATTTTCAACTACTATGCACTTTCGCTCATTATGTGATATTGTTAGTAAAAATATAACTTGTCCTTGCACAGTTACACATCTGAAGTGTTTTAACATTTTTTCTTTTAATTCCTCACAAAACAACACGAACTCAGGTGGATCTATTCTAAATTTCTCATTGCACATGTTTTCATGTCCATGCAGTAGCTCCAACACATAATCATGGCATCTAAGAGCAAACATCCTCACTATCATCAACTTCAAGTGTAGGATCAAATGTAGGGTCTTTATCTTGCTCATTATCCGAGAGAAATTGGGTGGATGAATGAGCATTATCACCGATTGTAATTGTTTTTTCAAAAATCCAACACAGCTTCTCGTATGTGGACACACAAAAATGCACACATACAGAGACTCTCACACACATACACAAAGACCTACAAATTAGACACACACTAAATCGCACAGACATAGAGACTCACACACACAGAGACCCACCAATCAAACACCCACACCCAAAAAATTGCGCACACACACACATACAAAATGCACACACATACAGGCTCACACACACACACTGATACAAAATTTAGACACCTACACATACAAAATTGCACACACAAGGACCTGAAAATCAACACAAACATACACACACTTAAAATTTGTACAAATCTAACTTATATCTACACACCCACATATAAATTACTCAAGGTCTATGCATATCTAAGGTATGTATGAAAACTTCTATCAGATCTAACTCAAATCTAATAGAGAGACAAGCGAGAAAGTGACAGAGAGTGACTTGAGTTATCTTTGTTTCACTGACAGAGGTGAGAGAGTGAGGTGATGGAGAGAGACAACGATGGAGAGAGGCAAAATCGTTCTTCTGATACAGAGAGAGGAGAGAGAGAATGAATTGAGTTTTTATACTTTCACGAAAAAAAGACTTTTTAGCTACTAACAAAATTCGAAGACTCCCGCGTGCCTTGTTTCTTTTTTTCCTTCTTTTTTAGAACACATTTTGTTTGTTTGATGTGTTTTGGCCTCATTTTCAAAACAATTTATCTTAAAAAAAAACATAGACACATCCCAAATAGGATTTTTTTTAAAATGAAAATAAAAACACGAACCAAACAATCCTAAGATTTTGTTTGGTCTTCATATATAGATGTAACTCGTGTATAGTGAAGGCCATTTTCCAATGCAGTAACACGAACATTATGCGTGAGATAGTGAGCAATCTAAAATTAACTATTTTATATACAAATAATACCAAACTTTTGGTTTATACCCACTAGTATACCATTCCCCATTGTGATGACAATGAGTCGTGTCATATTTGTGTTTTTAGTCAATTATACCCAATATATTTTCAAATATGTATAATTAGGTTCTTATCATATGCAAATCGTATATAATCAACTTTGTATCATGCATGGTCATTATTCAAACCATTTTGATTGACCGACTTAAATTTCACTTTTGATGGATTTGAAGATAATAAAAAGTGGTCCTTGTAGCACAAAAGATCGATGTCAATCAGGATTGGCTCTTAAGCTAAGCAATCAAAGTCGTTGCCTAGGGCCCCATATTTTTTGGGCCTCAAATTTTTATATTTTATTGATTTAAATTTACTTAATTTTAATAATTTTAGATTCAAATTTAATTGGGTCTAGATTTGTTTTGAAGGTCCCAAATAAAGTTTCTAGACCAATGTTTAATTAAATCAAATTTTATTTTTTAAACCCCTAAATTTGTTTTGTAGATACAAGCTAGATCACACGATGCAGTAGCGAGGGCGAAGAAATCCAAAAAAAATTGATAACGGGAGCGTCTATATAAGTATATATACACTAATTGAGGTGCACGTGCTTTGCACGTGGGCAATCTCATTACACATATTTTGTTTAGCACCAAAATTAAAAAAAGTGATCTTGACATTGCAAATAGTTGAAGTAAGCTCAACTAGATTGCGATTAATTTTTGGAAGTGTTTTGCATGTTTATTTTTTTTTGGGAGGTAGAGGATCAAATGTTGAAAAATTTTCAATCTCTATTTGCTTGACCCAAAACAAATAATATTTTTCAAAGATATATAAACCAATGTCTTTTTAGATTTTTTATTGTTCAATATAAAGCTTAAGGAGCAAACCTCTGAGCAAAAATTCAATCAATTATTGTGACTATTGCAATTCTAACACCTTAATTTGACATGTGTTAAGCAAAAATTGTAGGATTAAACTCAATAAAATAATGTCTGTATATTGATTGTTATTTTGTAAAATATAATCATATTTGACATTGTAAATATACACTCAATGAAGAGATAGACTATCTAACAAATGGTTATGTCAAATACATGGAAGATCACAAAATATTATTTCTCTAGCTACTTGTTGTTCAATGCTTTTACAAATTTCTTGAAATATTTTTTTCAAGATAAAGTGTAAATAAAATAATGAAGAGTTGAAGTTGAAAATAATTATCTAACCCATCAATATATAAGGACAAGATCACAAGCACTTTTTATTTTTGAGAAAATTGTAAGTCCCCACACATAAATAGGGATAAAGGTGATGTCCTAGCAATCGAGTGCTGCAATATAAAGAGGACACATTTACCTCAAATAAATACATCAAGCAATAACATTTTTATAGCAATCCTTAAAACCCAATAAGAAAGAGAGAAAACATTTTAAAATTTTTTTATAGTGATCATAAACTCTTGGTTTTTCCATGTCCATAAAACTCAGACATCAACTTAAGAGAAAATTTTCAAGTTTTCTTGTAGTCACAAAAAACTTTTGGCATACAAACATTAAAACCTCAAATAAATTTATGTGGTTAGAATTAGAAGATTAAAAATTACCGAATCCATTATATGGAGAAACAAAAAGGTGGCATTGTACTGTTTTTTTATTACTCATAAAGATATGAGCATCATTAGAGTTAAAATCAATAATTAAAATTGAAATGAATACATGAAATATTATGTGTATGTACATGACTAATTTAAGGAGAAGAAATAATAGAAGAGGAGTATGTAATTAATTGGAGAAGATGAAATAAAATTGTTCAAGGGAATTATATGTTTTATGAAGGAAATCAAAAGTTTTTTACTTAACATCTTTTTATTAGTAGTATACATAATAAGAATAAATGAGTAAAGAAAAAAAAGTAAATAAAACATTTCAAAAAAACAAAGCAAGGAAATCAGTTCAAAAAAAATAGGATAGAGAAGTTTTGAGGCATTGAAATGTCTTTTCTTTGATCCCACATTGACAGAGGAGTAGAGAGAGAAAGCTTTAGTTGCCCATAAAAAAGTAGTGGACCTCCTCATTTTAGCTAACCTATGTAATGTGGCTTTCATGTGGGCCGCTGGTCGGAACTCTTCAAATTGAGGTAAGTACAGTTGGAAGTATAGAAATAGAGTGTATATTAAAATAATAATTTTTTTTATTTTAAAGAATTCGCGATTTAATAAAATGGATTTGAAAATTTGTGAAATTGAGTTCGCAAATTTAAATCAAACTCGCTCCTAAAGTGTGAATTGACACGCAGAGATTTGAAGTGTGGGAGTTTATACACGAATCGTGTGACACATGATACAAATTCAATAAAGTCAAATTTTACATTTATGAGTTTTATACTAATATGCGATTCATTATATTAGTCATAATACTACTTATGTCTTGGATACAAAAATATGTTTATTTCTTTTGTATATTATTTCCAACTATTTTGATCAACTTGAAAAGTATGTATTTTAATTTTTCTTTTAAGAATTTGATGGCCGTTGGATAAGTTAAATTTATTTAATTTTAAATTGAGTTTGTTAATAACTTCTTTCTATTGTCATAACTTCGTAAACATCACTAGAGTGTCTAGTATTGAACTTCAACTATAGTCTCTTACTATTTTATTGACTATTTAGTTCTTCAATGAATTTTTTAAATCTAAATGATATGTTAAATAATTTGAATACATAAATTTAAATAATAATTTGGCATATCAAATAACAAGATTTTTTTTAATAAATATATTTTAATATATATAAAAATAAAAATGTATAGGATCAATTTCACTGACACCCCCTAAAAATAGTCTAATAACAAGCACACCCCCTCTAGTACAATATCATTGTCACCCCTATCACATGTTGTCTTTAGGAGGAACAATATAAAGCGTTAAATGATATATATAACCCCTAACAAAATATTCTTTTTTTTACTCTTTAGACTTATCACTTAATTTGACCTTAAATTAAATACTTACTTGACCAATATAAAAATAATTTAATCATAGTTAAAATAACTCTTATTTTTTTTATATACACATATACATTTATATTATATATATATACACAAACACACACACACACACAAATTTATTATATATAATATCAATAATAAAATAAAAATTGTACATTTTAAAATTTAATGAATACCCCTCCTTATTTCTACTCGTTATTACACCCTCAGTTAACCTTCAATTCACCAATCTAACATTTAATTCGATTAAACTAACACTAATTGACTTTCAATTTCATCAAATTGATATTAAATTTCATCACATTAAAACTTAGTTTCATCAAATTAACATCGAATTGAACTTCAATTTTACATTGAACTGAACTTAATTTTTATTAATTCAATACCTAATTAACATTTCGGGAGTGAAATTTGGGTTATTAACAAGTAGTGCATGCTAAGAAAAAATTAGCTTACAAATTGGATGAATGTGTTTGTGTGTGTACATGTCCTATTTGTGTGGAAGAATGTTTGGGTGTACAAGTAGTGGCAAATGCTAAACAAAATTTTAACTTACAAATTGGATGAATGCCGATGAGCCTAGATTCAGATCAAGTCTGGATTCAGTTCATAGGTTAAGTTCAAATTATAAAAAGGTAGGTTAGACTTAACTCATGACCTTTGTTCAATACAAAATTCAAGAGTCCAAGAAAAGTCAATGCATGCGAGAGAGCAATCACTGGGATAGTCATTACTACAAGATAGTGTCTATCCCCAATAGTAGCTTTCCTTCTCAATAAATTAGTAGCTTGACTTTCACGTCACCGCCACAACTGTGGCTCTGTGCCTATAAATTATAAACCTTCCTACACATGGGGCAGATCTCACACAGTTCACCTTGAGTATATTTTTGCTCTCTCTCTCGTACTACCTTGTATCCTCTCATTAATAGAGTTCTTCAACCATCGTTGCCGCTTTCAGTGATTAGGTCACCCAGACCCAACCACTCAATCTTTGCCTCTTATTATTAAGTGCTTCATTAATTTCTTTACACCATATACTCGACTGATTGATCGATCATAGTCAACTTTATGCGTCATCAGTTTGGCGCCATATGTGAGAATCAATTTGATTCTCACCCTATAGTCTTCGTACCTCCAATGACAATTACAACCAGATCCATGAACCACCAAATAGAAGATGACCCCCACCTCACAACGAGGTCCCTCCACCACCAAAGAACCCTATCTCGGAATCCCAACAACTGTTGGAGACCATGGATGTTGATCATGCCGCCAAAGTAAGGCGAGTTGAGTCCTCAGGAAGAGGGGAATATGAAAATTCGATACGTGCAAATTCTACTTCTTTACAAATTTGTGGTTAGAATTCAAATTCAGTGAAAAATAAGCATTTTTTGGAAAAATTTAGTGCCCAAACCACCTTGGGCAGTTTGATTGCAGTAGATCACGAAAAAAAAAAATACCTGGATTCAAACAACAAATTGCCTCAAATGGACAACCGAGCGCAAAGTTATGGCCGATCAAAGTTTTTCCATTTCTGTGACGCCGCAAAAACCGAGGGTCCGTTGATAATCCATCAACCCCCAAAAATACCCGTGAATGTCGCATATCCCGAGACCACGTGATAGCATCTCCTAACTGGGATCATAACCCACAATTGTACATCGGGTTCAATTACTCATTGGATCCAATAAAGGTCCAATATACCAAGGTTCATACTTCATTATGGTTCATTCACATCATTAGAGGGAAGGAAAGCATAGCCCGAAAGCATAGCAAAACAATTTTAAAATTTAAGATCTTTGAAGAGTGTACCGGTACAGCGTACCGGTACGGTATGCCCACTGGACCAGACCGTTCCCATACGTTATACCGGTATTGTCTATCTTCTGGACAACAGCGTACCGGTACGCTTCGCCCAGCTTTGCCTGTTTCAACCATTTTTTTTATTTCAAATCTCATCAAATCCATTCCAAAACCAACCACAATCATCCAATACATCTTAAACAACATTCCCAACATAAAACTTGATACATACAAGTTCTATTACATTCATTTCATTTAATAACACGCCAAAATGAAATGTTCATAATAATTTTACAAAATATTCAAAATAAAGCCACATTCCAGCTTTCTTCATCCATGAGGCTCGAGTTGGGAGCCATCCACCGGCGTAAATTCCACACATAAAATATTTTTTCGATAAAGGGTGAGTTACGTTCAATAGAGTATCTTATACTAAGGCTACTCCCCAACCTAAATGCATATGAAGTTTTCACATGAAAAATTCAACAACTCATACATTCCAAGCAAGAATACGTATCCAATGTTGGAACCTATCATGCCATGCCATGAAATGAGGTGAGACTCACTCATGCAACTCAACCCGAGCCCTTCCCAGCTCTCCAACACATGCTAGTGCCAATGTATATTAACTCGTCATTCATGTTGCACATCAAATGACGTTTTCTAACCCAGGGTCTTTTGTGGGGTGAGTATTCATCGACTTACACCAACGACGCGCAACCAACACGGAATTCATGGACTTCCACCAACGGTTCCAAGTGTACTGACACACTTTATAGACTTGTACCAATGGAGTGCGTATCCAAATTACCAGGCCATACACCCGAGGGATCTTCTAGCCCTTCTTGCTAACCCCAACCTTCTTTACCATGCAAACCGTGCGACTCGGCCAAGTCATTGACCTAGCTTACTCGAGCCCACTTGTCATCCACCAAGTGTGGTCTTGACTATATCCATGCACACACACCCAATTAATGCGATATTCCCGTACATATGCAATGTAATATTTTATTGCAATCATAATATAATGTTCAATATGCTATCTATGTCATATGAACTATTTCCAACACATTTCATATAACTCATGACAAATTATATCAAAAACATATAATTTTCATAATTTTCATAATGTCAATGTATAAACATGCATATATCAACATTTTATATAGAACCAAAGCCCAAGCATATCATCACATATCAAGCAATAACACGGATAATTTTTCAAGGCATTATATAAATACATAGTATGCCCACAACCCACATAAGTTAGGAAAATTACATTAGACAATTTTTACATACCCATTTTAAAATAGAATTTAATCTACCCAATTTTAATACTCATTTCATCAAAATCTTTTCTATAGGCAAGTGATATACATATCTATCAACCTACCAATTTCAATATAACATTCTAGGTTGTAAATAAACTTAAGTAGGAGAAACCCTACCTCTTGAAGCGTAGAGAATGACCTTGGAGAACTCCAAGAACCCAAAACGAACTTGAATCACCGCTCCCCAAATTATTGGTCTTCCAACATTTGGTGAAAGCCCTCGTTTTTTGATATGTATGCGTAGCCCATTGTCGAGGAGACCGACTTTAGTTCTTGGCCCGAGTGGATTCGAGCTCTATAGCTCTGTAAATCGTAGAGAGAAGTTGAAGCTCTCTTCTCCTTTCCCTGACTACTTTCCCTGATTTTCTCCCCTATTAAAATTTTTTAAATGCTTGGTCCACAACGTATCACACGTCTCTATTTTTTTCGGATCCATTTTCGTCTCGAAACGATTAAATTTGGCTCCGATTCAAGTTCAAATTTTTTTTATTTTAACTTGCCTTCTTTTATTTTTCAACTTTCTTAATTTTAAAAAAAATCATTTTTTGGTCAACCGAGGCCCGACCGCCTCGTAAAAAGCAAAAAATCTTACTATTTCAAAATTCAACAAAATTTGACAAGATAACTAGATTTCGCAAGATGAATCCAACGGTGACAAATTACCAAGCTCTAAAATTTTTTAGGTTTGCAACCCGAACCGTAATGACAAATTATCGTTTTGCCATTTTTCATAAAAACTTCAAATTTACTCGGGTTTTATAATTTCTTCATGATTTTTCTAATACTCCACCCAACGCGCCTAGTCTAGCAGTGCCAGCCAGCCCTAGCGCAAGCGCCCATGTCGCTCTAGTGCCCACATGCCACATCTGCTTCATTGCTCGCCTGGGCACCCTTGCCTTGATGCTTACCTCCTCGCCCGCTTATGCAAATTTGCCTTGGCGCGCTTGCCTCCTAGCCTGCTTGTGCACCGCCTGCATCGCGTGTCCAGCTCGTCCAATAGTGCCCAACGTCATCCCTCGTGGCACATCAGGTGACTTCACCTCCCGCTCTCTACGTCTTTGCTGCGACGGCTCTATCTTACCAGTGCCCTCTAGCTGCCCTCACTGTCATCTCTCTCCTCCTCTCCATCTTTTAGAAGAAGGCTTCCCTAGTTGCTAAATGCTCAACCTACCTTAGCCTCTGTTGTCACGTAAGCAGCCTCAATCCCCAGCTTATTGGCTCTATCTTGAGTCACCAAAAGCTTGACCTCACTCTGCCTCTACTCTCATGCAAGCAACCTCAGTCTTCAGCTTCGCGACTCTCTCACGAGTCGCCAGAAATTTGACCTAACTCTGTCTCTGCTCTTATGTAAGTAACCTCAGTCTCTAACTTAGCGGCTCTCTCGCAAGTTGAGAAAGACTTGGCTTAACACCATATTTGCTCTCATGCAAGTAGCATTAATCTCCAGTTTAGCGGCTCTCTCACGAGTCGCCATAAGCTCAGCCTAATTCAGTCTCTGTTTCCACGCAAGTAGACTCATTCTTCAGTTTTGCGACTTTCTCATGAGTTACTAGAAGCTTGGTCTAATTTTACCTCTGTTTTCGCCCAAGCAGTTTCATTCCCCAGCTCGACCTCACTTTACCTCTACTTTCACGCAAATAGCCTTAGTTCCCAGTTTAGCGATTCTCTCACGAGTCGTCAAAAGCTCGGTCTCACTCTATTTTTACTCTTGTTCAAGTAGCCTCAGCCCCCAACTTTGAGGCTTTCTCACGAATTTCTAAAAGCTCGACCTCACTCTGTTTTTACTCTTGTTCAAGTAGCCTTAGCCCCCAACTTATAGGCTCTCTCACGAAATGCCAAAAGCTCGGCTTAACTTTATCTCTACTCTCATACAAACAGTCTTAGTCTCTAGCTTAGCGGCTGTCTCCCAAGCCATCAAAAGTTTGCCCTAATTCTTCTTCTACTTCCATGTAAGTAGTGTCATTCTCTAGTTTAGTGGCTCTCACACGAGTCGCTAGAAGCTTGGTCTAATTCTGTCTTTACTTTCACGCAAGTATTCTCATTCCCCAACTTAACGACTCTCTCATGAGTCGCTATAAGCTCGGTCTTGCGCAAGCAGCATTAGTCCTCAGCTTAGTAGCTCTCTCACGGGTCGCCAAAAGCCTGGTCTCACTCTATTTCAGCTTTCATGCAAGATTCCTTAGTCCCTAGTTTAGCGACTCTCTCTCAAGTTACCAAAAGCTCAACCTAATTCTGTCTCTACTTGCACGCAAAAAGCCTTAGTCCCCAGCTTAGTGGCTCTCTCACGAGTTGTTAGAAACTCGACATCACTCTACTTCTACTCTCATGCAAGCAACCTTAGTTTCTAACTTAGCGATTCTCTCACAAGTTTCCAGAAGCGGTCTCTTAGAAGCCCGACCTCACTCTGCCTCAACTCTCATGCAAGCAGCCTCGGTCTCCTAAAAGCTCAGTCTCAAGATGTGTTGCTCTCTCATGAGCCAACCTTAATTGCTCCTTAGCAGCTAGGTGTACCCATCTCTCTTGTGCCAAAGCTCTTGACACCTCATTGAGTTTGAGCGTCCTTTAAAAAAGGCATGCAAAAGTCACAACCATTTGTGAATATCCGAAAACAGGAGTGTTAGTATGACTAAAACATATAAAAGACAAGATTCCACAGAAAATAGGGGTACCATAGCCAAACCCTCCATCACGATATCGATGATACCTTCAGGACCCCGATAGTCGACCTCTCTCATATCTGAGGGTGTCAGCAACCTCCATAGCCTCTCCTTGGCTAAATTGACATCCTACAACATGGATATCGGGCCACTACTTGAAGTAGGACAATTATGCGGAGCTCTGATCTTAGTGGAAGTCTACACAATAGTTTCAATCTCTAAAGTAGTCCTAGGACTAACCTTAGGACTTTAAGGGGTTATATGCTGAGAAGAAGCGGGAGCACCATCAGACCCCACATTTCGAGAAATAGTAGGGGCATCTGACTTTAGCTGGATAAACAATAGACCTTTGGTCCAATGGTACTACTTGTCTTGTAAAAGCTTTGCCTTCTTGAGATTCAGGGTTCAAGTCCCCCTTCCCCTTCCCTTTCCCCTCCTAAAAAAAAACTGACAAGCACTGTGAGCATCAAATCTCACCTTCATAGGAAGAGAGAAAGTTGTCATCCTAGTGACATAGAGAACCTCCACCACTGATCTATCAACCATGGGATCATCCGTGGAGTCTAAATGAAAGAGAGAATTTTTAAAAATCAAAGACATCATCAATTTGCCTAGGTCCTCCATGGTGTCGCCCATGGCACGACCTAGTCTCACGCCTCCCTTAGCGTCACTCATCTTGTTGGCGTCGCCCAACCCTTGCTCTAGCGTCACCCTTTGTAGCGTTGTCCAGGCTCGCGCCTCTCTTGACGTCGCCCAGGTTCATCTTAGCGCCACTCAAGCCTCTCCCCCTTTCCAAGGTACCACTAGCCAAAGCATCTCCATCTCCTTGGACAAAAGCATCCATGCCTATTTTCATCCTCTCTCTATTTCTCGTAGAAGGAAGAAAGAGAATGACACTACCCTAGTTCTAATCAAGAAAAAAGGGTTTCAGAGACCCAATAGAGAAATTTATTTGCTAGCATAGTAGGTCTCTAACAATGGTGCTACCAAATGGAGAAAAAAGCTTCGAAAATACAATGGAGTAGAAAGCTGAAGAAGCCATCGTGTGGAATAAGATGCCTTGATCTATTCAAATGA
The DNA here is from genome assembly GCA_023539305.1 of Ilex asprella. NCBI lineage: Eukaryota > Viridiplantae > Streptophyta > Magnoliopsida > Aquifoliales > Aquifoliaceae > Ilex > Ilex asprella. The sequence continues at coordinate 15,701,932 of CM042195.1, forward strand.
AGGAGCTCACTCATGCCCTCAACCTCTATCACTACTATGGCTTGGGGCATGGGGACAAATGATGAGCCTAGATCTAGACCAAGCCTCGACCCAGTCTATAGGTTAAGCCCAAATCATCAAAAGGCAGGCTAGACTTATCTCATAGTCTCAATCCAATTCAAAACTCAAGAGTCCAAGGAAAGTCAACGCAAGTAGGAGATCAATCATCATGATAGTAATATACAAGATAGTGTTTATCCCTAATAGTAGTTATCCTCACCGATAAATTAGTAACTTGACCTTCATGTCACTACCACAGCTGGGACTCTATGCCTAAATTATAAACCCCCTACACATGGGGGCAGATCTCACACATTTCACCTTGAGCGTATTCTTTCTCTCTCTCTTTTACTACCTTGTACTCTTTCATTAATAGAGTTCTCCGGCCACTGTTGCCGCCTTCAGTGGTTAGGTCACCTAGACCCAACCACCCAATCTTTGTCTCTTATTATTAACTATTTTATTAATTATTTTATACTACACACTCGATTGATTGGTCGTACATAGTCAATTTTGTACATCATCAAATGTGCTTGTGTATGTACATGTACCTATGAGTATGTGCGTGTGAGAGAGAGATAATTAGTGTGTGTAATATGTAAAAAATGAAATTAAGAGATATGTGGGTTGTTTGGTTTTTGGGATTAACTTTGTTTGGAAAACAAAAAAAAAAGGCGTTTGGGTACAAGAGTTATATACAGTTAAAGGCTAAAACTGTTATTTATAAAAAAAATTATAATAATAAATAATGGCGGATACCATTACTTTTTTTATATGTCAGTAACGTCTCTAAAGTAGCGACGATATAAGAAATGAAAATATAAATTATAAGGGATGGCAGTGATGTTTTAAAAATTACAGAGTGTCTCTTTAATAAGACCATTTTTTAGGAGTGTCATTGAAATTTATCCACATATATATATTATAATAATCATAATATATAGGGCCACATCCAAGAATTTTGCCGAAGGCTTTCGATTGGAGAGGGCTGGCTTTCATGTTATTAGTCTATTAGAGATTGTCAGATGAATTTATTGAAGTTTGACCTATTTTATATTATAATTTTTTAAATTGCAAATTGGTTCATTTACTATGTTCCATGTTTGAAAATTTTCTGTGTTTATTTTATTTATTTCTTTTGGGTCAAACAGTATTATAAGTAGTGTATGATCTAATTTAAATTTGTAATCTTAAAGTTCAAGAATGTGGCGACGATGACGATTAAACCTTGAAGCACTACTTTTCTACTTGAAATATTCTTCCATTCATCCCATTGTATATGTTGGATTGAGTTGGGTTGACTTGAATAACATGGGTTCTTTTTTCTTTCCTCCTTTTTTTGGTACATTGAAAAGTAAAATAACTTGCGTTCATACAACCAAAGCACGCAATGACCGTACCTAAGATTTGATTCTCCGTCACTGCCGTACCTTATCATCTATAAATCTTAGAGAATAACATGGATTTACAACTGCCACCCTTCCCATGATTGACGATTTGTCCTACTGGATTAGTATTAGGTGTAAGTTATGTTGTGTTGACAGATTATTATATTAAAAAGTTATGAATTCTATCCATGAGAAGGGAGCAACTATTTGGGCAAAGGGGGCCATAGCCTCCCCCCTTAAATTTTTCACATTTCCACATTACATCTTTTAAATTGGTCCTCTTAAGTTTTTGAAATTATATTTTATGGTTAGTTATAATTTATCCCCCCCAATTATATTTATTGTCGCAATCAATTTCTCGTAGTTTTAAATGCTATAATTGATCCCCTCCGAATTTCAAGTGGACTGACAAAAAAAAAAGTTTGAAATGGATTAAATTGACTAATAACAGTGACTGAACAATTCAAATAACCATTATACTTTTTGTCTTATACATTAATTTTCATATTTTTTCTTGGCATACCAATTTTGTTCCTAAAAAATAAGAAAACGAAAAAAATTCAAGACTAAAAAATAAAGAAATATTCTCCTCAAGGGAGGATTTTTACTGGAAGGAGGAAGAGAATGAGAATTAACCATCTGAGATAAGGAATGATGGAAGTGTGTAAGAGTAAGGGCCAAGTATGGATATTTGGTATAGGGAAAAAATAGGTGTAAGAGTCATTATCTCTTTTCAACAAAGTAGTGATAACGTGAATATGACATGTCTAACTTTTGTCAAGTTTTATTGTCTAAAAATAAATATTGGAGTTAATTGCAAAATATTTAAACTAAAAGGGAGATTATTTATTGAAATTAAAACCTGAAAGTGTGAGTTACAAAGCTACCCAAAGTTGAAGGAAAATTTTGTAATTAACCCTATATTTTAATCCTAAAATTATATTGCTGATTTCATTTTATATGACATCTCCAGTTTTTAAAATTGTAGTTTATATCCTTAAATTATGATCTCGTATAAAAAATTCAACAATTATGCAAAATCAAAATTTAATGGTTAATGGTGTAATGTGTTCAAATCATTAATCAATTAGGTATGATGAAATTAGGGTCATAGTTTTAAGAGAGCAAAACATAATTTACCAAAACCCGATATCTATGGGACTCAAATCGTATTTTTAGATTTTCATTCTTCATAGATGCTTAATGAAATTTACATGTATTACAGTAATTATGTAATAAAATTGAGTTGTATGAAATGATGTGAAATTATTTACCATCTAATTAATTTAACAAATTTTAACTATACAATCTATCTAATGAAAATTTATGTTAACAAGTTCTATCTTACTATAGTAATAATAATAATAACAATAATAATAATAATAATAATAACTCATAAAATGGCCTAGTGAATGTAATAAATTTTTATCTCAGTCCCTTAGAGGACCTTTGAATTGAAGAACAAACATTTGCCCATGTACGGAATCAAGTTGCATTAATTAACATGACGGTTTTATGGGTAAGGAACATTTTGCCTCGTATGTACCTCCATCTTATGCTGACTTCGATTTTCTTTGTGTTTGGTGTATGACTTTGAATATAATAACTTTTGGTACCTCTCTCTATTTCCACAATAACTGGCTTGACATTTAATAATATAGTAATTTGGAATTTGCTGCCACGAATCTAGGCGCAATTATCATAAACAATGGCTCTAGAGGTACCGCATGATATTCTTATGGTTGAGGCGAGGATTTAGTAGAAGTGAGAATTATTATCAATTCAACGATAGTGGGATGATATAGTTTAAAGTCACACTTACTATCAATTCAATGACCAGGATGATTAGTTTACAAGTGGACTAAAACTTGGAGTGGCCTTTCAGGTGACCATATCACATGCATTACCGTACGAGAGAGAGAGAGAGAGAGAGAGAGAGAAGCGAGATTGCATGTGGGTAAGAAGAAAGCTAGCCTAACCATAAGCATGTGGGTGGAGAAGCCTCTCAAAGGAGACAAGTATTTGTGTCCTTTGTTTATTTCCAAACATCAATTCCATCCTTTTCTATAATCCCACCCTCCATGTGATCTTCTAACTTCTAATATAAGCAAAAAATCTCTTAGCACATCATCATTTTTGTCAAATTCTCATCACCATGGTCCATGTCAACAAATCTCTCTCTCTCTCCCCTTCCTAATCTAATGAGATCAAAATGCAATTCAATTCGATCAAACTTTCTAATTAAAGGGGTTCAGAACTTTTAAGTTCAATTATAAACTGACCATCATTGAATTATAAATAATTAGATAGTAACTTTTAAGTAGTACCGACTATAGTATCTCTATATAAAATGTAAATCTATCAACTCCAGCGGCTCATTCAAGTGCTGAACATTATAAACATCCTTAAACATTCAATCAGTTTGATTGGATCAGATGGGAGAGTGGGCATTCGCCGTGAGGACAAGGAAGATGACCATAGGGACGACACAGCTCAGGTAAGGCTGCTTCACTGGTATGAATTGTTTGACCAAAATCTAAAAGATGAGTCCTCACGTACAAATGGTTGTAAGTATTGGGTCACAAGACACATCATTCATGTGTTCACCAATTTGGTTGCAAAATGTCTGCAAGACTGACTGACTTTGAATAAAGTTTTCCACTTTGGAATATAGATAGGGTCATGGCCCTTTGAAAGCCAGGTTGACTACACAGCCTTGTCCACACGTATCAGAATAAAAATGTTATTTAAACTTAATTTAGAGATTTAATTCAGTAAAATTATTGGATTAGAAATGAATTTTATTTAACATTGAAACTCACAATTAATCTAATAAGCGCATTGAATTACATTCTCAAATCAGTTCCCTATAACATTGATCAGTTGAATGAAGAGGACTTAAAAGTTTAGTACGGATGTATTGGGTTCGGGTATTTTAATGATGAAACTATAGATATGTTTGGTTTGGGGTGTTAGAGAGTGAAATTAGATTAAATTGGATTTGAATTTTACCTTATCTCATCTTTGGATGGTTAAATTGGACTTGTATTATTACTAATCTAAGGCGTGGTTGAACGGTGTCTTTACTCTCATATGGTGTGTTTGGATGCTGGGAAAGGATTGGATAAGATATCAAATTTATATCCATTCCTACCCATGTCTAACACACCATTCACTTGCATTGGTTTGGATATATGTCATGTCCGTTGTTTGACAAATAAATTTTTATTTTGTAGGACTCACAGATATGAATGATATCAAAAACATTATTTAGGTTAACTTGACCATTTTACCGCTTAACATTTTTTTGGGAAAAACCACTCCAACAAACATTAATTTACATTCCCAACCATTCATGTCCCAACCACATAAAATTCGTCCAGAACCATCCATTTCCTCCTCCCCAAACCCTCTCTCTCTCTCTCTCCATGACAGTTGGGTATAAACTCACACAAAGAAATATATATATACACACACAAATCAACTTATATATAAACTCACACGCACAGATATATATATATATATATATATACACACACACACAAATCAACTTATATATAAACTCAAACTCATATATATATATATATATACACACACACACACACAAATCAACTTATATATAAACTCAAACTCTCTCTCTCTCTCTCACATGCTGATTTTTTGTAAATCAGTCCATCCCCAACCACAATAAAAAAACCCAATTCAAAAACCCTTGTCCTTCGTCGTGATAGTATATCAGTCAAGCAGAGAGAGAGAGAGAGAGAGAGAGACCAAGATGGCTTGAAGTAGCTTATTGTTCGTTTTCATCGTCGCCTTTGTCATCGCCTTCATAGAGCAACCAAACCCAGAAATGACAAAGTAACCAAAATCAGAAATGGCGTGAAACGAGTGGAAGAAATGAGAGGGTAAATATGTCATTACCCATAGAAAACCTATCAATTGGGATTTAAACCATGTACGAGGGTTAATATCGACTGTAGCAGTCGGGTCATGCTTAGACCCGGGATATATATCCTACCTCATTTTTGTTTTTCCAAACAAAGTTTTTTAGGGTCCTACTACATTGTTAGCCTATCCTTATTGTGTTAACCCACCTTATCCCACTATCCAAACACACCCATAAGGAAATATGTTACTCAAACTCCTCAAATATGTTTCAAATGTATGTGATCACATATGAATTAATTCCAAGAAAGTGCTCCTCTCTACCAACATGAAGCTCCTTGTCAAAGCAACATGAAGCTTGTTGCCACTGTTGTTTTTGACATAAAAAACAACAATAATAGCGGTAATCCAAGGGCTTGAGCTGCATGAACTTTTGCTAAAATAATGAAAGAACTAGCACTCCCTACACTTTCTTAAAGGCTTGTGTCACTACCTTCGGGCGTTGAAAAACTCATTGATTCCCGATGCCACATAGAGAGAGAGAGAGAGAGAGAGAGAGAGAGAGAGAGTTGCTATTGTAGCTATAATTCAAATTTTAAGTCACGCCTAGGTAAGTTACCCCCCAAACAAATACAAATTAAAAAAAAAACTTAATGATTTGGTGTTATGAGTATGTACTAGAGTAGGCAGGCATGGAATCATCAAAATCTTTTTTTGGGTTTTTGTCATACCATTTGCTGGAAATGGGCCCTATTCTTGTCAAACTTTGCACTGCTGTATTCACAAAACTGGTTTATAGTACTTTAGGCAGGCCCTAAAGAAAACACCCAGTACCGCCAATAAGAAAAAGTGCATCATATCTAAGGTCTTTCTCTACTCCCATGCACCCCCAATCGCAACATCTCTAGTTTATTTTTTTTCATGACGAAGAGCATAGTCATGTTATAATTATTTGTGTAAAATAAACTTCGAATACCTATAATAACCAGCAAACTACAGGTATCAGTTAAACCCGAAACACTCCAATAGAGAATAAAATCCAAGACGTTTGAGTTCATCCCAAACCTTCGACCATCATGAATTAGTTTAAATGGTCACAACCTTACGTCTCAATTGGAAGGTTGAGGTTTGAAACTCAATCAAAGACAAAGTGTATGTCATGGGGGGAAAAACACCTTTCTTGTGTTAACGACTTGAATATAATCCCCACAAGCTACTAAGCAGATCGTATAATTTTTATCTAATAAGTAAGTTAGACCTATAAATGCATAAACTCGATTCAAATCAATAAATCTTGTTTCTTTTATTTGGAATCGCCGATAAACTAGACACGCCAATATATATAATTACAAAACAAAATGGTATACTTTTCTTGTGAAATAAGCTTAGTGTACTTTTTTTCTCCCTCTCCCTTCTTTTTTGGGACCAAAATACTCGTGCCTCCTCTTTATGATATGCTCACATAATCACACTCGGCCATATCTACTAAAGTGAGGACCAACTACCAAACCGACCAACCAACCTACCAACCTCCATAGGCTCTAGTTTATACACAAAAGTGCCACAATCTTGGCTTTAATTGGAAAAGAGAATCTGTTGAAGCGTTGAGAGAGTGAAATTATTTGACAGAGACAATTGAAGTCACCCACCACATGCATAAGGCACACCCTGGTCCATCCACAATCAATTATACTTTCATTTAATAGCCC
>CM042195.1:15743401-15755789 GCA_023539305.1 Ilex asprella
GAGGTATTAAATGTAATTGTTCATGCTTATAACAATATATATATATATATATATATATATAATGTAGCACAATCGTGAGTCTCGTGACCCAGAAACAAACACAGACAGAGATAGAGAGGCAAAAGGTGATCGCGATGTACGATGTCGATGTCGCAGAGATAAAGAGAGAGAGAGGGAAGAATAAGAACATACCTGGTACCTCCTGGTCGCAGCTCGTAGCAATGAAGAGAGGACTCCCAACTCCCAAGCCCTAGATTTGCGTGGAATATGATTGAATTTGCTCAAATCTGGACTCAATGAGGTAAGCTACTGAAGTCTTCTCCTTTAATTTCTAGTTTATAGTCTGTATGTATATTTCTTTCTCTCTGTCTCTTTGATTCGTCTGGTGCCTTTCTCTCTCTCTCTCTCTTTTGCCTGGAAGACCTGAACTTGGACATGTGATTTCTAAGAAAATTTGAGATTTATGTGATCTCTATTTTTCCCCTTTTTTGGCTTGAAGGACTTGTGAATTTTGACATTTTACTTGTGGAATCTTTAGCTTTCTAAGAGTTTTCTTTTTTTCTTATGGCCTGGAGTGAAGCAATTCTTTAGCTTATTTTTTTCTGAGATTTCTATGATCATTGTTTCGTCAAAACAATAATGTTTCGACTAAAACGGTACTATTTTGACCAAAACTTTAAAATTTTGAGATTTAACCTATGTTTCGTATCAGTGTATTAAAATTTCAAAACGTTTCAGACATTTCAACACGACATTTCAATCATTGCCTAAATTTGTACTTGTATAGAAGGATAGAAACGCTAAGGGCATGCATGAGAAGTCATGGTCTTACTTTAACAATTGGGAAGTGATCTTTGGTAATGATTGTGCCATTGGACAGTATACAGTGTATTTGGAAGACATGGTTGGTAATGCTAAAGTGGAAGCTTCTATGCGTAAAACCGATAACATGGACGAACCGGATCATTTCGACAAGGACATCCTTGCCTCACATAGCGCGACAAATCCGATTGGACAAACTATTGGTGTTGAGCGCAGTGTTGGAACTCCATCAACAAGTAAGAAAAAAAAAAGCAAAGATGAGTGGTACTGTGTCCGAATCAGTTGCTAAAAGTTTGGCAGACATCTTGAAGGTGTTTGGTGAGTACGTACATGATTATTGAAATCAACTAGATATGATAGCACATTGTGTTGGGTATAATCATGATGTTGCTGATGCACGTAAGAAAGTGAATGCCAAACTAGAGAAGATAAATGGTTTGTCCATGGTGGATCAACATGCTGCCCTTAAAATTATTTGTTCAGACCCTGTAAATTTTGATAACTTCTTCAGCTTGCCTAAGTATGAACGTCGCACTTAGGTTGAAGGACTTTTATGGAACAAACCTCATACTCGATCGAGATGGTGGTATATCATATGACGGACCACTAAAAACAACCTCTTCCTTTTTTTATTGAACTTGTTTTTTATTGTATAATTATGTTCGTATGGACACATATATGTAACATGCCCCTATTTTGGTTGTGCTAATGTGCATGCAAATTCACCACTTCGCATGCTTGGTTGTGTTTTAATTAGTCATTTGTATGATACCATGCATATAGAATATTTTTTAGTTTTGGTCATTAACAAGCAAAGTTTATGGTGTCAGTAGCAATGCACGGACGTGAACAATGGTATGTCGTATTTATAGGCCGACAGGTTGGAATTTACCATTCATGGCCAGTGTGTCATGTACATGTGCATAGGTTTCCTGGTGTGCTTTACAATTCACATGATTCCTACAATAAGGCTGAGATTGCATTACGCATTCACCTTGGGAGGATGGGAACATAAACAATTGGTGTAGATGGTGATGATGTTGTAGTGGAGGAGAATGCAACGTTAGACAATGTTAATGAACAAGTTGCAATGGAAGATGCGGTACCACCACCTATCATTGTGCAAAGATTTACATATCAGCGAGATATTATGTGGTGTATGATAAGTGTCATGATGTTGCTTTTGGTGTAATACTCACCCATGTTGTGTACTACTTCTTGGGTAGAGTTGGTTGAGTGTTGGCTTTTTGCAAGGACATGCTTAGGTTATATGTGCAGTTGTTCCATTTCTAATTACTTCTTGGAATTGTGAAATCAGAAAAGTATGTTGGTATGTAAGGGCTTTGTAATGTGAAATTGTTGCTTATCCACCTGTGTATAATCAAATCACATGTTTGTTTTATTTTACCATCTTTAGCACTACGTACTGGTATATTTATATTTGTGATTGATGCATCTAATGTGAAGTTGTTATTGTGTTAGTTAGGGATGAAGATAACAAATATAAGTGCTGATGAAACTGAAGTCATGATTGATACTTTAATTGAGTACAAACATCGGAACCTTTTACCTTAGTACAGTAGAGATGACAAGAAAATGTTGGATCGTATGTTAGATGTCCTACATAGGCATCTGTCAGGCTTTAGCCTCTCATTAAGCGAGGTTTTACGCATAATCATTTTTTGGGAGCGACAGTATTTCACAATTTCTAAGATGTTGGAGACGGACAAATTTTCTTGGGACAATAACAATAAATGTGTCATAAAAAGGATAGGTGGAGGGATTGAATGAATTTTTGGAAGTAAGCATACTTCATTAATTTATGTGAAAAGTACATACTTTTTTTTTTGTTGTTCCTTTAAGTAATAACTCGTTGATTACATAATGCAGGAAGTACAATTTGTTGTGGATTACTGTCTAGACCCATGTCCTAACTATCAATATTTTGAAGTCATTTTCAAAAATGATGTTCCAACATCAAGCGCACAACCTTCTAATAGTGTAGGATCGTCTCCATTAGTGAATTCTACCCCAACCATCGATAACTTCATCATTGACAATTGATTTCTTCCAGTAATCTCTACATTGATACGGAACTTACTGCGACGATCCACAAGTTATTTTGGTATATATGTAATTACGCTTGTGGAACTACGAGATGTTTAAAGGTTACTTCGTGTTGACTGTATATTGTTTGATCGTCTTGTGAAGGCATGTATATGTATTTCTATCACATTAACAACATTAACTCTTATTTTGTAGTGGAGGGTTTACAAAAAGACAAATTGTATGCCTTATTTTGTTGTGGAGGGTCTCCAAATAGGCAATTTGTACGTTGTGTATAAACGACTGTAAAATAGGGACCTTTTGTCTACCATTGTCTTCTTTTTTATGTACAAACATAATTTTGGGATTACAATTATGTGTTTGTGTTGAACATGTTTTTTGCATGATGCATATGGTTTTTGTGATTAATTGTGCATTGTACAAATTAAATTAAATAAATTATAAACATATTTTTTGCAATATGTTGTAAAAATGCGTAATTTATTGAATTATACTTTTTCCCTAAATAATACAATATTATTGGATTGGACTTTTTTTATTCCATTCCAAACTTAGTATAGAATTGAATTACATTTATTTATACGAGGGTTCAATGGTCATTTTAGTATCTTTTATCTTCACATGTGAATGTGGCCCACAAACCAAATGGTTTCTATCCAAAAATGGGATAGGATTTGATACATTACATTATGAATCGTCCAAACCAGATCACTTTGCATTGGGTTGGATTGGATTCAGATTCAAATCCAACCCAACCCAATCCTCCCATGGTGATCCAAAACACCACCTTGGTGATTACTTGGGGTTAAAAATGGTAAGGAAAAAAATAATAGTTGGGCTCTTTGTTTCTAACCCGACGCAATGAAGTCTATCTTTAAGGTGTACTAATTTTTTTTCCATATCGTACTTGATTAGTCTCTTAAGTGGAGTCACGTAAAAGGTAAAGTTAGGCTGACAAAAAAATATGAACTAAATGATGTAGTATTTATTATAATGCTGATCACAAATTACACCCTAAAAATCGTTCGAATCCCAATTTCCACCCTCAACGATAAAAAATCTTAATTTATATTTTTCAAAGATATAAATCTGTATCAATGCGTACCTAAATCTATTAATCTTCAGTTTGTTGTCTAAAACTAAATGAATAAATTACTCATAGACCCCCTCATACTTGTCACTTAATCACTTATACCCCTCACATTTGAAAATATTAAGAGGGTCTAGGTGTGACCAGTGAGAAACCTTTCTGGACATTTCATTGAGCCATCCATGTAGCCAAGCAACGAATGAGCACTTAGGATTCCTTGAGATCTAATAACATCATTGAACATAGTTTGTTGAATCCAGTCAAATTGATATTAGGTTGTAGATATTTGAGAGTAATAAAGTAAGTGAAGAAATTGATATGGAAGATGAAGTTGTGGAAGTTGTAGTAGACGAACTGCTACTAGCAAGAGAAGGTGAAGATGTCATTTGTGAACTAGTGAGGTTTCACAGAAATAGCTTTGATACCATGATAGAATGAAGAAGTTGAAGCATAACAATGAACAAAAGAATGCTAGAACTTCTCATCTTTTCCATTTCATCTAATGATATTTATACATCTCAATTATACACGAGTACTCAATATAACATATTGTAACTAATCTACTAACATCATATTGTCACAGTACATGGGTTGCACATGAAGTTAGTTGTAGTCAGTTGGACAATTATTCAGATGAGTCATGTTCTGGCATAGCTAATGTGAGCTATAGCTAATGTGGCTGAGCAGCTTATATTCATTATGTTAGCAATATTTGCATGATATAAAAATTTGTTGGGATAAATTGTGAATAATTATTAACCTTAGTTGTTTTATTCTAATCTGATTTAATAGTAATCTTGTTAGTTTCTTTTGTTTTGACTTTCATTGTTAACAAAAAAAATCAAAGACTAATATGTTATTTGATAAAATTGAAAGGTGAATAACAAACACACACTAAGATCGCTTCTTCTCCCAACTAAGGGATTGTTTGATAATACCATTTAAGGTTTAAAACTAAATACTTTAAGAACTTAATAAAATTAACTCATTTGATAACCTAAAACTTATACTACTTAACATATTAAGCACTTCTTAAAAATAGGTTAAAAATTTAAGTAGCAAGTCATTGACTTATTACTTAATGTTGAAAATGTTGGTCAATAAATATTTTATCAATTTCTCATAAATGGACAAATATACCCTCAATCTATTTTACACACTTAAGTTTTCAATACCCACCATCCACACCACCATTGTATTGTCCCCGCCACCACCTTCATTGCCACCACCACCATCACCACCACTACCATTGTGTCACGGTAACCACCACTATCATTATGTCACCACCATCACTGTCGTTGCCACCACCATCACTGCCATTACCATTATTGTATCACTATCACTATCACTACCATTGTGCCACCTTCATCATCACCACTACCACTACTATTATGCCATCGCCACCACCATCATTGTTGTCATCATCACTATCGTTACCATTGTGTCGTCTTCACCACTACCACCACCATTGTGTCGTCGCCACCACCACTACTGCCACCATCACTGTTGCCACCACCACCATTACGAATAAGGTAGTTAAAATGAGATGGTTAAAGAGAATAGTAAAATTAGATATAATAATTTTTAGACTTCAGTTCCTTATATTTGTCAAACAGTGTGATTCAATTCAATATTTAATCAATTGATACCAAACAGTTTGTGAATTAAAAAATTTAGCATTTAACACTTAAAATTCAGTATTCGGTTTTCAATTTTATTAAACACCACGTAAACTTAGCACTTATAAAGTCCCAAAATTAATCATAACTAATGTTAAAAATCACAATTAATGTTAAAAAAATCAAGTAGAATAACTATATAATTTTACTAAATTTGTACAATAATTAAAAAAAAACTCAGAAAAAATTGTGTATACAACTATTAATTAAATAAATTTGTTGATAAAACTAAACAATTAATAATTAACACTAGCTGAATTCATTTATTATTGTGAAAATTGGGGTTGAGTCATCTTGAATGAACTTATAATGATTTAAGTTCGTTAAGAAAACTTATTTGGTGATAAATTCATTTTTTATCTTACTAATAAGAACTTAAGTCCACTATTTTTTTAAATACCAAAAATACCCTTAACAGTGTTATTCTGTTTAATTATAAAAAAATTAAAGATCTTGAAAGTAGTTTTTAATTAATTTCTGAAATTAGAAATTATTATCCCTTAAATTAGGAATCATCTTCTCCAGCAATACCATAGAAGACCAAATAACTTCCTTTTGCCGTCTTTTGGGGATGCCGCCTCTACCCCATGGTGCTAAATATTTGGGAATCCCAACAGTTTGGCAGCGCTCTAAAAAGGAAGTGTTTGAATATCTGCTCGAGAGGGTAGCGAAAAAGCTTCAAGGATGGGAAAGTACTCGCCTCTCACAAGCTGGTAAGGAGGTATTGATTGAGGTTGTCATTCAGGCTATCTCCAACTACGTTATGTCAGTGGTGGCATTCCCTAAGAACTTTTGCGAGAAGCTTGATAGCTATGTCAGTAACATTTGGTGGAGAGGCAATGATAGCAGTAATGGCATTTGTTGGAGAAAGTGGAATAAAATGACTGAACCTAAGGCAGAAGGAGGGATGGGATTTAAGGACTTCGAACTCCTTAATCAATCCCTTTTGACTAAACAATGTTGGAAAATAATTTCACAGCCTGAGTCCTTTTGGGCTAAGTTCATGAAAGTGATTTACTTCCCTGATGTGGACTTCATGAAGTTGAAGAGTGGATCAAGGCCCTCATGGGTGTGGAGGAGTCTTCTTTATGGCAGAGAATTGCTTAATCAAGGCGTCATATGGCAGATTGAAAATGGTAAGAATGTTCTTTTATGGGAAGATAAATGGATCTCACGCCTCCCAAGTCAATGTATCCAATCCTAGAAGCCTTAGGAATGCCCTATTGTGAATGTGGTAGACGCCATTAGGGCTAATCCCAGAAGTTGGAACACTTCTAGCCTTTCCAACATCATCTCTAGGGAGGAAGTGAATGCAATCCAGACCATCCCATTATCGTTGAATGGAGGCAAAGATAAAAGAATTTGGTGGCCCGATAAGAAGGGTTCTTTCACTATAGAGTCTGGGTACAGATTAGGGAATAAACTTGCAAAGGTCCCACAGGAGGCTAGCTTTTCTGCCTCTCTTCATTCCAACCCTATGGAGATGCATCTGGAGCATGAAAGCTCTTCCGAAGGTGAAACACTTTTGGTAGAAAGCATGTTATAACACCCTGGCCACACACCAAAATCTTTTCAAGAGAAAATGTGCTTCGTCCCATCTTTGTCAGATATGTCTTTTAGCCCCTGAATCTTTTGAGCATTGGTTGTTTGATTGTGAATGGACCAATAGGGATTGATTTAGTATGAATTTTTTTCCCAATGGTGGGACTCTCCCTTTCTGTTGGTTGCCAGCAGATCCTCTATGTTACTGCAGTTGGTTACGAAGGGTCAGGGTAGGCTTGACATCCTGGGAAAGTTTGCTACTGTGGGATGGGCCATTTGGAAGGTGATGAACCAATTCAATTTTAATAGGAAATAGATTAATGCCTTAGCCACCGTCATCAAAACCCAAGGGATGTGGAATGATGTGGTTAGGTCTGGGAATGCGGTGGCCTTGGAGGAATAGAAGGAATCATAGGCACAAGAGGTGGAGAGTCACGATGTTGATGCTAAGATCCTAATAAGCTGTGGTGGGCCTTCAACTCAAAGTCTTTCAAGGCTGCTTGTGGTGTGGTGGCTTGGAAGGAGAGGAGTTCCTTTGTTTTTAGCAGTGCAAAATCCATTCCCGCATGTGCCAGTATCCTTGCTAAGGCCGAGGCTGTTAGACAAGCTTCCCTACTTGTCGAAGCCTAGCTGATCACTAATACAACGATTCTGAACGACTTCCTGAACATTATCAAGCTGAGCTCCAATGAAGACGTTCCCCAGTGGGAAATTAGTGTTATTATTAACGATATTAGACATTTAGCTAGGGTATATAATCTTAACTTTTTACACAAGTCTAGGCCCTATAATAAGGCTGCTCATTTGGTGACAGCCACCAAACTAAACAATACACTTTAGTTGGATTGAATAAACTCTCCTTCCGCCGAGCTTAAGGCTTTTCTTTTGTCTGACCGTAATCAAAATTTTCCTACTTAATGAAATATGATTGATGTTTGCTGTTAAAAAAAAATTTCACTCCTAAATTGAAATTAAAATTTATATTCTCTTTCTGTCTCTCATTAGAATAAGATCATCTCATTCAATAACAAATGCAAACCTTCACAATAACAATTGCAAACTGTAATGTAACATATATTTTTCTTCTTCACACTAGTATCAAATTTTTATGCACAGTAATATAACAACTTTAAAAAAACTTAGGAGGATATATGTTGCATAGTAATATCAACGATATATTTTTTTGCACAGTAACATCAATGAAATACTTTTTTCTTTCACAGTAATAATATTTTTCCCTAGTAAATCTAAATTTGGGAGCAATAGGAAGAAGTTATAGGGGCTTTTGAAAGAGCTAAGTTATGTGCAGTCTCTTGATCCATCAGAGGCAAATTTGGAAAGAGAGGCTGATCTTTGTTCCCTTGTTGATTCTATTCGAGGTAGAGAGGAGCAATTTTAGAGGCAACATTCCAGAATCAGTTGGCTGAAGCATGGGGATCAGAATACAAGATTTTTCCATTTATCTACCCTCCACCGCCGCAACCGAAATAATATTACCATGCTTTTGATTGATGATATGGAATGGATTGAAGACGAGGAGGAGCTAAACTCTCACATCATTAATTACTTTCAACATCTGTTCTCCACGGTCGGATCTAGAAATTTTTCTGAAGCTTTACAGGCAGTTACCCCAAGAGTGTCTGATCACATGAATCAAAGCCTTTTTCGTGAGATTTCCATTACGGAGGTCAGGAGATCAGTCTTTGCTTTAGGCGCTATCAAGGTCCTAGGTCCTGACAGGTTCCCAAGAATTTTCTTCAATCAGTTCTGGCATATTGTGAGCCCGGATGTGTTTCTTATGGTAAAAGAATTTCTCGAGGGGGGTATCATGCCTTATAACCTGAATCAGTCTTTTATCGTCCTTATTCTGAAGGAGGCTGTACCTGAGTCTATTTCTCAGTTTCGACCAATTTCCTTGTGCAACTTTGTTTATAAGGTTATCTCTAAAGTTATGGCTAATAGATTGAAGCCGCTGATGTGTTCTATTATTTCACCGAATTAGGCTGCATTTATTCCAAATCGCCATATTCAAGTAATGTTTTCATAGCTAACGAGGTGTTCCATCATCTGAAAGGTAAAAGGAAAGGTACTACTCCGGAGATGGCTATCAAGATGGACATCAGCAAAGCCTACGACAGGGTTGAATGGGATTTTCTTGAAGCTACTATGCTTAATCTGGGGTTCGATTCTCGGTGGGTTCGACGAGTGATGCAGTGTGTCTTTATTGTTTCTTATAAAGTGCTGTTGAATGGGGTTTGTAAAGGAAAGGTCACGCCTCAGAGAGGATTAAGGCAAGGGGATCCCTTTTTCCCGTATCTTTTCTTATTTATTGCTGATGTTCTTTCTACCATGATTTCAAAGAGTGGGGTTGCTAATTGTTTTACGGGTTTAAGAATTAAGAGACGTAGTCCTGTAATCACACATCTCTTCTTTACTGATGATTCGCTTTTCTTCCTCAAAGCAAAGGAAGGTTGTATTAGGGTTTTCATTGGGATTCTTCAATGTTATTGCGAGGCTTCTAGCCAAAGTGCGAACTTCCCAAAATCTGGCATCATCTTTTCGGCTAACACCTCTGAGGAGCAAAAAGTCCTCCTTTGTCATAGATTTGGAATGCAGCCTCTTCCTTTTCATGCCAAATATCTTGGGATCCTTACTATGTGGGGACGCTCTAGGAATATGGTGTTTGGTTACATTCTTAAATGTGTTGCCAAGAAGCTCCAAGGATGGAAGGGATCCTGTTTATCCCAGGCGGGAAAAAAGGTCTTAATCAAGGCAGTTATTCAGGCAATCCCTAACTATGCTATGTCTATTGTTGTTTTACCAAAAAATTTCTATGATAAGCTTAATGGTTATGTTAGACGTTTTTGGTGGAGAGGATCTGAGGGAAGCAATGGGATTTGTTGGAAGAAATGGAAAAAGATGGCGAATTCCAAGATGGTTGGGGACATGGGCTTTAAAGATTTTATGTTGTTTAACCAAGCCATGTTGGCCAAACAATGCTGGAGACTTTTATCACAACCAGATTCTTTTTTGGCGAAGTTTGTGAAAGCTATCTACTATCCTAATGGTGATGTGATGACTGCCAAAAAGGGCCAACGTCCTTCCTGGTTGTGGAGTAGTTTGCTGCATGGTAGAGATCTGCTTGAAAAGGGTATTATGTGGTAAGTTGGGAATGGAAAAGATATTTGTTTTTGGACCGATAAATGGATCCCCCACTCCTCCTCCTTCTCTATTAGTCTCCGAAACCTACTAGTTGTATGATTGGTAAGGTGGCTGATGTTATTAAAATGACATCGTCTAGATGGGATCTATCTTGTCTTGAGGGGACTATCTCAAGGGAGGAAATGAAGGCAATCTGGTCCATTCCACTGTCGTCTAGAGGAGGTAATGACAAACGTTTCTGGTGGCCATGCATCAAAGGACTTTATTCTGTTAAGTCCAGTTATAAACTGGGTATTCATCTTGCTTTGACCCCAGAGGACTGTAGCTCCTCTGTTTTTTCTCACCCCAAGTTGTGGCAGTTGATCTGGACCATGAAGGCTTTGCCTAAGGTGAGGCATTTTTGGTGGAAGGCTTGCCATAACATTCTTGCTACCAAAGAGAATCTATTTAAACGTAAGTGTGCCCCCTCCCCCCTCTGTCCTATTTGTTCGATTTTTACTGAATCCATTGAACATCTCTTGTTCGAATGTGATTGGACTAAGAGGGTTTGGTTTGGATTGGATCTCTCTGTTGGGATGGATGCTTTCTCATTTCAATCTGTACAACAACGTTCTTCCTTTTTATTGGAGATGGTGGAGGATTCTGAAAGTAGGCGGGTTTTGTTGAGGAAAATGGCAACAGTGGGCTGGGTTATTTGAAAAACTAGAAATCAAAAGGTGTTTTGTGATGAAGATATAAATGCTGCTGCCTCTCTCTTTCGTGCCCAATGTCTGTTGAGGGATCAATTTTGTGGGGATGTTTTTGTCTCGAAACTATCTGCGGTTCTTGAGGAGTCTGTGGAGCCTCTCCCTCTCCCTCTCCCTCTCCCTCCCCTGGGTTCTGTTAATCTCATTTGCTGTGATGGAGCCTTCAGTCCTAGTGTTGGATCTGCTGCTTGTGGGGTGGTGGTGATTAATTCTGAAGGGGAGCTGGTTTCAGGTGCTGCCAAGTTTTTTGTTGTTGGTTCTCCCTTGTCCTCTGAGGCCGAAGCTGTTCGACAGACGTGCCTCCTTGTTAATTCTCTTTTGTTATCTAATGTAACTATTATGAATGACTGTCTATCTATTATTAAGTTAAGTGCTACAGATGATGCCCCTCCTTGAGAGATAGGGAATATTATAGATGATATTAGATTTTTGGCTAGGTTACATAACCTACGCTTTTTACACAAGCCTAGAGTCTGTAACAGAGTTGCTCATTGGGTGGTAACTTCAATGCTAACCAACTCGCCACCTCCGGGTTGGTTAGGCTCCCCCCTCTCGAGCTTAAGGCTTCTATTTTGTCTGACTGTAATTTAAATTTTCTTACTTAGTGATATAATACATTTTCGTTCTTTGATAAAAAAATAATAATAATATTTTTCCCTTGTTTTTTGCAAAATACAGTTCATAAATTGAAAAATTACATTATTTAGAGTAGAGTAGTAACACATAATAGTTAGTTGAATTAAAACACTCGTCACCTCTCGTGAATGTCAAAACATCGAATATGTAAAAATAATTTTCTTTTTTCCTCATTGTAACATCAACTTTTTCCGGCAAGTAACACAATCAAGTATTTTTGGATTGTATTGCACAACAAAAGATCCAAAAAAGCTAAAACCTTTATCTTTTAATTTAGAAACAATGAATCGTATTTTGGAATTAGGAATGCAAAAAATAATGAAAATTTTGAAAACTTGGAGGCTTCTTCCTCCGGTAATGGATTTGAATGCTACTATTTTTATTTTTAATTTTGTTTAATGTTCTATATTGCTATTTTTTTTTGTTGAGCATGTTACTGTTTTTTGTTAAGCATGTTACTAATTTTATTGAACACGTTATTTTTTTTTGTTAAACATGTTACTATTTTTGTTGAATATGTTACTATTGTTATTTTTTTAAAATATTAATATTGAATATTACTATTTTTTTATGTTTAAATAGTATTATTTTTTTGTGTTTAAATGATATTTTTTTTTGTATTTGAATGTTACTATTTTTTATTT
>CM042195.1:15755889-15773959 GCA_023539305.1 Ilex asprella
AAATTAAATATAAAACAAGTTCATATTGGAGAACTGAATTTCAAATTTCCCTTTTATTATTCTTACCGTAAGTTAATTTTGAATTCGAGTTCGAATCCAAAGTTGGTTAACTATGCGCCGAACGCAATCAAGGTAGAAATTGTCTTGTTTCCAAACAGCTCCCAAAGTCCCCACTCCCCCGAAGACTGGACTTGAAAACGGCCATGTACCGCCAATAGTTCCATCTCTCGTCCTTGCTGTTCCCACATGCTCGCGATCATTGCCAGCCCAGTCTTAGTAACCAGCAACTTCTCTATTTCTCTCTCTCTCTCTCTCTCTCTCTCTCTCCCTAGTCCCACTCATCTCTCCGTAGTTTTCGATTCGCGGTCGTATGGTTTGATCGACAAATTAGGGCTTTGAATTGAGTTAGTTTTTTGTTCAATTGAATTGACTTCTGATAAAGGAGAATCGGATTAGAGTTCAGGAGAGATGGTTAGTCCCAAGAAAAACGAGACCAATGGTTTTTTTGCTGCGATGACTTCAGGGCTGTCTATGTTCAGCAACGCCATGCATAGATCTGTCAACGGGTACGTTTTTTTTTTCCTGTGATCTGTTGGTTTTACATCCTGGTTTGATATTTTTGATGCAATGGATCAGTCTGAATTGTTTAAATCTGGAATCCATTTCCAATTGCAGTATTGCAACTAGAGTGACTGATTGTGAGGAGTGATATCTACCAAAACCATGTTTGATTATCACATTCGTGTATCGACTATAAATCTACAGTACGATAAGAAGTTAATTAGCTAGTTGGCTTGAAATATTGTTGCCTTGTGTCCCTATTGCTAGTCGAGGTAGCTTCAATCTATCTATCTATATATATAAAATAATAAATTAGGTAGGAGGTGGCCTTCCCTCCAACTTCCATTTTTTCTTAGAATTTAGAATTTTTAAATTCAAAACTTAAGGTATCCTCCAATCAGACGCTGACATGTGTCATAGGTAACTACCCATCACCGCTTCAATAACTAACCATTATTTTTTAAATTTTTTCAAAAAAATCACTTTTTAACTCCCAAAAACTGAAATATAGTTATTTATTTAACTTCTTAAGTAATAAAATTGAAAAAATAAAAAAAAATCCCGTAGTATAACAATATGTGAAGGTTATTATGGGTATGTTTGGATTGCAGGGTTGGAGAATTCATTTCCTATCTAATCCAAACCCACCTAGCTGTCATCTAGATAAGACATAAATTGGTACAACCAATCTTTTCCCTTGTTTGGGTAGATTATACATTTTTGTGGGGCCTATGATTAAGAGTGATGTAGTTTGCTTTCATTGACTATTAGACCCCTATCCTATCTAATCCAATACCATGTTGGTTTATAAATTAGCTTCCAACCTATTCCAAACAAAAGAATACACTTTCACATTTATTTTTTTAACAACTCATTTATGTATAAAACAAATATTTTTAGATATATTGTAATCATAAAAAATACACCTCAGTTCAAGTTAACAACATAAAATGTTTAAAGAATTAACCAAGTACCGTACATTATGCAATAACACAATAACCAAATAACCAAGTACTATAACCTAGCCAAAGTCAAGTTCTTAATCCTAAAATTATTACATACTACTCAAAACAAGTTCATGCATAATAAAATGTCATAGCAAGGCACCCACCAAAAATAGTCAAGTAGCATAAATTAGGTCACATCCGACCTTGATAAAAATCTGCACTTGGCCAAAGTTGATGACCAACCCAAACTGTCCGTTTCTCCTCCGGCATACTGAAAAATATGTCAACCTTAATAGGGTCACAAGCAATTTTGTACGTTGCCTCATGGCGGTGTTGCATAGCAAGGCCTTCAATCTTAGACAACTTGATAAGTTGTTTCTGCGTATTGTTGCTGCATCTTGGTCATACTAACCCCATGGGCAATACTTGCCAATTGATTTCCATTGTTCTCCACATAATCACCAAATACCTTAGTTATTTGTCTAAGACTTGTTGCCATTGCATCTGTTAATGCGTTACCTCTTAATTTGTTTACGATTTTGAGGAGTAACAGTTGCATTGTCCATGCCTTGAGTCACACTTTGAGATACTCCTGCCTCTTCCATTATCCCAGCTGGCTTTGTATCACCGGTCGAAGACCTACATTCTTTGATTTCATGTCCTCAAAGCTCGCGGCATACTCACTAGTTGCATTGTCCTTGCCAAATATAATACCCCAGTCATCAAAGAACAACCACGTTTTCGCATTCTTGTCTTTTCTACAATTTCATTACATATAAAATTTATTAATATAATTTTTTTTAAGTAACTCAACAAAACTACAATGTTATAAATCACCTACTCTATCCATATGTCTTCATTTGGAATATCAAGTCTCTTCTCATGGTCATTCCACCCGATACCATATGTGTTCACCAATGAAAACAGGGCACTGCATTTTTTCTTTCAAACCTCAATTTTAGATTCAATATGTGCTGATGCACGTAGGTTAGTGCCTGAAAATGCCTCTTTTAGGCTGATCTCCAATGTTTGTAGATAGCCTGGCCTAAAGTACCATTTTGACACTTCCACCCAATCAAGCATAGATCCTTAAGCGTGTGAATCGATTGGGCTTCCTCGGCAGCACTCCATGTGTGCCTTGGCCCATGTTCACTTTGGCTATTCATAGCTATGTTTGATATGACCTAATACATGAAAAACATTATACCAATAAAACTAATATAGTAAGTGAATCATCATACGTAACCAAAATCCAACACTTATAACATACAAAATGAATATCAAATTATGCACACAATTACATAACCAATTGTTCAACAATATCAAACACAATAAACAAAACACTAAAGCATTTAGCCTCCCCTATTGACTCAACACTCATTGTACATATCATTGGCTAACTCATTTCTAAAAGCAGTCCATACAATAAACGTGTCTACAGTGTCAATCACCTCAGGCTCGACATCTCCATTGGCTTTAGTTGGCTCATTTTCAAACAATTTATCTTCTATGGTATTGTACATCATCTCATTTCTAATCAAATTATGCAATAGGCAGTATATAATGATGATTCGATTGTGTTTGCGCACGGGATAGTAACAAGGAGTCTTAAAAATCGCCCAACGATTCTATAGCAATCCAAAACACCGTTTTATAACATTCCTTGCCAGAGCATGCTTAAGAAAGTATTCCTTAGCGTTACGTGGTACAACACTCCCTTTGCCCCAATGTTCTAGATGGTATCTTTGGCCTCTATATGGAGCTAAGAAACCTTCCCCCAACATTCACCAGAAAGTAAGTGCTTGTGTAAGATGGAAAAAAGTATGCGTAAGCAAAATATTGGTGTTCTAACTAGGTACCAAATGAAGTATAAAACTTACCTCGTGCCACTTTCTATCCATTACGTCGACTGACTGGACCTCGTAGTATCCTAGAATCCGCGGCGGACCTTTCCCAACTAGGAAACACATAAATGAATTTCATATCTTAAGAGCGTACACCAAGGACATTGGTTGATACATCCCCATGTCTATTCCTATATCTTGCCTGATTGATTAGGGTTACCCTTGCTCTAATATGCGTGCCGTCTAATACTCCTACGCAATTCTATTACTCAATAATAAACTGGAAATTAATAGTACATCTAAATCAAGTGCTACCATGTTTATACTACTTACAAAAGCATAAAAGATGTAAAGACCAATTACCTTAAACCATCTCTATTTATTATTATTGTTGTCTTGAAGGACTGGTTCAAGTCTCTTCAACAAGAAACAATACAATTTTATAACAGCCATAAGAGCGACGTTGAAATGCCGACCAACTCGTTCACCTAATCTACGAAAATTGAACTTGACAGGCCTATTCTTCTCATCATGCCCCAATATGTTCAAGAACATTGCTATCATTTCTTCAACACTTATCCTCGTTGGAGTTAAACCACCAATATCCTGAACTAAATTACAAAGGACACGAAAAGTGTGCCTGTCCATCCTAAATTACTCTACAAAATTAATGTCACTCTCTCCAACTGATCGATGTAAGTGTTCTATCCATAGACGGTTTCTAGTCAATGATCTTGTTGGTCTTGGTTTCTTTTGCATCCTAATTTCCCACATTATAACAATAAGGACAAAAATAAAAAACATAAAATTGATCTAACACAACTATTAAACCAGCAATCTGATCAATATGGTTTGACATTGTCTTTGCAAGAGCCATCATGAATTACAATATGCAGAATTAGACAATCACAAGCTAGTTTTTTTGAATACCATATTGGCAATGATAAAATCAATTAATTATAACATAAACTCTTAAAATGGATGTAATCTGCCCCATCAAAGTAAAATGTATGTGAAGAAATTGAAAGTGTCATATGTCCGATCATAAACATTTTTGCCAACACTTCACTGTATTTCTTTTTTGACTTTCATAAACTTTTCTTAATACAAAACAATTACCATATGCCTATGTAATCTTGTAGGTAAATTCTTAAAAGAAGGGGTCCAACATTTTTTTTAGTGGGGTCCAAGTTGGTCCAACTACTTAATAAAATTTGATTGATATGGGTATCAGATTGGGTGTTCCATCAAGATATCAATTTGGCCTAAATAAGTAAGGAACAATTCAAGTTAATCCATTATGGTACGGAATGAAGTGTCCATGATTATTTTTATATTGTTTGCATGTTTTTGTTAAAAGCACATTGAATCTTTTTTTAGTGCCATTTTTATGACCATGTTGTAGGATCTCAAAATAATATCTAGTTCCTAATATAATCTCATAAACACAAATCTTGAATAAAGCAAGAAATCCAGAAAAGGAAAAGACAAACAAGAAACACCCACAACACATGAACTCTTGAAAGGCAAAAAAGCTATTGTTATTCAACTATCTCAAAGCTCAATGCTACAACAAAGAGACCAAAGTCAAGAACTCCTATTACAAACTACTATTAGACCAAATCTACAAAAAAAAAAAAAAAAAACTCTAATTGGCAAGAGTCCCATGTGGACTAAGAACTCCTAAACCAACTAAAAATCTAATAACAAAAGATAATTATCTCAATAAGAGTTTGAGTCAAATTCCAATACATGCAATACATAGATTTTTCCATGCACCACACATGGAGCAGTTAAAAAACAAAATAAAATCTTAAAGTTCAGCATAAAAGTACGCATGTATCTATACTACAATCATATAGTTCAAAAACAAAAGAGATGTCAGACATTTTTTTTTCATTGACACTAAATTTAAAAACTAGAAGACATTGTGGGCCTCCTTAGTTTTTTTATTTTATTTTGGGGCATCCTTAGGTTCTATACTACTATCATGTAGTCAAAAAACAAAGCACATGTCAGACATTCTATGAGTGAGAGAGAGGAGAAGAGACGAATGTAGGTAGAGTGAAGGAGAAGAGATGAGGATATACGTTTTGACCTAGTAGGGGTAGCATAATAGGGTGGCTTAGTAATTTGAATTAGTTATCCTGACCGGTAAAAAAATATCCCAATCCCCCTGGGTTTCATTCAATCCATGTAGGTGGGTTAAAGTTGATTTTTTAAATCGGGTTGGGATAAAATTTGAAAGAGATTTCCTATGCATTTTTTATTTACCAAATGTGTGATTTTTACATGCTTTTTATCCTGTCTTACCATAATTATTCACCAGTAACCCGCAATCCAAACATATTCCATAGGTATCGCTTAAGTTGGTTAAATAAATTCCTTGTCACTAGTTGGCATTATTTGGTGGATTTGTTGATATTTTGAAGGTTATGTGGTGTTGTTACTTGATAGATGTTACATTGTGATAGGGCCTAAAGCTACCATATCAATTAATCTCGAGTCCTCGATTGAGTAATTATCTAGTTTATTAGCTTAATGTTTAATTGGACTTAGAAATATAATTTTGCTTTAATAATTAGTTTGATTGATTACGTTGTCAAGTATCTGATGATAACCAGTCTTATCTGTTCACCTTAAATTACTTGAGTGTTCTTAGCAAAACATAGAGATGGGTATGGGACAGGAGTTGGACATGTGTATGCATGCATTTGACATGTCGATTGGATGAATGAAAGACAGAAAGGAAGAAAGAGAAGGGGTTTGATAGAAGTAATAGGTGGACTTCCAGATTTTGCTTTTTCAGCTTTTGAAGGCCATATCCATTTGGAAGGTAACAATTGGCATAATAACAACAAAAATTTGAGAGTGGAGAGTTCAATCAAAATCATAGTTCAAAATATTGGTCGATACCAATATGAGTTGGCCGAGTTATACTCGATTCGGGATATTCTGAGTCAATACCGTTACATATTACGTATAAATTCCGAGTGTCACACGATTCGGCTGAGTCTACTGAGTCATCACCGAGTCAATCCCGAGTTGTCGAGTTATTGTCACTGAATCGGCCAATCGAGGTTACGATATGACCTGATTCTTTTGTCATGTTTAACTTTTTATTTTAGCTCGTATTTCCTGATACTAAGACGCGATGGTGCGACGCGTGGGTCTTAGAGCCCTCCAAGTCAATGGCTAATACTACGACCTTGTATTATGGTCAAAAAAACAACTTTTTTGAGTGATGAAGAGAGAGGAGTTAGTATTTTTGGTCATTTTAGGCTTCTTATGTAGCAGTGGATTATTTGATGGATATCCCTTGTATGTGCAAACACCAATGCTTCTGTTATGGAAAATTGGATAAGATGGTAAATCCTCCATGATTTTTTTTTTTTTGGGGGGGATATCGTAAAATGAATTCTTGTGTTCTTATAGTCCTACTTTTTATTGCAAAATCCACTAATTTCAAGTTCCCCCCTCTTGTGTTTGTGAAGTAGCCCCCAATGGTACTACTCTGATGCACTTCATACATTTTTTCGGCAAATATATGCATCTCACATCATCTAAATTCTGTTTCAAAGCCCCCTACAAGGACTAAAGTTCCTATTGAATATGGTAAAAGATGTGTTTTTCATATAGTGTCCAGCAACATATTTACCTAACTTTGAACACTCTCTGGCTGAGTCTTTATGTACTAAGATTCAGATCTCTGGCAGCCTGGACACAGCCCATAGACATTAACTGGCCCACATGACATAGTTGACCTTGGTATGTTGTTGCGTTACTCTTACCATACGGTACTTTAATCGGTGACCCATTGTTTGAAAAACCTCATGGTGACTTGAAATATTTCTGATGATCCCTTAATACCTTTACACTGCCTGGTAAACTACCAGTTTACCTTGAAGTATGCCTGGAAAGGCTTCAAAATGTTTTGCTTTCTATGATCTTACTTTGATTCTTACAACTTGATAGGTTGCATATAGACCATGTTTCCTTAAATTGATGTTATTTAACTCACTTCAAATTTTGGAGATGATTATGTTGGTTGGATATGGGGTTGAATGGAACCTTGAAGGTTTGAACCATTTTGTTCTTGTACGTGATAGATATATTTCCATGGGACTTGAGATTGTGTGTTGTTTTGGTGTATAGTTGCATCTCTTCAATGTGTACTGTAAGGAGTACTATGTTGTCTCAAAAAGTGGTATGGGTTAGGCCTTAATCAGCCACGCTGTCTCCACTAAACTACATGTGGCACTGGTTTATTGAAGCTACAATGTTCCGTAATGGGATTGCTGCCAAGATTTTCAGTTGCCTTAGTTGATGGATTCTTCAAGCTACACTGTCACTTGGTCGAAGTCTGGGAGGACTTTGACTGCCACATTGGCTTGATATAAAATACTTAGTTGGATGGCCAAAGATAAATATGGTTCAGTTTATGGTCAAACAGTACTTTAGGCTACCTCGTTGCTTATGCATATGGTTGCATCTTGATTCTTGACCATTGTGCATTAACTAATGGTTGCAATATGTGAACTTTCCATGCAGCCCAAATGTATGGTTTGGTAGCATCATGCAGAGGATGTTGCAAGCTACCATCTTCCTAAGATTGACATTAGCAATCCTTGCATGCCGCTGTATTTATTGTTGCTACATGGAAAATGCTGATTGACATTAGCAATGCTTGCATGTTGCTGTATTTATTGTTGCTTTGACATGGAAACTGCCTTGTGCTTGACCCATGCCAATTTTATTTGGTGCTTAATGCTTGATGTAAGTAGGGTCACACCTTTTGCAACCGGTGATGACAGGCCCTTCTTCTATGACCAACTTGATCTAGGGCTGGAAGAGTTTGGCATTAAATTATTAGGTTTTGAACAATTGGAGAGCTCATATACAACGGACGCATCCTTATATATATATTATAGGGTAAGATGCATAGGTGTTCCCTAAAGGATGTGTTTAGTTTCACTTTTGGTCCTTTTGTGACACTTTTAACCCCTAAAATTTGAATCTATTTTTGAGTGATCCAATTTCTAACTTCCGTTAATTAAGTAGACATGTGGTAGCCATCATCAAAAGACACGTAGCCCCTTTCTATCCGCTATTAAATGGAAGTTTGAATGGACCATTAACAAAGAACTTGGGAACTTTTGAAACTCAAGTAGTCACAATTGCATATTTAAAGATCCGAATGTGACTGAGAGGATACTTCAAGGACAACTAGTAAAAATCTCATCTCGTCACACACACACATACTTAATGAGGACTCAGATAGGTTCACTTGAAGTTTGTTGGTGTGGTTTCAGTTCTTTGTTATGATGTGTGGAAGACGGCGACGAAAGTTATTTAATGAAGATGTTCCCTTTGGTTGTCTTATATCTTGAACTAATGCTCCAAGTCCAATTGTAAAGGTGCCTTAGTCATTGCTGTTAGATTGCCTGATAATACAGGATGTGTTTCGAGTATAAGTCGTGTAGACGGCTAATATTGCAAATAATAAGCAACTTTGCTTACTCATTGGAAACCTTGTGTCATTAAACATGTTTCATTTCCAATTGCTGCAGCTTTTTATCTCTTGTCAGCTCACCGAAGATCAATTGTATGACCTGCATTTTTGTATGTCTGACCAGTGTTATTAATTTCATACTGTATGATTAAAATTTTTGGTCCATTTCTTTTTGTTTTTGACGCAGATGATGATTAACATAGTTCTTTGGATTTTCTCCATTGATTATCAAGAACTAAAGTTATTTGTTCAGGATTTTGTTTATAATGGGTTCCTTTTTCTTTCTACCTGCCTCCAGATTGCTTGGTTATGAAGGAATGGAAGTTATAAATCCAGAAGGCGGAAAAGAAGATGCAGAGGAGGAAGCTCAAAGAGGAAGATGGAATCAGGAGGTGGGTATCTCATAATACTCCCTTTATTTTACTCTTGGATCTGACATTTTTTTTAATAGAAGTGATTATGTATTTCTAAAGAAAATTTTTGTGGAGACTTACTTTTATAAGCATGAAGGAAGCTGGTGTTCATTGTACCTAGAACTGATGCTGGATGTTTCCTTTGATCTCTTCATTGCTTTGTTGCAATTTGAACTTTTATTTAAGTGTTAAAAAGAACGTCATGTTATGAAAAGATTTAGCTTGTTTCTTTGATAAAAAAAACCCTTTTCTGTCTAAGGATGAGTGTCTAACTGCTTGGAGTCTGTTCCCACTGTTTAGTTGAATAAATGCGAGTATTTTTTTCTTAAGAAACAAAACTTTGGTTAAACAAAAACCTAGAGTACATAGTAGTGAGCATGACTAATTCACTTCATGCTTCAGTTCAAGTACTGAACCTGTTTCTCTGCATATTTATCTCCATTGAACATGGAAGATCTTGATCCGCACAAGTTATGTTTTTGGGGTTTGCTGTAACTTTGTAACCATCTCAAATTCCTGTACCTCAGTGACGTAGTTAACCTCTATTATGCATTTGTACATAACATATTTATTATCTTTGTCCATCATCAACAGTTATTCTTCTATACTCTTTTGATATATATGTGCAGATTTATTTATTTTCAGATGTCATTCATAGGCACATTGTATGTTAACGCCCTACCAAAACATTGAAAATATACTATTCTTGTCAGACCAATAGAGAGAAAAAGAACTAGGAAGGCAGCACTTGATTGACAAACATAACAAGTACCTTGCTGAATTTCTCTTGGAGATATTATTTTTAAAATTTTGAAGTTTGGACAACCTTGCTGTAAAATATTGGTGCAGTAAGTGGGGCCTTTAAGGCTAAATTTAAAATTTGGTTCAGGTTTGAAGACATTATTTGGTATATGCAAATGCATTTATTATGCGGCCACGTACAGTGAAGTTCATTGAAAATATGATTGCTTTGTGAGTTCAGTGAAGTTCATTGAAAATATGATTGCTTTGTGAGTTCAAAGAGTATATCTACATGTTCAAATTGGTTCCTTGAAAATACCTTGGATTCTTTGGGGTTTTCTGTTAATCATGTTGGATTGGAAATGGGAGCAAAAGGCAATGGGCATGATAAAGATATGCATTCTCTTTTATCCAAGTTTGTATGCATTTTAATCTTGCTTGCTTTCTTTACTCGAGGTCTTTCACTACAGACCATGAATGACCCTTTGTTGCGTTTCTAGTCTATCTTGAGAAGTAAAATCCTTTAATGCATTCTGAGAGGTCTGTTGCTTTTTCAAAGGATCGTGACAGTTACTGGAAAATGATGCGGGAATATGTAGGGTCTGATATAACATCAATGGTGACACTTCCTGTATTTATATTTGAGCCGATGACTATGCTTCAAAAAATGGCAGAGGTTTGTGCTATTTTCTTTGGGTACTGTTGTCACTTATGTTATAATGTTTATGGCCAATGTTACAATGCATATGTTGAAATTATTGTCACAGTTAATGGAATATTCCCACATTCTAGATCAGGCCGATGAATGTGAAGATCCCTACATGCAGTTGGTATATGCTTGTGAGTATTTCTTGAATCGGATATTCATGAGATAGTTGAACTATGCAAATTGTTGTGTGACTATTAAATTTAAAACTTCCCAGCATCATGGGCTATATCTGTCTACTATGCCTACCAACGCTCCTGGAAGCCTTTTAACCCCATCCTTGGTGAGACTTACGAAATGGTCAACCATGATGGGATTACATTCATTGCTGAACAGGTGAGTTAAGGATCTGGAACTGCCGCTTTGTACTTTGTTATATCCCCGTCTGTTCCCCCCTGCCCCTAAATTCTTTCTATTTCTTGCATTCTATAGGATGAAATTGAAGTTAGGATACATAGGAAAAGAAAAATCCAGAGCCCACATTTAAGTGGGGATGTACACAAACAAACTAAGCCCTAAAGGAAGCGCAACTTTGAAGATATTCTGAAACTTACCAAAGATCTATCTACAATTGCTTCCCATGATTAGATGTTTCTGGATTATTCTTATTGATTAATGTGGATGCTGTACATTGACATACCAATGCAGGTGAGTCATCATCCTCCAATGAGTGCTGGACATGCTGAAAATGAACATTTTACATATGACGTGACATCAAAGTTGAAGACTAAATTTCTGGGCAACTCTGTTGACGTCTATCCTGTTGGAAGGTCAGTCATGTTCATCTGTTATTCATGGATTATTTCCATCGGTAATATGTTCTTGGAGTTTGATAGACAGCTTGTGATTCTGCAGGCGATGTGGATGGCCACTTGTATCTATCTGTTCATGCTGTTTTTGTTATATACCCCCTTCGTGTTGTTTGTGAACATATAGTGATTAACTGTTTTAACCTTTCAAGGATGTCCTAGGATTCATTTAAGGTGGATTACATCTACCGAAAGAGAAACTTATTTCTTTACATTTTATACATTACACCTCAAAAGATTTGTATTTAAGGATAATAGCTCTCTATTTGGCCTTTTTCATGTTTAGAGTTCTCACTTATGTCTTTTGCCGACTTTTAAAGCTTATCTTCTTGTCAATGTTTTTTTTTCCTCCATTTAATATTGAAGTTTTGATCTATCATGATTTCATAATCAGGTTAATCTCTGTTACAACTTCACAAAACTTATGTGATATAAATCGGGAAGGACTAGAAATCAGAGAATAGAAAGGCAAGAAGAATGAATAAAGGTTGAAAAGGGTTTACCTCATTCTCGCAAGAAATTGGTGAAGAAACACATAAATTCTCCACAGAGAACCACTTTTTATTATATTACTCAATTTGTCTAATCAAAATAATTGAGATTACACAATTATTTATAGGCCAAGTCCCCTACTAAAATAAAAATTACTTTCCTACTAAAATACTAAAAGAGTTTCATAATCATATTCTCAAATCCCTATCCTACTAAAATTCTATGACAACTTTCCTAGTTAAACTCTAATTAATACTCCTAGTCAAACAAATATTTCTTAACTAATAAAATAATAGTAAAACAAATA
The DNA here is from genome assembly GCA_023539305.1 of Ilex asprella. Lineage (NCBI taxonomy): Eukaryota > Viridiplantae > Streptophyta > Magnoliopsida > Aquifoliales > Aquifoliaceae > Ilex > Ilex asprella. The sequence continues at coordinate 15,768,222 of CM042195.1, forward strand.
ATAAAATTCAATTCTTCAATTTAAGCTCATCCAATCCCTTTTCGATCTCTATCATTATATTTGTGTTGTTTTTATGTGCAGAACACGTGTGACTCTTAAACGAAATGGCGTGGTCCTGGATTTAGTTCCACCTCCTACAAAGGTTAACAATTTGATTTTTGGAAGAACTTGGGTTGACTCACCAGGGGAGATGATTATGACAAATTTGACTACAGGGGACAAAGCTGTGCTGTGTTTTCAACCATGTGGCTGGTTTGGGTATGCTGGTGTCTTCTTTCAATTATGTTCCTTTAATCTTTTCTACAATTGCCCCTTGGGATGGTAATATTTTATGGTTGTGTGATAATTCTAATTTCATACGATGGTTATCTGTGGTTTTACAGACAGGATATTGCTGGATAAAGTTTTTTTGACATATTATATCTCATGCGTTCGCGCAAATTGTGTGGTGCTGTTATGCACTCAAACTTGCATGAACTTCTTACCTGCTCCTGATGTCTGATAATGTGTGTTTGGGGGCACAGAGCTGGTCGATATGAAGTGGATGGTTATGTGTATAATGCTTCCGAGGAACCTAAGATATTGATGACTGGAAAATGGAATGAATCAATGAGTTACCAACCTTGTGACATGGAAGGGGAACCTCAAATAGGCTCAGAACTCAAAGAGGTTTGTTTCATTGAACGTTTCACCATTTTATTCTTTGTGCTTATGATAGAGCATTTGTCATTAGTTTTTGTTATGTAGAATGGAGACTGACTTTCATGTTCATGATGTTGTGCGTCCTTTTTATTGTGCTGATTGAGGACGGGCATAATTTTCTTTTCATTATGTAAGTGCATGATGTGTCAGCATTGCATGCATTGTGCTTGTGGGGAATTGGCTTCGTTTCCTGTTCACCCTGCAAATGTATAAAGTTGGTGTCAGCACTGCATGCATTGGTCCTATGCTTCTACTCACCATGGTTCAAGGTCGCGGTATCAGTCCTTGACTGGGGGGCCATTGAGACACATCGGTCGCAGTGCAGTATCAGATTCAAGGTTGATATAATTTAATTTGTAATTTTTAAAAATTATAAAAAAATATAAGTGTATATATATGGTTAACTTAATAGCTTTAAAAATGAAAATCTCTTTATAAAGAAATTCTTTATTAAAAGAAAACTTAAGAAGTTAAGTTCTAATTAGATTATATGATAAATACTAAAAAATATTTAATTAAAAAAATTAGACCAAAACCGGAAAAAAAAAGTGGGGGGAATAAATTTTTGGGTCTCTTAAGGCCAAAGCCTCCCTTATTTTGACGAAAAAAAAAAAAACTCTTTGTCTCTTCAACTCTCAGACTTCGATGAACAGAACATGCGATTGAGAGAGAGCACAGAGACGATGGGTCTGGGACTTAGAGTCGACGCTAGTGGCTGAAGGCTCGCTGGGAGGAATTTGAGTCTCTAACTCATTTGCAATGGTAGGACTTCTCCGAGAGATGACCAACAGAGAACGAAGAGAGAAGTCCCGTGGGAAAGCTCGTGAAGGCAGGGTCCTCTGGTACTCGAGACTCATCGTGAAGGCTGAGTCCTTTACTACTCGAGTAGTCCGATCGTCGAGCAACCTAGGATTTCTACAATTGATCTGTGATGTTGATTGATGATGCTGAGTCCTTTGCCACAACGAAGAAGAAGGAAAGTAAGAACAAATAGTAAGAAAAAGTCTCTAATTAGGCATATTTACTACAAATTTTCAGGTTTGTGTTCAATTTTGTTCTAACTTCCTTGTTTTGTTTTTATTATGGAAAAATGGAGGTCTGATTTAGGGTTCAATTTCTCATCTTTTTTGCCTTTTTTTTTTGCATTTTCTTTGTTGCTTGAAAGTTGGTGGACGAGATTTTGTACGTATTAGTTCGATTCGAAAGTGAATCAGCCAAGTTAGACCGAGTTTGTCCGAGTTGGCCCAAGTCAGAATCGATAGTCTTGTATCGTGTATCGTTGTCGGATCAATGCTTGCCGAGGCGGATACGACTCGGCTGATACTTTGAACCTTGCTACAGCTTCTAACACTATTCAAACTACTATAGCGCTATTTGCCTACTTATACTCCAACAAGGCAACAATGCATATCTGCTAATACATCGTTTATGGCTTACTTCGGAGATTGTATTAAAGAACTCCTGTCCAACAATCTATTTTTTATTTATGGCCACCTTGTGTCACATGAAACTTGATTCCTTTAAAACCACGTCTTTGAAGTTGCATAGAAGCTGCCTCTTTGGTACAGTTTCCATATTTGGATGGCCAGCAAGAATTTTTTTTTCATCTTGTCTGGTCAGGTGTTTTGAATGGTGATTTGACTGTTCGTTGGGTACAAGAAATAAAATTCATTTCCTATCCACATGGTGAATTCTAGCTAAAAAGATGGTTGGGTAGGCTTGTAGGTTTTTGCATGCTATTCCTGTAGCAGTAGTTGTTAAAGATTTTACCCATAGAATTATAAAGAATTCAAGGTTTGAGGATGCTATAATGGTTTGGAATGCACAGACAGATACTTGAATTGACATAAGACATCTATTTGTGTTTTAGTAAATTAACTGGCTGCTACTTTTGGCTTGGATGGTGTCTGAGATTAAGGTGAGTTTCTTGTGAACTTTCTGCAGGTTTGGCGAGTTGCTACTGCTCCAGAAAATGACAGATTTCAGTATACATATTTTGCCCATAAAATAAACAGCTTTGAAACCGCACCCAGGAAATTGTTGGCATCGGATTCTCGTCTGCGTCCTGATAGACATGCACTTGAGAAAGGTGATTTATCAAAAGCTGGTGCCGAGAAGAGCAGGTATCTCTCTCTCTCTCTCTCTTAGACACACACAAATTCACACACACATGCATCTGCACCCACGTATATTATTGCATCCATAATTGGCCAATAGTTGAAATCATGTTGAGGGTATGGCTCATGTTCCTCAGTGCCTAGTGGCTGCTTCAAGTACTGTTTCATTCCTTTGAATTTTTAATGGTACAATGGTGTGGAGGATTATGTCCTATTTCATTTAGAGTTCTACATGATATGGCTGACTGTTTCAATCTCCCTCAGAAGGGCTGATTTAGGAATAGATTGACATTATTTTGTTGAAAGTCATGAATAGTAGAGTTGGAAGCATAGTGGTCCATTGTCTCATTGTCTCACGTCATTTCAAAAAATTGTGGATTTTGTTTCCAGCCAGATGCCATGATGCACAGTTTTCTTATCGTTAGAATTTGAGCTCTATCCATGTGTAGGGTAAATATCAGAAAAAGGGGATATGGGCACTAAAGTCTGTATCCTCTGGTCTGCCTCCCAAAGATTGTGAAGAGAAACAAACATTTCCGTCGCCTTGGAGTATATTTAGAGAGAGTTTTAATCGTATTAATTTTCTTTTCTTAGTAGGCACGATGTCATTGTTTTGATTTAAAATACCTTTGTTTCATTCCCCCCCCTTTTGTCCTTTTGGCAGGTGGGTCTGTTGTAGCTTATAAAAGTTTGAAACCCTTGATTTTATCCTTTTTGATGGACATAATGATCGATGATGTTTGAAAATGTCGGACTTATTAGAAGCCAGATTTTTACTGCAATCTTGGATAGAGAGAAGCTCTTGAATAAAAATATTAATGCTCAGATGAATGACCAATGTCACCAAACGTTGTTACTGGTATAGTGGATTTTAGTTGAAGTTACCCTTTAGAGAAATTAGGATATAAAGAACAGGTAATGTCAGGATTCATGAGCTCTTCTACCAGGTCCTAGAAAAACTATTTATTCATTTTTCTCCCAGGGGTATTCATGTGCACTCACTGAAACTGCTGTATCCCACCCACTTGTTGTTTGCTTGGGGGTGAGGGGTGGGGGGAGTCTTTTTCCCTATAATACGAGGAAACAGGGGTAAAAGAATCAATGAAGATAGGACAGTGGATCCTCTCCATGTTATTTAGAAGGCTTGCTACGGTTTCATGACCACTTCTGCTCTATCTTGTTTCATCATATATTGAGGGCTGTTAATGGGTCATATCATGTTGAAAATTCCTCAATCCGTACTTCAACTTATTTGTAATCGTGTATAATCATGTTTGTTGTCATGTATATGTCATGTTTAGCTGGTCAACCCACTTGGTGGGTCTGGTAGGCCCCCCTAGTTACTATCTCAATCTGCTGAGACTAAATTCAGACCTACTAATTCCATGTCAATTTCGTAGCAGGTTTGCATGTTGTGTCTAGAATTGTAGAATTGTGTGGCTTTGCATGAATAGGGACTATGGTGTTTCTTTTGATCAGATTTTGGTTGACTACAAGCCTTTCTTTGCCTTAATGTGAGGCATATTGTTGGGGAGAATATGTCGGTTTTTGAGGGCTTGCAGTGAACAACGCACAAATTTAAGTGTTTTTGAATTCTTTTCACCTTATTTAGAGGTCAATCAGTCAGTTCAATTCTTCCCTGAATCCTTTTTTAGATTTTTGGTTCTGGTAGAGTCCTGATCATGAATGCTTACATGTTCACTTGATTTGTGTCTCTTATGCACTTTTTAAATCAACTGAATTTGAAAGAATAGAATCAGTGTGCCCCCTTTCGTGATCGTTAATTAACTCGATTTGAAAGAGAGAAAAGAATCTATGAAGTGCTTGAAAAGTTTGAGATTTGAGATACTTCTTTTTAGTTTTGTTCTTTTGGTCTCTGAGAAATTTGCTTGGCATTTGTGCATGCTTTTGCAGTTTGGAAGAAAGACAGAGAGCTGAAAAGAGAAATAGGGAAGCGCAAGGCCATCAGTTTAATCCAAGATGGTTTGATAAAACTACTGAAATCACAACAACACCTTGGGGAGACTTGGAAGTCTATCAGTACAATGGCAAATACACTGAACATCGGGCTTCTATTGATAGCTCCCATAGCATTGATGCAGATGATGTCAGATCAACAGAGTTCGACCCATGGCAGTGTGGTAATTTGTCTGCAGAATGAGGTAAATCCATTCTTATGCATGCGGTTGGATTCTTCGTTATCGACAGATTTGGTGTGATCCGGAAGTATATATTGTTTGTGGCATATGTACAGTGTATCTCATTTCTTATGTTTATATCAGTCGAATCTGGCAAGTTTGCATTGTGAGACAGAATGTCTCTGTGTCCATCATCCTTCCTGTTCGACATTTCTGGGAAATTACCTTTAGAATATCAGGAGATGGTGCAGTGCCTCCATATGAATGATTTGGTGTGTCAGGTGGGTACAAGTTTGTAATCAATGTATTCTGGAATATTAGTTTTGTTATCAACGATGGTTTCGAATATTAGGTGACGCACTGTTTCTGGTGTTTACATGTGAACTGGGTGCATTTGGAACGAGAATGCACTATTTTTGTGCTTTACATGTATAGACATAAAAAGTGTTGATACACAGACACCGCACCTGTAGATAGAGATGGATGACCTTGGTCATGGATGTCGAAGGGAATAGGGGTCTGTTGGCCAGTAGGACAGTTTGTATTGGGGAGAACCCACCTATAACTTGCTTTCTCTGGAAAGTGCAATTGCAGAAAGAGATAGGGAAGAAACAATTACAACTACGACACACAATGTTACGTGGAAACCCCCTTAGGGAAAACCATGGGACCATAATTCACCTAACTTAATTCGCTCGACCCAATGTTAGATTGCAAGTTTAAAGATGTATATCTCAACCAGTACTGTAGTTAGATGTTTTCTGCCTTGAATATTCACTCT
>CM042195.1:15779819-15790007 GCA_023539305.1 Ilex asprella
CGCTTTTTGTTTTTGTTGGTAGAAAAAGTGGGCCCCTTTCTCTCTCCTCGTTTTGGCACCTTCAATGTTCCTCTTGGCCCCACCACGACACCACAGGCAAAACACTCTTATCGCTCCAACTCCGACGCCGTTATCTATATTCGCTCTCCAACCGGCCACCAAAACTGACGCCGTTAATAAAATTATTGTCACATAATATTTTCATTAAAATCTCTATAACTGCACTAACTACGTAATGGTTTGTTGTATCCTACGTGGCAAAGATAGGAAAAGAAATAGCATGGCCACATATTTTTATCGCACCAAATAGGATGTCCGTAACATGCTTATGGTGGAATCAATTTAATATACTTTGGTATAATGACAGTTCTGTCCCTTCTCGAATTTGTTAATTTCTCTCAGATCTGACGGATCTTTGCTTCGTGCTAAATAAATGAATAACACCAGTAGTAATCACGTGGCTGCAGATCCAACTCCAATTGTTTTATTTTTTTAATATTATAGTTAGTTAGTTAGGTATTTGAATTCTTAATTTATAAAAATATAACAACAGTCAAAATGAATTTAATTTTTATTTATTTTAATCTAACGGCGTAAAATTCATACAATAAAAAATCATTTTTATTGTATGATTTTTAATGTCATACAATCACACCAATTCACGCATATAGCTCTCTTCTCTCTTCTCGATCTCTTTATTATTTTATTTTTTATTTAATTTTTAGGATTAATTATACTGGAGGCTTCCAAAGTATAAAAGTTTGTCTCATTTTGGCCTCCAATGTTTTAATTGTATCATTTTGGTCCTTGAAGTGTTGATTATGTTTCTATATGATTTTTCAAGCAGACAACATTTATATTACTAACGATTTTTTATTATAAACTTGTCACGTAATACCTAAATATAGATAAAAATAATTTTGATAGCTTTGAAACAAAATTTGGGTAGCTCTTGATAAAAAATGAGTAATATGAGTAGCTATTGATCAAAATTTGAATAACTTATTATCAAAATTGTGTAATTTGGATAACTATTTAACCAAAATTTGTGTAAAAATTTTGTCAAGAATTATCCAAATTATTTTTTTGTCTATATTTAAGTATCACGTGACAAGTTTATGATAAAAAAAAGTTAACAATTTAGACACTATTTATTTGATGGACTATATAGAAACATATTTAATACTTCAGGGACAAAAATGATGCAATTGAAATATTGGGGAGCAAAATGAGACAAACTCCATACTTTAAAGACCTCCAATGCAATTAACCCTAATTTTTAATTGTATGATTAAAGAAAAAAAAAGATTTTTTTTTTAGAGTTACAAGATTAATATTCGATTTTTGGTATTATAAAGTGTCTCAATGTACTAGATTATTGCTAATAATTTTAATATAATTAATGTATTCACTTAACCAAACAAGAAGCTGCATGTTAGGGCTCAGGACACCTTATGTCAAATCATGGTTTAAATTTATCTACTCAGTCACAGGAATCAATTTTAGTGTATCATATACATGTGAACTACTCAAAGGAGATGAACATGTTCAAGTTGAAAAATATCGGTTGTACTGAATGTACTACGTGTGACTTGTGACTTGTAATGTATATCTTTTTAGTTTTGAACCAGTTATATTTAGTAGTTAAAATTTGATCCAAAAAAAAAAAAAAACACTTTATATAGGGCGCTCGGTGTTGGGTTGAAATCTTACACTTTGGGCTTGAGATCCTGCAATAATGGTAACCACGTTGGGATGTCGGGGGGCTGAACTATCCCACATCGGATAGTTTTGGGTGTGTGAGTTATAATATATATTTTTCCTGGTCTTGAACCTATTAAATTCAGTGGTTAAGATTTGATCAAAAACTGATTGTACTATGTTACTAAATGCATAAATTTAATTAAACCCATTTTTAAGGAATAGTATTTAATTTGTATATATGGTACAATAATCTAAACGACTCTATTTTCTCATACCCTTAATTGAACATCATGCAAAGATTTATTTTATTGGTAATATTCATGACACAAAAAAAATGGTAATATCATAAAGTTAAACATTTATATGAAAATAGTAGTTAAAGCTCCTAAAATTATCATTTAGCCTAATTTAATGTCACTATCTCGTAGTTAAAAAACATATATAAGTTATTAGATGATAAATCCTACAAAATCTTATAAACTTATATGATATTCTACTCAAATGATATAGGGTGTGAGAGTCTCTCCTAACAAAAAATGTGACACACTCAATGGCATTTGACCCCATGTCTAGAGAGTAGGGCCATCAAACTTGGGTCTACGTCGGCATCGAATTTTATTTGAGAGACCTAAGTATTTTTTAAAATTGTTATTCACTAGATCTCGTCCTCTAACTTAAAAACTTAAATTATTGGGTAAAAACTTCTTCAAAATCTAATAAACTTAAATGAGGTGAGAGTAACCCTACATGTGAAACTTGATTGAAATTAATTTTGGAAACAAAATTGGAATACATGACTTTACAAAAATAATGACAAAGCAAATTTACAAAAAAAAAATCCTTCTCTTTGTGACCCAACATTTTTCTCGGTCATGCAAGGCGTCTATAAACCTTACGATCCTCGTAGCCCACCACGTGGCATGATCCAATCCAACCTGGCAAAAGTGTGGGTCACAGTGTGTCGAAGAACCGGTCTTTATGTGGTTTAGGATGCAACTGGATATAGCCGGTAACCCAATGGGCTTTTACCGATAGATCCGGTAACAGGGGGTCAATGGTATAAGAGCTGGGGGGGTTTAAGCAAGGTTGGGTGGTTTTCAGGGGGTTTTGAACCTTTGGCCATCTGCGAGGGAAAGAGAGAGAGAGACGATAGAGATAATTGAGGGGTATCGTGCGAAGCATTGTTTGTTTCCTGAGAAAGAGGGAGAAAATGGGATAGAATATTACGTGATCGGTGCGTATTACGATTTGTTTGGTCTTTGAAGTGTCCGACAATTCTCCGATCTTACATGCTCTTGTAAGTTTTCCTCAAATCTGACGAAGTTTTATTTTCTCGGGGAAAAATGGAGTTCGGACGAGAATTTTGGTGAATCTAACGAGAAGTTCGGTTCTATAAAGGTGAGATCATCGAATTTATTGGTTCCCGTTGTCCGATTAGACACAATTCGCTTTTTTTTTCCCTTCTAGAATTCGGTTTTTTGCCGAGAAATCTTGAGAAAGAACAAGAAAAATTTTAATTGTTTGTTTGTTGGAGTTGTGTTGCGTGTTCGCTGCAGATTTTCTTTCATCTTCCTCAGGTTTCTTTGTGACCAAATGGAGCATTATTGTTCTGTGATACTTTTTTCATGTCTTGCGACTTTCTTTAATTTGGAGCTGGTAATTTAGGTCCGATTTGGTCCTGGGTTTATCTTTCTCAGTTTGAAGTTAATTTCTGGTGGGTTCGATCTGAGGTTTGGTGCGTAAATTCCGAAAAATTGTGTCCGAAAATATGATTTTTCTTCTTCCCCTGACATTCAGAGAAGTGACTGAGATCCATTGGGTTTCTTTCTACTTTGTGATCGCCTGAATTTTAACTGATTGATCTGGTGCTTGGATTTTGGATCATCTGTAGGTGTAGATAATTATTCGTTTTATGTAATGAGTGAAACAATTATTATTCTTGTTATAAATGCTATTTTTGGATCCTCTGTTTCAGGGTTTTGTGTGGGTTTCTTTTTCTTTTCTGAAGATTTGTTTCTATTCCTTTGTTTTCTTAAAAAACAACCCATTTTATTAGAAACATAAAAAAATGGGGTATGGGATTTAGAACTTTAGTGATGGGATTCTTGGAATTCTGTTGGCCTGGAATTTTTTACCTTTCTTGAGCAAAATCAAGTGCGGTTTATGTGTCATCTTTATTTTAGTTAATAGTGTTCCCTTTACCTAATAAACTCACGCATCAGTCCGATAATAATTTTTTTACATTACTTTCCGCAAATTAATCATATGTCTGCCTGAATGTCATATTTCTGTCTTCTTTGTCGTTCAACTATACTCAGATTGGTATGATCTGATGCAAATGAATTTCTCTTTAGAATTATGAAAGCTGGGATCAATTTTACAAATATATTTGTTTTTTGTTTAGTGCCACAATAATTGAGGTTTTTGATGGAATAATAGTTTGCTTTAAAGATTCAAGGCTATCTTCTCTTGGGATCTTAAATGGGTTATGGTACAAGTGGCAGTTACAAGATTCCTAGACTTTCTTCCATTTATATGTCTGTTTATGGTTAGACTGGCCCTTGTAAAATTCCACCGTATTGTTCTCTCTTACTACTATTTCTTGCATATCATTTGGGGCATTGTTAATGTCTGGTATTTTTATGGAAGACCTACTTCGGCACAATTTGTTTCAGCAATAAGAACATAACAAGGGGTGCTGTTGTTTAATTTGTTTACATACTGGTACATGGGGCTTGTGGGAACAAGAGAAATTGTTGTTCAATGTCTTTCTTTTTTCTTCATGAACTCCATCATCTGGGAGGAGACTGCCATTTAAACAACACAGATGTCTCCTTTTTTTTTGGTTACTTTCTCCTGTTAATTTTGATTGTTCATTTGCCTAGCAATACTCTCATTCACTAATTTCTGTTTGTCACAGGGCTTTTAACGTTTGGGTCTTTCTGCATAAGTGATTGGATGGTGTTGTGTGCTGATCAGTGAGGTCCTTTTGCACTGTGCAACAGATGAAAGAATGCGCACGTTTTTCGTTTGATAAATTATTTTTGTATGATTGATGAGATATGGTGTTGCAGAGGAGGTTAGACTATGGATTCAATGGCTATCAGGTTCCACCCACACCTCGAGCTACCAGATCAGTTAGGGTAAATTTCATCTGCCTTTCCTGAATATGCCATCATCTCTTTTGGATTTTTCCCATTTAGTCTGTGTTTCTGAGGTACTGATTTCTATTTTTGATCTGTTGTCTTCTGTATAGAGGAGGCGTTTGTCTGGGAAAAAAATTGATGATAATCAATTGTGTGCATTTGACTTGCTGGCTACTGTAGCCGGCAAGCTTTTGCTGGCAGGAGAAAGTTCACTTAGTTCTACTGATACTTGGATCGAAAATGATCAATGTGCGGTTGGGAAGGATTCTGTTATGAAGGAAAAAGGGGATGTAGATAAATCTTTGGAAGTAAAACTTTGTGGGCAAGAAATCTGTGATAGGAGTTTTTTTGTTTCTGAGCTTGTGTCACAAGCACCCATTGTAAATTATACTCTGCAGGAATTCCCACATGAACTGAATGATGCTTGTTCAGGACTTGCATCTGTAATAACAACTTCTGATTGCTCAGAGAAGGCTGGGTCTGCTGAAAATTTGGTCAATGGTGAAAGCAAGATTGAACATGGAAGCTGTGCTACAAAAATAGATGTGGATATTGCTGGTTTCAAAGTCTCTTCTACTTGTAAATTAGAGAATGAAAGTAGGGAACCGATAAAAATTGACCAGCAAAATGCTGGAAAGGCATCAGTTAGTACTAGGACGGGCATGTTCAGTTCAGAGGACCAGGTGGTATGCGACAGAAAACCTCCTTCACTTCTCTGTTCACATAATAGTTTTAAGGTGTCGTGCCAGGACCACATTCCTTGTGGTCCTCTCCCTGTTTATGGGGATGATGTAAAGTTAGTTGTTAGAGATGATGACGAAAACTCTTCCGGGTGCACTCCGCCTCGGACTGCAAATAAGGCCTACAGGCCATCACCACGTATTGGAGACCGAAGAATAAGGAAGCTGTTGGCATCCAAATATTGGAAAGTAACTCCAAAATTGAAGAATGGGGAACATTTTAACAATGGTGAGTGGTTGCTTCTTGTTCAGCTGTGCTGTGTCCCTCATTTTACTATATTTAATTTTCCATTTGCATGACTTAATGGAATTGGGTGGATGTGTCCAGATACAGAAACAAAGGCTGTTTATTGTCGGAAAAAAAGTTACAAACAACAAAAGTGCCAGAGAGATTATCCTTTCAAAAAGAGGAAACTTTACTTCTGTAGCTCAGTATCAAATTCCGATGGAGAGATCAGCAGTGATGGCATCGCTAGTTCACCTGGGAAGGGCTCTAATGGAGATACTTCCTGTTTGGGTGCCATAATGCATGAAGGTTTTATTCTTATCAGTGTCCTCTTGATTTTGTATTTCTTTTCAATTGTTAGAATTTGTTGGTATCTTCAGCTTTTCACTTACTAATCCTAACCCCTCATACAGCAACTGGGACATTGGCTTATGCAGCTGGTCAACACGGATCCTTCCAATCCAGGGATTCACATGGTATGAGAGTGTTTCCCCGGTGTAATAATTGATATGTACTCTCGGTTTGATCAGTGCCTGACAAACGAGGTTCTTATTTTCCTTTTACTCAGTGAAGCTCAAGATCAAGTCTTTTAGAGTTCCAGAGCTTTTTATAGACATTCCCGAAACTGCAACTGTTGGTTCTCTGAAGGTATGTGATCATTAGTTTTAATTGTTGGATAGAAATATTGTGCAGCAAGCTAGAAACTGTACATCGTAGTAAACAGGACATTAATGCAGAGACATGCATTTCAATGTTTATGAGGTGAGTCATGTGGTCATCGGTCAACCTTATTCCATAAATTCACAATTTCACATTGGTGTATGGGGGAGAATGTTGAACTATGATTTTTTGTGGTTAATATCATGTATCCACAGTATTCAGAATTGTACCTCTATCCTTTTTGGATGGAAAATTTCGTGCTGATGGGATTTTAGACCTCCTTTTCATTCTTTCTTTTAATTGATATATTCTAAAATTTCACTGTTTAGCTGCAGAATTAAAGATATTATGCTGATGTGTTGTGGTGTGGGTGTGCTGCAGAGAGCAGTTATGGAGGCAGTTACTGCCATACTGGGTGGTGGACTACGTGTTGGTGTACTTCATCAGGGGAAGAAGATTAGGGATGATAACAAAACTCTATTGCAGACAGGAATAACTCATGGTAACAAAACGGATGCTCTGGGTTTTACCCTGGAACCTAATACTTCACAAGCTCCTCAATCACTAGGTCAGGAAGATAATCCATCTCTATTTCCTTGTGATACAGCTCAACCAATAACAAGGTAGTTGACATGTTCCGTTATTTCCGTTTGTTGCTTACTGTAGAATTTGTTCATATTTAGATACCTGACCCTTCATATCTTTTGTTTAGCTTTTGGTGGTTTGTTTCCTCCAATTTGATCTTGAGTTCTATTCTCTAGTCTGTAGCTCATCACACCCCCCCTTCTTTCTAGAGGGATGTATTTCTTTTCTTGTGGTGTTGCCCCTACTTGTTTTATGTCATTATCATATGTGTCAAATTGGAATGCTGCCAAACCTATTTTATTTTGTTCTTCTGTAGAATCCGAGTTTTTATAATAGCTTCCAGATCGACTGACCGATGACCTAAAAGTTGTGATGCTTCTCTACCAGGTATCCTGCTCCCAGTGTAGTTCATAACACAATTCAACTTGGGACTTCTGATGCTTCACTAGATTGTCTGGTAACAAATATCGGCAACTTAGTTGACAGCGATCATGATTCAGCACCTTCTCCTCCTGACATGTCAATTGACAAAGGCACAGCGGATTCAAGAGCATTGGTTTCCATTCCGAGAGTGAATGCGGAGGCCCTTTCTGTGGTTCCCATGCGGAAATCCAAGCGATCCGAGGCTGCACAGCGTCGTATTCGCAGACCATTCTCTGTGTATGAGGTGGAAGCACTGGTTCAAGCTGTTGAGAAGCTTGGAACGGGAAGGTATGTTGGGTCTAACCTATTTCAGGAACTACGTGTAAAGCTAATTTGTGATATTGCAGACGAACCAACCTGTACCTACTGATCCATTTATCACGTGCAGTGTGCTCTAAAAAACGTCTCAAGATGCAAGAATACATAATTAGTTACGATTTTTACTTTATTTTTTGTATCAATGATTTGGTCTTTTCCCTTTTGCAGATGGCGTGATGTCAAACTACGAGCTTTTGATAATGCAAAGCATCGAACTTATGTTGATTTGAAGGTAAACTGATTTGCTGCCGTTGTGCATTTATATCAGAGAGTATACGATTTAACTGGACCAAAATGTTACTTATATGTTTGGATAAATCCGATTCCTTCACTTCTGTTCCCTTTTTTTTGCCTGCATCTGAATGAGGTTGCTTGGTTGTTTGGCAACTGTATTGTCCTCTGAAAATGTATACATAACTCCACCACCTTTAGTTTAGTTGGTCCAAGGCTATAGTTACTTGTCTTTGCGGCAAATGATTGGAGGTTCTTTAAAGCTTTATCAATAACCAACTGTCCCAAAGAATCTCCTGAATTTTACTCTTGCACGTTTTCACTTGCATACTTTATCATTTGTCTATCCTCTTCCTGGTGACACTATCATTTCCTCTATCAAATCAGATCCCCCTCTCACTTTTCCTTCTGTGACCAAATCATAGCTGGTTTATGAATCTTTGACCCGGTGTGGATGGCCTGTCTTAGACCAGACTAGGGAGGGAATTAGTTGAGGGCCTGGACACTCCCGACCGTTGGACCAAAAAAAAGAAAAGAAAAGAAAGAAAGAAAGCTAAGAAAGCAGCATGTTGTTTTCTTATCTTGTTATAACAATTGATTTGTTCAACTGAAGGTGTGGTTTGCAGGATAAGTGGAAAACACTAGTGCACACGTCAAGAATATCCCCTCAGCAAAGGAGAGGTGAGCCTGTGCCCCAGGAACTCCTGGACAGGGTCCTAGCCGCCCATGCTTACTGGTCCCAGCAGCAAGCCAAGCAACAGCTCAAGCAGCAATCGGATACTTGCCTACTTCTCTGAAACGCCTTGCCAATAGAATGCTGGCAACACGTGCTGAAAGAGCGTAGGTAGATAACTAGATAAGTTTTAAGGACAAATTGTTCTTTTAGCATTACCATTATGTAAAAAGTATGGCAAGGAAGGGGAAGTAAAGTTGGTTAACATAATATTTCTGGCTCTCGAGGCGATGCTTTCCTGCTTGGACAGGTTTGGCGCTTGTTAATGCTTTGACAGAATCGGAGCTTGCTAACAGATTTTTGATGCCTAGACATTGGCATCTTCTTGCAGTCGCTTTTCATGGGGATTTTTTGTTATTGTTTTGGGTAGTTGGGAGGGTGGATTTGAAAATTGTTGTCCATCTGGTCTAGTTGCTTCCTGATTGTAATTTCTGCCTGGCATTAATGTTATTTTCTATTGACAACTGTGGATAACACTGCTATACCGCTTCCTTGCTTTTCGGTACCATACCGAAAAGTAAGTTGGCTTAGGAGTGTTACACGTGGCTCCTTAATGACTTTTTAAAACAAGTTGAACCATAAAGTTGTTATTAAATAACTAGCTCTTCTCATCCAATAGAATTGAACCCTCTATTCCTCTATTAAAAGTTGAACCCTCCATTAAAATTGTACTACATCCGTTGTACCTCATCTAATATAGTTATACTTATATCCAAAAAGTTATAACTATCCAAAAAAGTTGCAACTATCCATTAAAATTATATCACATCCAATAGAGTTAAACCGTATCAATTAAAGGTGTACTCACATTCAATAGAGTTGTAACCTACACCATTAAAGTTGTAATCAACTCTAAAAAGTTAGAACTCTACCCAAGAAATTGGAACCCCACTCCAAAAGGTTGGACCACAATCTCAAAATATTTTAACCCAACCCCAAAAATTATAACATACAAAACATAACCCCAAAATAATAACATACCCAAAAAAGTTGAAACTCAATTCATAAAAGTTGTAATCCAACTTAAAAAAAATTATAACACCAACTAGCGTTATCCACCCTGTAACCATATAACATACCAAATAAGTTGATGAATTAAATATTAATTTGGTATTAATTTGATAAATGAATGTTAGTTAGATTAATTGAGTGTTAATTGAATGAATTTGAATATAAATTGGATGAATTAAATGCTAATTTATTGAATTTCAATGTTAATTTGATAAATTAAATGTTTATTAGATGAAGTTGAATTTGATTTGAAGAGTTGAATGTTAATTTAGTGTACATTTAATGAGTTGAATATTAATTGGATTATTTTATTGGATGATTTTGCATGTTAAATGTTTATCTGGGACTATTTGAACACAAAATTAAATAGGAAAAACTTCAACCACACCCCCTCTAGTTTACCATATCTTC
>CM042195.1:15799628-15851999 GCA_023539305.1 Ilex asprella
AAAAAAAAAGTAAATGGACTATTGGACATACTTATAAAAAAAATAATAACATGTGTCCTTAATAACCCAAAAATATTATGCTTATCCTTATAGGTAAAAGAGTTCCTCGTATCATACTTGATTCCAATTTTCATTTTTTTTCAAATATTTTTCCGTGAGACTAATTGATTGAATTTGTAGGACCAAATCAGTTTAGTATTTTAAGAAAATTTGGGGGTTAGTCTACCTTTTTAGACTTATTGGCAGAAAGTTCACTCAAAAATTTTGTTTGGGTTGAAGTCAATTTTGATATCTATTATCTAAAATACCCCCAACATTTACATCTAATCAAAACAAATTTGAAACTAAAAACTTTTAAATTTGAGAGTTTTTCTCACATTACAATATTTATATATATATATAAAGAAAAATTTTATTCATACCCCCTATAATTAGGTCTAATTTTAATAACACCTTTTTTTGAATCTAATTTTTTTTTGGCACACCCTGTCAGTTGTTGTCTGCTTATGGTGTTAACAGTGAGCATTGTTTTACATAAATACTGCTTAGTATTTTATAGGACAATATTCATCCACACCCCTTGTACCAATATTATTATTTTAATTTAATATTAAATTACTATTTAATTTTATTAAATCAACACCAAATTGACATTCAATTTTATTAAATTAAAATCTAGGATACATTACATTCACACCCTTTGATATTTGATTTTATTACACAGACAACCTCTCATGTTTCAATAATTGCACGGAACTCCCTGGATATTTAAACTTATAACAACCACACCCTTTCCAACTAACAGACAGTAGAATGGTTCACGGACAAAGTTAATGTCATCAATAATAATTTGTGAAATACTAAAAATACCCTTCAAAACTAAATTTAAAATTCAAATATTTATTCTTCTCACCCCCAAAATTTTATCCCATCTCACCTTTATCATTTCTCTATTTTACATTTCATATTTAAACTAAAATTTTTCCAATTAAATATTTAATTTCATAATCTATTAAATTAATCAGTTAAATACTAGAATTTTTTTGTTTATTATACAACATATTTATGTAAATTCCATTTATCAATCCAGATTTGCCCTTAAAGCACCATTAACACCATTACCCACCACCCATCACCACCTCCACACCACGAAAACCACCACCACCTCCTTTCTATCTCTCTCTCTCTTCACACACATACATTGAGCACCACCACTGCGAGTGACAGAGTAACCCCATCATCTCTATCTCCATTTTCATCTCCATAACCACACAACACACACACACACCACCACCACCACCACAATCTAGCAAAAACCCACCATCTCCATCTTCGTCACAATCCACAACCACACAACACACACACACACACACACACACCACCACCACCACCACCACCACCACCACCACAATCTAGTAAAACTCCACCACCTCCATCTCTATTTTTGTCTCAACAACCACCTCCTCAACCACACCACACACACAACCCAACAACCACCGTTGTTCTTTTGATTTTTCAGATTTTTTAAGCTATGGATCTTTTCGATTTATCTCTTTCTTTCCCTCTCTCTCTCCCAGTGTTCTTTGCTTGGGTGGGTTGACGTTTTGGATGAGGGTAGCTATGGAGGGTGCTGCAATCGTGGGGAGGGGCTGACAATTTTCATCGGTTCTTCTGCAATTTCAGGCAGATTTTCCTTCTCTTTTTCTCTTTGTGTGTATGTGTGTGTATATATACATATACGCACAAAGATAGGTTGAGGGAGAGATAGAGAGAAGACCGATGATTTGGGGTTGGTTCTTCACTAAGAGAGATAGCGAGAGAGAGAATGTGTTGGAATCGCTGGTGTAGTGGACGACGAAAATAAGGGTTGGGGTTAGGGATAGGGCTTGGGGTTTGGGTTTGAGTTTATGTTAAAGAGAGGAGAAAAATAGTTTTTTTATTAAGATAGTTAACTCCATCTAACTATTGGGGTCTCAGTGTAATTGTTGAAACGAGAGGGGGGGTTGTGTAATACAATCAAATGTCAGGGGCGTGAGTGTAATTTATCCTAAAATTTAATATATTAAATAAAATAGTAATTTCATTAATTTAACATTTAAACTTATCAAATTAATATCATTTTTTAATTTAATACCAAATTAACAATCAATTTCATCAAAACAATATTCAAATTTATTCAATTAATACCAAATTAATATTTAAATTTATCAAACTAATGTCATATTTGTTCAAGTAATATTAAATTTTATCAAATAATATTTAAATTTTATATGTGAAGGGTGATGTATGAAGAGGGGCTAGGTGACGTTGTAAATGACAAACGATAGTAGATGAGTTGGAAATGGATGAGATTTTGACATTGATTGTAATTTTATTGTAAGGAAATTATTTTAACTATAAAAATTATAAAAAATTAATTATGTAACTAAATGAGTGATAATATGATGACTAATATTACAACAAAATTATCATGTAGCACTTTAAAATGATAAAAGTTCATTGGGATCAATAGAAAATGATTATAATTAATCTTATTTTTTGGTAAAATGTTAAAATTACTATTTTTTTATTTGTATGCTTTTTTTACCTTATTAATGTTGAATGATTTTATTTTGGATAAAAAATAATTTCAATAGATATAAATATATTAGGAAAAATACTGGTAGTATAGGTTATTTTAGGAAAAAGAATTGCATGACATTAGCATTTTTGATTTGTCAATAATGGAGATTCATGGTAAGGGGTGTGAACTTCAATCACATATGAACTAGAAGAGAGTACAATGAAATTTCAGAATCGGAAGAGAGTGTCATTGAATTTTGACTTAATTACAGGAAGTGTGGATGAAGTGTTCCCTATATACAAACGTAACCAAATTTAAACTTATTCAAATTTAAAATCTCTTAATTTTAGATATTTCCTAGATTAGGAATATTTCCCTTATATATATACTAATCATAACTCGTGCTTAAATACATTATAACACAGATAGGATCAAACGTCAATCGTGCAATACGAATATTTCAAATAAAAATTTATTTTTTCTTCATGGCTTACTACAACTCACACTTTTAATTTTTCATTAAAATACCACTTTTCAGTTCATTGTGCAACTACATCAAGCTAGGCAATCTTTCATATTATTAACCAAATTTGTGTTCAATAAGCAAGAGTTCATACACTTTCCTTACTTCAATAATCAAGTTTTCATACACCAAAGAATCAAGTCACTTTCCTTGCCACATCCTCCAAAAATCGACACATATCAATTTAAAAATCAGAAATAGGAACTATCCATGTTTCCACCATTACTACCATACTTCTTCAAATAACCCTCAACCATACGCCTCAGAAGCTACCTTTGCCCTTCTCCCTTTCATCGAAAACTCCACAAAATGTGTTTTTTTAATCTTACTGTAAAATATTAACGTTTGAGAGTTTAGTTTCAACGCTTTGAAGTGTTTTTGATCGATGTTAATATTCTAAAATCAATCCCAAACACTCCAAAACATTAAAGTTTAATCTCAAAGTTGTATTTTGGGATCGATAACCCATTTAAAAGAAACAAAAGGAAATAATTAAGAAAGTAACTCCCAAGAAAATCAGCAGTTAAAAGAATAAAATAACAGAAAAGGATAAGAGAATAAAAGAGGGATTCACATGTTCTTGCCCCTGAACGGCTACCAAACTTAAGGCTTTAAATCAGTATGACCCGAAAATTATTTTTAGACACTTGCACTGGATTCCTAAACCAAAATGGTAAATATTGGTAACTATAGTGGTTACCATTAACTCTTCCATTATGAGTACCCAATAAGCATCTTGCATTCTTACCTTAGCATTCCGTAAAACAGATTCTATTTCTTTTTCTAAGTCATCAGCTGACACTCAAACTTGTACCTAGTAAGAGATGAGAGTCAAATATAAATATCATTAAACAAAAAGAAATATGTTATAACTCCAAAATGAATCGGAAGAACCAAAATAATGAGAGAACACACACAAAACGCATAGAGAGAGAGAGAGAGAGAGAACTCACACAAACAGAAGTACACAGAAACACAAATGCGCACACACACACATAAAACATGGAGGTGCTGACTTGGCTGGAGAGAGAGAGAGGGGGAAATACCATGACTAAGGCAAAGGGAGTGTGAGAGGCAAGTCGCTGATTTTGGTGGTGACCAGTGTCGGCGTGTGTGTGTAGGGGGTGTAGGCAGAGACAAAGAGGGAAGGAGAAGGAAGGTTAAAGCTTTTTTTGTGTGTGTAACTATGGGTGAATGGGTTGCATGAGATAAGTATGTGTGTGAGAGATAGAGAGATTGATATAGCAGAGAGCTAGAGAGTGTGTTGAAATTAAAACGTCTTAGAGATGGGAGTATGAGATAGAAACAGTTATATGAGAGATAAGCGTCCGAGTTTCAGAGATGAGAGTACGAGAGGGAGAGAATTATATATGAGATGGGATAAACATCTGAGAGATAGAGCTATATGAGAGATGAGAGTTTTCGAGTTGTAAAATGAATGAAAGTCTGAAGGGGTCGATAAATTTTGATCATCATCTGACAATTAGATTTAGGCAAGTGGCAGGTTGCATGTGTTGAAAATAGTGATTTGAAACAACTATACTATGACCGAGCAGATAGCTAGGCTATTCGGACCGAGCTAAAGTAGGTCCGACTTAGCAGAGCAAGTAGCTAGGCAATCTAGGTCGAGCTAAAGGGTGTCCGACCTAGCAGAGCAAGCAGCTAGACTATTTGGGTCAAGCTAAAGTATGTCCGACCTAGCAGAACAAGTAGCTAGGCAATCCGGGCCAAGCTAAAGTTGGTCTGACTTAGTAGAGGGTAAAACTCGATCGAACAGACAGTTAGGTTGTCTCTGCCGAGCAGATGATAAGATCCGACAGCCAAGCTGATCAAAAAGCTTGAAAAGGAAGGAATGAGCTTGGTCATCGTCACGATCGAGCTGTTTAAACAGTAAATGTGGTGCTAAAAAGATGCCTACAATTCAAGCATTCTGATTAAACAAATTGATGAAATTACAAGAACGACAAGAGGAATTGTTTAAGAAATATCAGCAACTTCCCAACTAGAGTCGCCTAACTGGAGGAAGGTGTGGCACCTTGAATAGAAAATCATAGAAACCCTAATTGAACAGGGATCTATAAAAGGCACAAGAAACTATGGTTAAAGGTACGCAGAACTCTCCTTGTCTATTACCAATTCAATCAGCTTCATTACTCACTTAAGCATCGGAGTGCCTTAGATCGAATCACTTCGATCTAAAGCAGTTTGCTTGTTTTAGAGGCAGATAAGACTGTGAGATCAAGTTCAGAAACGCTCTTTATCCAAAATACCAAATCATATTCCAGTAAGAGGTATCTTCAATTTTTACCTCTTACAAAGTCTTTCTTCAAAGTTAGGCCGGAATTTTTTTTTTGTCATGATCAATTAGGACTGTCAAATGAATAATCTTAAAACGATCTTAACTGCAAAAAGCTAAAAACAAACCATTTTAAATCCATTATTATATAGATATATGTATATATATGTGTATGTGTGTGTATGTGAAATAGTAACAATCAAAACAAGAAATATAAACATTCAAAATAAAAATAGTAACATTGAATATTAACATTTCAAAAAATTAACTAAAAAATAGTAACATTTAAAATAAAAAATGATAACATTCAATATTAGCACTTTGAAAAATAGTAACAAAAAAATAATAATATTCAAACAAAAATTAATAACATTCAATGGCATTATGAAAATTGTTATATCTGTGCAGGCGAATTTCAGCACAACATATTTGAGGACAGATCTCTCCCGTGGTAAACAAGAAACAGTCGAGGATGGTGATGAGTGGTAGAAGGGATGTGGCCTCAGGACCCAATCGGATAGCGGCGAGTCTTCTTTGGTGGTTTGCTTGTGGATCGAGTGGTAGTTCTCACCGAATTGAATAGGTTGAGAGGGCCAAAGGCGCCTTAAGGAGTGGTGATGAATTAGAGGGGGGGAGAGGAAAATACTACACTCTGATAAGGCCAGTTTGCATACCTTGTATTTGTGTTTTTGGAGACTATTTATACCTTCCAAGGCTCATCATTGTTGATAGCCTAGGTAGTAGGTAGCCATCAAAGTTGAGGTAGTGTGCCTATTACCTTTTGTGGGGAATGTCCCAACATTAATTGCTCGACTGCCAGGGTCGGAGTAATCAATGCTCTTCCCTCGACGTGGGTGTATTAAGTGCTCAACTGCTAGGGCCTTAAATACTTCATATTTTTAATTTTTCCAGGTCTTCATTCACATCCCATCACTATGGATTCCATTAAATACTCCTTGACAACAGCTATATGGCAACATGGGCGTACCTGTCTTGTCTTAAGACCCTAGCCCGTAATTGTTGCCACGTGTCGGTGTATCCTTGATCGAGTGTCATCGATCTTGCCACTCTGTCCTCATTGGGAAGGCAAGTCAATAACTAAGTAGGCAGGTTTTGAGGTTTACAATCGCAAGCTTCAGTCCCAAGCAGACAAAATTCGAGACCGAGGCTTATAACTGCAAAGGGTGTCTTTGGCGCCGAGGACATGTAGCCCAGGATCTATCCTTGTGCCAAGAGACATGAACTTTCCCTGAGGGGAACATGGCATCGGAGCTGAGGAAAGGTGGTATCTCAACAGAGGTGGATCCTTGGT
The DNA here is from genome assembly GCA_023539305.1 of Ilex asprella. Classification (NCBI taxonomy): domain Eukaryota; kingdom Viridiplantae; phylum Streptophyta; class Magnoliopsida; order Aquifoliales; family Aquifoliaceae; genus Ilex; species Ilex asprella. Next base: position 15,806,323 of record CM042195.1, read on the forward strand.
ATCGAAGGTTTATTGGTTCTGTTCAGCAGCCCTTAGTGACATCTAAATTCATTTGACTCGATCTTCGGGGCCAAGGACACGTGTCGAGATCTTGTCCTTTCTTAGAAATGTTCCATCAACTGCCCACAACCCTTTGATCTTCTTCCGCCGAGCACACGCGTCAATAGAAGGCAAAAGGGCTTAACCACCCAACTGTCTAATCATTGTTTCCAGTCGTTTTCCGTCTCTTCAGAAGTCGTGCGCATTAAATGTGCCTGCCATCGTGTCTCGTGCGCAATGATGGTGGGGTGAGGACCCTATATAAACAAAGCCCCCATTCTCTCTATCACTTTCTAGCCCTCGTCTTTCCTCAAAGATTTCACCGGAGAAACCATCGGAGTAACCCGTTGCCTATCTGAAGAATCATCGTCTCTCCAGCCATTTTTCGACGAAGAAAATCAGCCCCATTACCTTCTCTGTCGTCCATCGAAGGAAACAACTTTCAAGTGTTTCAGATTTGTCTTCCCAGTCCTTTTTCCCGGTGAGTTTTTGCCCTACTTTTAGTCTTCTTCATTTTTCCAGCGACTGGTCTGTTTTTAGGCCAGCGTCGCCTTATCTTTCGTGAGTCAGTGGCCAAGAGCCTCTTAAACTCCCATTCCTTCATCGTTTGATGTTCTGTAGGGTCCTTTGGGTTTCCCGTCTGATTTAAAACTCCTCTTACCTTTGTAAGAAATGCTGAGGGGTCATCGTCCCGCCGCCGAGGTTGATAAGGCCGGGCCTTCCAGGCTGAGGAAGTTCTCGGTGCAGGGAGACCAACAAATAGCCAGTTTTAGGGCCCGCTATCACATTCCTCGCAGCGTCGGCATAGAGGGCTTTAAGAAAAAGATCCACGACTATCGTATCGGCGCCGAGGATGCTATGCCTTTCTTTACCAAGGCCAACGTGGAGGGTGGGATTAGATTCCCCTCCACCCCTTGCTTCTTCAATTCCTCTCTAGATTCAATCTCTTTCCCTGGCAATGTTGCCTTAACGTTTTCCAAATAATTATGGGGCTGGTGGAACTCAATAGGCGCCTCGGGATCAACCACGGCCTCGAGGATGTTCTTTTTTGTTACACTCTGCTGAGGGTGATGCCCCAACAAATATTTTATCTCAAAGCTCGGGATACATCCATGTACCTTGTCACCCACCTTCCCGATTCTGACAAGGGATACCAGGATGACTTGTTGATCTTTAGCGGAGAATGGGAGACGGGAGTCAGCCCCGAGTACGTCGGCTTGTCCTGCCTCCAGGAGTGGCGAACAATGAGTACGTTGGCTTCTCTCCCTCCTAGTTTGTCTTTAGCTTTCTATTTTACAAGTCTTGACATCCTCTTTTTGTGTAGATCTCTTCGCTCGCGAAACAACTCGTCCTCCTCGGCATCTAGTAAACTTTGGCGATCTCATCACGTCTGGAGATATGTCGGGGACGGTCGTGGGCGAGCAGGTCATATTCTGTTAAACTACACCCCTGGATACAAGAAATTTTCTCAACTCCCCATCCCTACGATCCTTCAAGGTGGTCTGAGCTCCTCGAGCAGAAGTTGGAGCAGAACTTAGAGGAGGATTCTGAGAGGGCCACTCAGACTGAGGTAGAAGGGGTTGTTGAAGAAGTGGAGGCGTTCGGAGTCAGAGAGCCTTTTACCACCATCCAGCCCCCCACTTCAACAAGACCAAAAGTAGCAGTAACGGGACCAGCAGATTCCACCTTCGCTGGCAGAGGTTGCCAAGGAGTGGTGCCCCTGAGCAGTTGACCAAATGGGTAGGGTCATCTGGGTCAATGAATCCATCCTCCAAGACCCCCACGTGGCCCACGCCATTAGTAAGACGCTCCACTTGGGGGCTGACATGGAGGCATATCGGGAGCGAACAACTAATTTTTTGTTTAGCTCTATCATTCAGAACTCTTTGGTGGTAAGCCCAATGGCTTTTCCTTTATTTTTTTTTGTTTTTTTTATCTTATAGTTTGTAATCACCCTCAAGTCCTTTTCTTCGCAGGCCGCTTAACAAATCTCTGTGATCGCTGCACGCTACCATGGCACAAGGCAGAACACTCAAAGGTTTGAGGAGGGAAGGATTATGACCTAGGAGGATATGGTCGCTAGGGATATCACGCTGGCGGCTCAGGGTGCCCAGATTGAGCAATTGCTCAAGGACGACGAATCCGCAAGCATAAGCATTGAAAAGTTGAGTGCCTCCCTAGCTGACATCGAGAAGAGAATTACCGAGCAGACACAATGGCTGTCTTCAGCCGAGTAAGGGCAGTAGGGTCTGAGGAAAATTGCTTAGCTCTTGCCCAAGAACATGACAGGGTCAGGGCTAAGGTGGAAGCCGACAGGAAGTCTGAGAAGGCGATCAGAAATGAATGTGCCGACGACGTCCTTGTTGTGCTTGGCAAAAACAGTAGGGAGTTCTTCAAGAAGGGCTCGGATGAAGCAATCCAAGCAACGGGCATTTCCTCTGACTCACCTTTATTTCATATGCACGTGTACGTGTCGTCGGAGGAGATGTTCTAGGCTGCTGTCGAGGTCGCTGCTGAGGGGGTGATCAATGCCCAAGTGCATGGCCTGGGGGACCTTTCTGAAGCTGCTACTCAACCGCCTAGGGCCGATCCTCCGCTTTCCGTCCTTGAACCGACCAGTCATCCCGTTCTGCCTATTCCCACCATTGTTGCCATTGCCGACTCACCCAGCATTGAGGACCTTTATGGGGATCTTGCCGACGACATTTTGGGCGAGGTGATGGAAATGCTTGGGGTCAGATAAATGGAGAACCTCTTTTTTCTCCTTTGTTATTTTTTCTTTTTTGAATGTAGCCTCGGGGACACAAAACCCTGCTTTTTTGGTAATGAAAGATGACTTTGCACTTCGCTCTCACTTTCCTTTTACGTGTGCCCTTACGTGTCGTGGGTAACTTCTAATATATCTTCTAACTTCCGACCTCGACGAGTATGGACGTCGGGGTCAAGAGGCAATGCTATACCCTTTCTAGGAGGCTGGCTCTTGTATTTATTCGAAAGCTGGAGTCATTGAGTCTGCTCTCAGGGCCATGCCCTTTCCAGGAGGCTAGCTCTTATATTTATTCAGAAGCTAGAGTCCTGGACTCTACTTTCAGGGTCATGCCCTTTCCAGGAGGCTGACTCCTGTATTTATTCGGGAGCTAGAGTCATTGACCCTACTTTTAGGGCCATGCCCTTTCTAGGAGGCTGACTCCTGTATTTTTTTAGAAGCTGGAGTCCTTGACTCTACTCTCAGGGCCATGCCTTTTCCAGGAGGCTGGCTCCTATGTTTATTTGAAAGATGGAGTCCTTGACTCTACTCTCAAGGCCATGCCCTTTCTAGGAGGATGACTCCTGTATTTATTCGGAAGCTGGAGTCCTTGACTCTGCTCTCAGGGCCATGCCCTTGTGATCATATCATGGTATAGAAGCAAGATTTTTATTTCTCAAAAGTAATATTTTTTCAAGTTCATTACATTTCAAGGTCGGATTACAGGTCTTCCCCCCATGTCTTCCAGTCTGTAAGACCCGAAACTTCCCACTGATACGACCTTGTATGGACCTTCCCAGTTTGGTCCCATCTTCCCATCTGCAGGGTCTCCAGTATTTAACACCACTTATCTGAGTACTAGATCACCAATTTGGAACTCTCGGGACTTGACTCTTCTGTTGTTAAGCCTAGACACCCCTTCTTGATACTTGGTTAATTTTAGGGCAGCCACTTCCCATCTCTCCTTCGCGAGGTCCAGATCCAGGTTGAGCCAGCGATCATTGTCCTCGGTGTCGAAGGCTTGTGTTCTTATGGTAGGGAGACCCACTTTCAATGGGATGATTGCCTCCACCCCGTATGCGAGGGCGGAGGGGGTGTCCCCCATGGGTATTTGTGGAGTGGTTTGGTACGCCCGAAGAATGTTTAGGAGCTCGCCTAGGTATTCACAAAAATATTTAAAAGGCCCGCTGTTAAATTGAGTTTCGTTATTTGACACGAGTGCTTGAGGAACTCTGAACCGAGTAACTATGTTCCTTTATACGAACTTCTTTGTGTCTACATTCCTGATGTGGGCCAGTGGCTTCGCCTCAACCCACTTTGTGAAATAATCTGTTACAACAATCAAGAACCTCTTATTTTCGGGAGCCCTCGGAAGTGGTCCAACTAGGTTGGGCCCCCATTGGGCAAATGGCCAAGGCCTGATTAACGAGTGTAGGTCACTGGCAGGCTGCCTGATCGCTGGGGAAAACCTTTGGCATTGGTCACATTTTCGGACATAGGCTTGTGCATCCCTTTGCATTCGTGGCAATCAGTACCCTTGGGACATAATGAAGTGGGCCATGGATTGTCCACCTGAGTGCCCCCCACATACCCCTTCATGTACTTTATACAGGAGGGGTTCCACCTTGTCTTCCTGTACGCATAACAGGTAAGGTCCTAAAAACGACCTCCAATACAACTTTTGATCCTGAGAGACCCAAAATCTTAGGCCTTTCAATCTTATCTTTCTAGCTTCTTTTGGGCACTCAGGGAGTTCCCCACGAAAAAGGAACTTGAGGAGTGGATTGGTCCAGCTGAGTGACTCCTCTCCTTCTTGGACAACGACCACCCCAAGAACCTTTTCTATATTGGGGTTAGGAAGGTACTCAACGGTAATCCTTCGAGTAGTAGTGGTGTCCAATGCTGAGGCCAGGCAACCTAGGGCATTGGCGTGGGCGTTCTTGTCCCTAGGTATTTGCTTGAGTTCAACCTTTCTAAACCCGTGGAGTAAAGTCACGGCTTCATGGTGATAAGGTTTCATTCTGGGGGTCTCTTGTCTCAAACTCCCCATTGATTTGATTGACCACTAACATAGAGTTACAGAGAATGGTTAATGTTGTAGTTTCGGCTGCCTCAGCCAATTTAAGCCCAGAAATGAGGGCCTTATATTCTGTCTCATTGTTGGAGGCTTTATAACCTAGTCGGACAGCTTGTTCCATGACTACACCCTCGGGTGATACTAGCAGCACTTCGATTCCCGAGCCCCTACTGTTGGAAGATCCATCCACACAGAGGTTCTAGGATAGCTCCTATTCGTCCGCAGAGGGTCTTTTTCCAAGAAGGGAGGCTCCCTGAAGAATTCTGCTATAAAGTCTGCTAAGACATGAACTTTTATGGCCGTGCGGGGTTTGATGCGGATGTCATGTTCTCCGATCTCTACTGCCCATTTGGAGATTCTCCCCGAGAGATCAGCTCTCCTCAGAATCACCTTCAAGGGTTGGTCTGTCAAAATGGTTATCGGGTGTGCTTGGAAGTAATGCCTCAGCTTTCTTTCCTTCATGACCAGTACCAGTGCCAGCTTCTCCAAGGGTAGGTACCTTGTCTCTGCGTCCAGTAGGGCCTTGCTTACGTAATCCACCGGTCTTTGTTTGTGATCATGCTCACGAACTAGTACCCCGATGATGGCGTACTCTGATACGGTCAAGTAAAGGAACAACGTTTCACCTTTGGTCGGGACCGATAATGTCGGGAGGAGCTTGAGGTTTTCTTTGATGCTTCCTAGGACCTCTTCACATTCCTGGTTCCAAGTGCCCTTCCAGCCTTCTTAATGGCCCCGAAAAAGGGTTTGCACCTGTCCGATAATAGGGAAATGAAACGACTTAGAGTAGCCAACATTCCTGTGAGTCTCTGGACCTATTGGATTGTCTTGGGACTCTGCAGATCCAGGACAATTTGTATCTGCTCTGGGCTGGCCTCAACTCCGCGTCGGCTAACCAAGTAGCCGAGCAACTTCCCCGAGCCAACCCCAAAGACGCATTTTACCGCATTCAACTTCAGGCCGTACTCCCAGAGGGTAGAAAAGGTATCCTCCAGGTTTGCCAAGTGATCCTTACTCCTCGTACTTTTGACCAGCATGTCGTCAATATAGATCTCCATTGTGTTCACTATTTTTCGCTTGAACATCCAGTTCATAAGTCTTTGATAAGTGGCCCTGACATTCTTTAGTCCGAATGACATGACTTTGTAGCAATAAACCCCTCTTGGAGTGATGAAGACAGTCTTTTCCTAATTTGGCAAATGGAGAGGGATTTGATGGTAGCTTGCCCTAGTGTCCAGGAAGGCCATGCATTGATACCCTGCCTTGGCATCCACCAACTGATCCACTTTAGGGAGGGGATAGTCATCCTTTGGGCACGCCTTGTTTAGATCGGTGAAATCTACGCAAACGCGCAATTTCTCCACTTTTTTTCTTTACATAGACCATGTTTGACAACCATTATGGGAATATATGAAATAGTTCATAATAGAACTTATATCAACTATGTTTGATGCACCAATATATATTGTATAGGTTTAGGTTGATTTTGGAAGAGTTTGGAATGGATTGGAAATGAAAAACAGAGAATCTAGACAAAACTGGGCAAACCCTATCGGTACTGTGTACTAGTACTGAACCGTAACGGTATTGTATTCAAAAACCATTTGATCCAGTGATTTAACCGTACTGGTACTGTGCTCCGAAACTATACCGTATCAGTACTGTGTATCGGTATTGTCAAAAGAGATCTGACCTTTTAAAGTCGCGATTTGTGGTCCATTTTCATCCTATAAATATATTAGGACGCCTCATTTAGCCCCATTTCGGCCCCTCTAACCCTAGAAACACTTAGAGAGGAAGAGAGAAGGAAAAAGCTCAAGGTCAAAAGTGATAAACAAGAGATTTATGAGTGATTCAAGATTCAAGCCCTAGTTATTCAAGAGGCAAGGTAGGGGTTTTCTTCCATGCTTGTTCATTGATGTTAGGGTTATTATATATGTATGTTTTGACTCCTAATGATATGTATTTCCTATGTGTTTTTTGTTTCTTGGTTCTCTTGCAATAATTCACATGTTTTACATAAAGTTAGGGTTGTATACCCATGAAATCCTTTTTTTTTTGTTTGAAAAACTCTAGTTTTCAAGAGTGATGAGTTTTCCCCTTGAACTCTTCCTTTATTCTTGATTTCAAAACCATAGTGCTTTGGGTTGAGTAATAAAATGATATTGTTATGATCTTTTGCATTTTCTTAATTAGTTATTGAAAATGTCACATGCTTAATTTAGAAAATTTTGAGATATGTTTGTAAATTGAGAAATTGAGTTTGGTATTATATCTCTTATGAGTGTGGGATGACCATGAGTGGCCTTTGACGAGATATCGTAGAGTGGGTAGATGTGTCAATTGACATTTTTTCTACCACTCGTAGTGGGTTTAGTGCTTTTGTAAGACTAAACCGCTATTGCTCACTGGTATCGAGGCGGAGGGTTAATATACTAAGTCCTAGAATTCTAGACAATTGACAACGACAGCTTAGATTTATATCTATGTGCTCTGAACATTCGATGAACTTATAGCGATAAATATATTTCTAACCTTCATTAGTACAACGGATCAATCAATATCTATTCTCTGATCTCTATGTGTAAATTCTTGTATCAGAGACTTGTCAAAGGATCTAATTGCTAAGTTGATAGGCGAGATTCTAATTATATTTCGGCAAATAGATCACGATTAGTCTCCAGGAGAGAGAGAGAGCAAAATCTATCTTTGTCCATCGCCTACTGGCTCTTCTGTACATTCTGAGTGGTCGCCTGAGCATAAATATGGACTAGAGTAACAAAGGGAGCAGTGAGTGCCACCTGAGCAGTTAGCAGCACTGATCCCTGAGACGAAGGTGAGCAAGCACGGGTCTTCTCGTTCAGTGATTTAGGGCAAAATCCAAATGGCCCAAACCCAAATAAAAAAAACAAATTTTATGACTTCAAACCGCACGGTTTTAAAAAACCGGTAGGTTCCCGATTTTCTAAAAAAACTGGCCGGTTTAACGGTTTTAATCCGGTTCCTTTCCTTATGCGGTTTAATTAACCAACTGGACAGGCTAAGGTCCTGGTTCACGGTTGAACCGGTCCGGCAGGCCGGTCCGATCCGGTTCTGATAACATTGATTTGAACATTTTCTTTCCTCATCTTCATGGTTCTCCCAACAATATAAAATGGTAAAAAATAATGTCGATTGAATCTTAGGTAGGAAGTCTTCACAGGAATCTGTTTGTAAGCTTAACATTTATGTGGTAATTTTATATATTTGATACATTCCATCTCTCTCTCTCTCACACACACACACGCAGAGTAACTGACTCGCAAATTGCAATGTGGAACAATTCCACTAATGGGAACATTCGTCTCCTCCACCCACCTCCACATGCACAAACACACAAACACACAAAAAGAGAGAAAAAAAGCTGAAAATCATTGTAGAAATTCTTCTAAAACAGGGTATCGATTCGGCCCTTATACCTTATTAAAACTATATGATTAGTTTTAAATTTAATCCAACTATTAAACACTCAACATTTTTCCATCTTTCTTATTATTAATTTTTTTTTATCAAAAAAGTCACAAACATATATAACGATGGAATTAAAAAATCAAAAGACTTCATTGGCATGAGTTGTTGGGTTAGGTCCATAGTTCATGTTTGAATGTGGCCCAATTGAATATATGTTGGTTTTTTTTGTCAGACATTTGCAAAGAGTTGATGAGTTTCAAACTTGCAACTTTAAAGTGCAATAGTGAGGAGGTGACCATTGGCCAGCCACCAACCTCATAATTCATCACATAATAAAACATTACAAAACCTTTGTGAATGGTCCTTACCAACTTCATCTTGTTGCCCCTGACAACAAACATGCATGAATCATTTTACAAAGTGTGTGTCCGGATAGCCCAACATTTTGAGTGAGTCTATCACATTATATGGACATCACATGGCAGTGTAATGTATTGTTTATCATCAATAAAAAATTATACATACCTAATGAATAGTTTGTCGCCTATCAGATTGTTAGAATTTTTTTAAACCTAACTTGTGTGTTCCACAAATTACTTTTGTGCCAATCTCTCATTGGGTATGTACACCACATGACAATCTCACATGGTATATTAACTTTGATGATATATAAATTGGTTTTATGCACCACCGGTCGAGTGATTAATAATTAATATAATAATTAAGTAGAGAGTAACACAAGTAAGACAAAGATGTAGAGTGGTTCTGTCAACGTGACCTACTCCACTATAAAGGGCTAATATTGTTTGTTGTTTTATTACTTTGAGTATAATAAGGAGATCACACGAGAGCAAATGAGGTACAAGTTATGAGAGAAATGAGAGTTATAGCCGATGTGTTCGATATCCCCCAAGTATTGGTGGAACTTATAATTTATAATGCCTCCTAACAGACTGAGGCGCCTTTTTAGTAACTAAGTGACTAATTTAGTGGAGCTGACGCTATCTTCTCAATGGATGAGGCAATTAAGGAGCTCTCCTTATGATCAGGTCAAAGAATGATGTAGTTAGGGTGTTAAACGAGTCAGGTTAAATAGGTGATGGATAAAAAACATGTAAATATGTACATGACACGTTTAATAAACGGGTGAAATATCTCAACACAAATACGATCCGTTTAATAAACGGGTAACACGATATGACTCGTTTAATCTTTTTAATTTTTTAAAAAATATATATCAACAAATTTTAATACATCACTTTTTTTACTGACACTTATATTTACCTCAAAAAAAAAAATTCTAGCCAAATTTCACATAAAAATCATATTTGAAGGCTAAAAAAAAATGCAAGATGTCATTACCTTTTATAGGCAATGCAACCCTCCACATCTCCTCTCATTTGCCGATGTGGGACAAAAACAAAAGGGGTTGGTTTGCCTTTGTCATGAACTGTCTCCATCTCCTCTCATTTGTCTTTGAACTACTACTTTACTTTTTTCTTTTACATTGATTTTTTTACTTTTTTTCTGGCTAATTTTTTAAAATAATTATTAATTTTATTTAAATAGGTAAACGTGTGATAAACGGTTTGACAGGTCTCACCCAAACACGAGCCGTGTATTACACGTGTCTGGCAGGTCAACCCGTTTATCACCCAAACCCATTAAGATCTCGCCCAAACCCGCTTAATTCGTGTCGATTCGTGTTGGTTAATTGTGTCGTATCGTGTCGAATTTTAACAGAATTAGATGTGGTTGTTGACTTTTCCAAGGCAGCGTGCATGAGACTCTTGGGATGACGCTCCCTACTCCTTAGTGATGTAGCTCCTCGAATCCTGATGAGCTTGATTAGGCGTGGACCTCTTTTGGGTTGGAATCATTGGATCTCGTCTACACGAGCCCTTTATTCAAATTGAGCTTATAACATGAGTTGGACCTTTGTGCTTGACCCATTATTTTTCCCCCAATGCCCTGCGTCCAATGAAACTTGGAGAAAAAGGCATTTGGTTGAACCTAGATCCTGGTTGACGAAGATTCCTCCTGACTGACGACTTATTTTCCTTCTTAATATATAGGACATCTTCAACTGTATAAACTCTTCATTTTATTTTCCATTTGGATTCTAGAAGAACTCTAGGTCATAAACAGGAGCTTTTCCCTTCATTTCCATTCCATACAAGTTTAAGAGAGATCTCTTTCATGAGATTCTTCAAGAACAGGGGCAAGAACTAGATCCTTGAGTGGGATGTTCAGAGGGCAATGTCAATCGAAGGAGAATATGTGCAAGAGTTCACTGTCATCGAAGAGGAAGTAGACAACGACCTAGCAATTAGCGAGGCAGATGTTACTATAGACCAAAGTGGCATTGGCGAAGCTTGGGCCATCACGGACATAGAGGCTAGGACCCTCGTGAGCCAAAACGGTGAATAGGGGATACCAGAGGACGAGGCGCCCTGATGTTCTCCTTGATGATTTGAGGGCTCCGATGATGCTCTCCATGTGGGCCCAGGAGGCAAGGCACCATGGGCGCATCTAGGCAGCAAGGACGGGCGAAGATGGCATGGGATGCCGCTGATCGTAAGGCGACATGGGCGCTGCTAGAGGGGAAGGTGCCTTGGGCATCGTTGACCACTGACTATGGATAAGGCATATCGAGGGAGAGTAGGTGTAACACCTCAAATACCATCTTCGACGATATTGCATTCTAAACACCATTCACCACATGAGAGCATTAATATAATCCATGAATAAATGAGACTTCATTCATTCTCCATAAAATACTTACAACATTATCCAAAAAAATATGCCATATAATGACAGTTACATCCCAAAAATCAACTAAGGTAATGCAGCGGAAATATAAAATAAAACTAGACTCCACAATATCTTCCAAATGAATTTTCTAGTCTAGCATAAAAAGAAAATAAAGCTCTAAGCATTTATATTGGGATCCACCTGCCCGTCTATTGGAGCTTTCCAATGCTCTGACCCATCAACTCCAAGCTCCTCCTATAGAGTATAATCTGAAAAATATTGGTTATAGGGGGGTGAGCACTAAGCTTTATAGGAAAATCATCCCAGACTCAAACAAAGTTTAGAAATCATATAAAATAGGTCGGTCTCATTTCACTAATAACATATAGAGCTTTTAAAATAGAAACCGAAATATTTATACAGATCTCAAGTTTAAGGAACAACAGTAATTTAATGAATAAGTTAAATCAATATACAATTAACAAGCCCTTTCCAAACACAATCCATTCCACCATAAACCATTTCCAACAAGTTCTTGTGGAATCTCATACTTCCCAAAATTCTTATAGAAACTATTCCTAGTACAATGAACAATAACCTACAACTGGCATTTGTCTGTCGTTGCATTGTTCCATACCAATGCACCGACTCCGACGGAATCCAATCCATGGTCTCACACACACACACATATATATATATATATATATTTATTTATTTATTTATATATATTGGTTCATCCCCATGCCATGTTCGTTGATTGTTTCTCAGGAATCTACCCAACGATTATACTTAGTCCACCCATCACAATCACGAGCACTTTGGGTAAGGGCATATACCGTCTCATAGGGCATTGACGAATCCTTCCCAAGAAAGGTATACCAACCCTAGTTCAAACTCCAATGAACGATAGTGGTTGCATTACCAAATGACAATCTACTACAAGTTTTAGAAAACCATCTCACCCTCACTGGGATAAACTAACCTCTAACACTTTACAGCATCTCTCGATGGCAATTCAAGTCCGTCACAACAACCATACGATATGAAAACCAACATATTCTCAATTTGCAAGAATATTTTAAAAATTTCCAAATTCATCATGTGACAAATCCAATAACCAATTATGAAAAATACAAGAGATTACAACCACATCATTTTTATTAATCCACACAAAGTTTTATGGTTCCAACATCAATAATAAAGGAAGAATTTAAGAAGAAAATCCACCACTCTCCAAAAACTAGGGTTTTAAAACACAAAAAGAGATTTTATGGGTATTTAACCCTAACTTTGTTAAAAAAATGTAATCTTTGCTCAAATGACTAAGAGATGATGATTTCATATCATATATATAATATTTAGAGCAATACATACATATATACATAAGGCTTAACTTCAATGTAAGAGAAAGAGAAGAAATCCTCTACTTTGATGTCTTGAAGGACTAGGGTTTGGATCATGAATCAACCTTTAAATCTTTTGTTTTTCCATTTGATCTTGTATTTCTCTCTTCTTCTCTACGATTTTCTGGGGTTAGAAGTGGTGAAATGGAGGCTAATGAGGCATCATTGAGTATTTATAATGGAAGGGAGACTGGCTGTTCGCGACTTAAAAATTTCAGATTTTTGCAGCGACTACCGGTAGGTCGGGTACCTTGGATAATCAATTACCTGTTGACTACCGGTAGTTCAGTACATTAGGCGATTAACTACCTGTTAACTACCGATAGTTCGGGTACAGTAGGCACTCGACTACCTATTGACTACTGGTAGTTCGGGTAGATTAACTACTGGTAGTTACTACCCAGATTTTTCTACTTTATCCATTTTTCATTTTCCAATCCATTCCTAACCATTCCAAAACCAACCTAAACCTATACAATACACATTTACACCTCACACATAGTTGATATAAGTTTTATTATAAATTATTCGTTATCTTCATGAGCTGAAACCAAGTTTGACTAATATTTATAATATTACCATTTCCTACGGTTATAACCCATGTGATTCATTTCTACACCATTACCTATATTAAATTATCAAACAATTTATCATTGTATTACTTTAAATTTATGAGGGTTTACAGTGGGGGTGAGGTTGGAGCCCAAGCTTGGGATGACAACTTGTTTGGGACAACACTGCTGGGTGCTGAGTGAGATCAGACGAGCGCTCTAGGTGATGGGTGCGGTCTATCAGCGGTGGGCTTAACTAGGCCGTCGTCCTTGGGCTAGCTTGGTGTGGTTGCGATGGACGTCGGACATGGATATTTGCAAGTGCCAGAGGAGAACTTGTTGGGTATTTTTTGTGGCGATGATTCTGGTAAAACGACGGATGATATGGCTCACTCAGGTGGAACTCCATGGAGTCAGATTCCACAAGGCTCTCATGTTAGTGGCCAGGACAATGTTTCTCTCCCTCACAACGACAAAAGTGGAGGAAAGGTAGCTCTTGATGATGACATATCTAAATTAAGTACCATTTCTAGTACACTTAACATTGATGCTGATATTCTGAGAGTTGTTTCCATTTATAACATCCTTTAAATGGTACTGTGTTTTCGAGCTGAAATGGGTGAACCTGCTTGTGATGACTCATCTGAAGACATTGCCATTTTTTAAGAGGTGCTTGAGGTTGGGTTGAGGTTCCTAATGCCTTCTTTTATTTGTTGTATTCTCCATTTTTTTTCACTTGCGTTAGGGTGGTTGACGCCCAACAGTTGGAGAGTTTTGCTGGGATTCCTGGCACTGTGGAGAAGGAACATCATGAAGATGCTTCTCTTGAAGAGTTTTATGCAGCTTACACTCTGAGTGAGATTTCTGCTCCCAATTGCGGCTGTATTATTTTGCTCTGAGGAGAGGAAAACTAATTACCGAATTACGTTCTAATTGCCATTGCTGGAAGACCCTGCTTTATGTTTGTTGGAGGAAAGTGGGCTCCAAAGGTTGATAGAGCTTTGGTAGTTGCAAGATTGGACACTCTCAAGAGAATTGGTATGCCCACTCTTATTTCTTTTCCTTTGCCCTTTTGCAAATGCTTACTTATCACATTCCTTCTGGGCTCCCTGGTGCTCTTGAAAGACCAAGAATAAAAGTTACAAGCTGTGAAGGTTCATCTTGTGAAGGACCATGGGACCCTCATGCTTAAATAGGATGGATCCAGAGATTCCCCCGCTGAAAGTGTTAGGGTTAGTGCGTCCTCTATGGGGCCTAGTGGTTCCTCTTTGAAAAGAAAAGTATGTTGATTCCCTTAAATTTTTTTTGCTTAGTTTTTCTTCAGGATAACTCTTTATCCCTCTTGTAGTGGATAGGACAGTGGCGAAGTCTCATTATTCCATTCGGAGTACTCCTTCTCCTAAGGTGGCAAGGGCAAGCGATACTCTGGCGAACCCCTTTCAGATGATGCCTCTTGTGGTACCTCCCCAATCAGTGACTCCTTTAGAGGTGACCGCCACTCTAGAGATTCCCCGAGCAACCATACCTTTTGCCCCCTGTTCATCAACTTTCCTGTGAGGATTTCTACAAGGGCATTTACTCAGACTGTCTCCATGTTAAATGACGTGCAAATTGTTAGGGACCGACTTGGGAGATATGTGTTTCCTGCAGACATCAGTATGGTTGGTGCTTGGGGCACTAAGGGTATTATTAACACTACTTTGGAAGGCTTGGCCTATGTAATGGTCTGTTTTCTCCCTTACTCTTGTCTTTTCCTTAGGTACTGATATTCTTTTATCATCTTCAGGTTTCAGCTACTTCTGTATGCCTTTTTTTGAGGGCTGTCCGGTTTAGCCATCTCAGCTCAACTGTTGGGGGGGAGAGGCTTGCTTATGAGGTTGTTAAAAAGGGAGTTTCTTGTTGCTCAAGGAAGGATTATTGAGCCTGAGGCTGATGGTAGGGCTTTCTAAGCTGAGCTTGTGGCAACCTATGAGAGGGCCGAGCTCAAAGAGGCTGCTTGCATGAGGACCAAAGCAAAGCTTGTGGCAACCCACGAGAGGGCCTCTAAGCTTAAGGCGAAGCTTGTTGCGACCTGCAGGAGGGCCGCTAAGATCGAGGTTCCGCTTGAGAGCGGAAGCAGAGTTGAAGACAACTCGCGAGAGAGTTTCCCGGGTAGAGGTGGATCTGCTATTGGCTCATGAGAGGGCCTCCAAGGTTAAGGCTGATTCAGACAGTGCCCTTGCAGATGCCCTTATCGATGGCTATAAGGAGCTTTGGGAAAAGAGCTTTGGTAGATGCCTTACAGGCTTTGTGCCGTATGAGGCACCTGATGATGCTGATGGTGATGGTGGTGACTCTCACAATGTAGAGGATGAAGAAGTGGAGGACGACAACCATCAGAGCAGTTAGAGTGTTGATGACTTTTGATTTTTTTTTTCTTTTTGTAGAAAGGTAGTGTGTAGCCTTTTTTTTTTTTTTTTGTAAAAGTGACTTTTTACCACTGATGTTCACTTGAAATAGAATGCAAGGAACTTTTGAAATAAATTTAGAAAATTTTATTTGATGACTGCTCATGTTAAGCAATGGTGGGTAATAACCTAAAAAGGTACATAAAAAAAGATCAAGCTCCCAACTTTGTAACTTTTGCCCTCTTAAAGTGTCATTGGTAGTATCTCTTCAAATGCTTAGCATTCCAAGGATGGGGTAAGAAATTTTCTTCGGGATTCTGGATCCTGTAGGTGTCTGGCCTCACTACTCTGTTACGAGGTAGGATCCTTCCTAGTTTAGTCCAAGCTTCCCTTCTCGCGAATCCTGCGTGGTGATTATTACTTTCTTGAGGACTAAGTCTCTTGGTTGGAAGGAGCGAGGCTTCACCTTCAATTTGTAGTATCTCTCCATGCAACGCTTGTACTCCACATTCTGGACCATAGCCATTTCTCTTTCCTCATCTACCAAGTCGAGGTTTACACGAAGTCCTTCCTCGTTGGTGATGGGGTCATGGTGTTAGACTCTTAGAGAATGTACTCTGATTTTCACAAGTATGACTGCCTCAGTTCCAAAGGTGAGTGAGAAATGAGTTTCTCTAGTCAAAGTCCTTGGAGTAATTAAGTAGGCCCATAATACACCCGAGAGTTAGTCTATCGACAGAACCTTTGCTCTTTCTAGCTTTGTCTTTAGGTTGTGTATTATTGTTCTGATTGTGACCTCTGTCTATACATTTGCCTGTGGGTGCCATGAGCTGAAATGAGGCTGGTTTATCTGGAGGTTGACGCCGAACGAGTTTAGGAGTTTGTTGTTGAATTGCTTGACGTTGTCACTAAATATGGTGTGGGGCACTCCAAAGTGACATACTAGGTTCTTTCAAATGAAATCCTTTACCTTTGCATCTATTATCTTTACTAAAGGCTTGGACTCTGCCCACTTTGTGAAGTAGTCGATGACTACTACCACAAATTTGCACTGCTCTTGCTAAGAGGCAAAAGGCCCAAGATGTCTATCCCCAATTTGGAAATTAGGGATGGACTTGTGATGGCTGTTAGTTCTTCTGGTAGCTACCTGGGCACAGTGGCAAAGCGTTGGCACTTGTCATATTTCCTGGTGAACTCCTATGCATCCCTAACCATGTTAGGCCTGAAGTAACCCTGTTTGAGTGCCTTGTGGGCTAGAGAGCATCCTCCAGATTTTGCTACAACTTTAGAATTGATCACCCAAGTGCAGGTTGTCGCGAAGTAATATAATACTCGGAAGTCCGAGGTCGAACCACAAGGAATTGTAACAAGAGAACAATCACACAAATTCTAAAAAAAATTTAAAAGTAAAGGATTTATTATGGAAATTGTTGAGTGGAGAAAATTGATTTAAATAATTAAAACAGTAATAAAAAATACTAGAGCAACGGGTACTCACTCTCAATTTCATACAATACTGATTAAAGACTCAAATTTTAACTTGAGACAAGAATTAGATATCGGTTAATTCAAGTAGCAAATCAAGTAAGAAACCTAAAGTTATAATCAAAATATTATTCATGAACCTGAATAATCAACCAATTATATTATTTTAAGAAATAATGATAATTACCTCAATCATGGAATAACCAGTTATTTACTTACAACAAAATTCAAGCAATCGATGTACATGACACAACAACTCAAGAATTTTTACAGAATAAAAATTTTGCTAAAAGACCAGAAGTTAAATTAACACAATATCATAAATCATTAAGCACATAGTCAATAACAGTACCGTACTTCATTGAGAGGTCCTCCCCTAGCCCTAGCTTAGCCTTTCTAGCTGGACATGACAAACTAAAATCAATAGAAAATATGAAAAGAATAATCCTCTCTAAGATGAGAACGCCTATTTATAATAAAATAAATCCTAGGTATAGGTAGAAGATCCAAGGTTGACTTGGAAGGAATTCTTTTAGCAAACAGAAGTCTTGTAAGGTTAAATCTTGTGCCTAAAATCCCTCGTGGGTATACAATCTGTCCAAACTTCAAACTGAAATTTCGCATATTTAGAGGTTGAATCACAAAATTTTCGTGAAATACACTTTTGTAGCCCTTGGAGTCTTCTTTCCAACCCCTAAAAAATAAGGTCAATCGGATATTGGAGTCAAAAGTTATGATCAAAATACTGAAAACGTGTCAAAACCTTATCTTCTAAGATACTTTCCAAATCCAACTTTAAATGTATTTTCTTCAAACTTGGACTCCTATAAGGATTGAATTGATGATTTATCTTCAAATTTTCCTATCTCAGTCTTGACTCTTCAATCCTTATAAATTATGATTCTTCTTCTAGTGATTGTTTCACTTGCATTAGTCATTATTACTTTAAATCAACCAATTTACCTGCAAAATAAACCAAACAACTAGAAAAAGTATTAAACTAGGAAATCAAGTAATTTAACACATTTAATCACAAATGATATGCAATTAACCAATCATTAAATATAATAAAATAACAATTTTGATGGTTAATCACACCCCCCAATCTGAATATTTCTAGTCCCTAGTAATACATAAATTCTAAAATCTAAAAAAATAAAAACAAACTAGCCTAATAAATAAAACACAAATCCACTTTCGTAGGACTCACGCTTGCATTTAGCATATACAACAAGCCTTTAAACTCCTAAGTTCCCCCTGGTGGACGAGTATAGTCTCGTGAGGGTTTTCAGAGATGATACCCACAAACATCACCTTGTGATCAAATGTCTAAATAATAATTTTATAACATAAATTGCTACCACAATATAAAAATTCTAAGATGTAAGCTTTTTTATAAGCACATGCAAAGTAAAATATAGAACTTTTCGTTATATAAATGTATGCACTTATCATATTCTCATATAAACTCGTGTGTAGTGTGAATTAACTATACAAAGTCAGTAATTTATCTGATAATCACCTCTACAACTGTTAACTATTCATTTCAATGTCCAATCTCACTAGATAATTCACTTATAAAAGATTCTCTCAAATTATAATGACTATTTCCTCAAATATCACATGCGAGAATAAAATATTTAAGTCGAAACAGACTAATGCTCACATGTCTATTAAAATAATCATCATTTGAAAGAAAAGGATTTGACATAGTCTCATAAAAAGAAATCCACACACAATAAATAAATAATCACTATTCTTTTCCTAATTCACACAAGTTATGCATCCATCACTACACTCTTGAGATCAAATAGGACTTTGTTTAAGGTTGTAATGGGGCCTTGGGATTAGGGTTTTGAAACAAAGGATATTTAGGAATTCAAAAGACTATTCCGAGAGAACATGTATATTACATAACCAAACTTCTTTCCATACTCTTTCACTCTCTATCATTTAGAAGCACAATTTACAACACATACTTGTTATTTACAACACATACAATTTACACACACACATACACACACATACACACACATATATATATATATATATTTAAACTCATACTTGCTATTTTTTTTCTTTGCTTTTTCATAGCTAGACATATTGTCTTTCTTTTTTTTTCAATTTTTTTTTTTATATATAGCAAGACATCTAATGCAAATATTCACAAGTATGCAAAACCTTTTTTTTTATCTTTCCTCAACCAACATTTCTCAAATTACATAAACAATAAAAAACTCAATCTCGGGATAACCAAGGGTAAAAGATATTAATTTTTTTCATTGTCTTGGTTATTATATGTTTAATATAAGAAATAATTTTTTTCAAGGCTCAATCACAACTTTTAGGGATAATAATATTCAAAGAATAAAGTTTAGGCTCAAATAGTGTCAAAGATGGCCTAATATCATATCTCAAGAGTTTTTGATAACACACTTTCCATGCATATAATTTAAAGTCAAGCAATCATTCAAAATATTGGTGTTGACCAAAACAAAAATAATGAGAAGGAGATTAGCTGAATAAAAATATTATTTATTGAGTAAATATAAATAACCCTCCAAAGAAGATTGGATCAAAACTCACTAGGATTTTTATGCATCTCCATTATATGTTTCAAGTTCTCAAGGTAAAATACCTAACAAATTTTCAACTTGGTAACGTCTATAGTGTACAAATTGTGAGTTTTTATAAGGACATGATATGAGATACAAAAATATAAAATAAAGTTCTATGTGATGCTTAAATAGTTGTAAATTTAAAGTTCAGCAAATTATTTCTATATTATGGTGTCAAATTATGCATAAAAATGTTATTTAGATATTTAATAACAAACTTTTTTTTTTAATTTTTTTTTACAGAATATGACTAAACTAGAAAAATTGTTACAACAAAAAACATACCAACACCCCCAACCTAAATGCAACATTGTCCTCAATGTAAAAATAAATACTTTAATGCTTAATAAAAATAATGGATAAAGATCAAAAGGGTAGGAATACCTGGTGCCGCAACAACTTTAAAACCTAAAAATAAAAGATTTAACAAAAATAAACAAAGTGTTAAATAAAAGAAAATATTATACAATAATTGGGTTGGTTTTTAGGGCTGAATCATTCATAGTGGGAATCCATCAACCCGATGGATTCCATTTCAACTATACCGTCCTCCAAAAATGGCTTTAATCGTTGTCCGTTAACTTTAAAAGTGTTCCCATTATTGGGATTTTCAATCTCCACTGTTTCATATGGGAAAACTTCTTTAAAAATATACGGATCACTCCATCTAGTTCGAAGCTTTCCTTTAAAGATGTGAAGCCTAGAATTATATAATAGAACTTTCTGTGCAAGTGTAAACGTTTTTCGCACAATATTCTTATCATGGAACACCTTCATCCGTTCTTTACTAATCCGAGAGTTCTCATAGGCTTCATTCCTAATCTCCTCAAGCTCATTTAACTATAATTTTCGTAAGGCGCCAGCTTTGTCAAAATTAAAATTGAACATCTTAATGGCCCAGTATGTCTTATGTTCTAATTCCACAGGTAAATGACAAGCTTTTCCATAAACTAATCTGTATGGAGACATGTCAATCGGAATTTTATATGCATTTCGGTATGCCCATAATGCAGCAATTAGTCGTAACGATCAATCTTTACGATCAAGATTCACGATTTTTTCCAAAATGTAAGAAATATTCCGATTGGCTAGCTCTGCTTGACCACTCGTCTGTGGGTGATAGAGAGTTGCAACCTTATGTGTCACACCATATATTTTCATTAAGTTCTCAAAAGGTTTATTACAAAAGTGCAATCCCCCATCACTGATAATGGCACAAGGTATACCAAAATCTGGACAAAATATTTTTTTTTAGAAATTTCAAAACAACTTTGTGATCATTTGTCCGACATGGTATAACTTTGACCCACTTAGAGACATAATCTGCTCCCACTAAAATGTACATATATTCAAAAGATGGGGGAAAAAGGTCCCATGAAATCTATGCCCCAACAGTCAAAAATTTATATTATTAAAATCGGGTTTAGAGGCATCATATTTCAACGGGTTAATCCCCCCAGTCTTTGACATCGCTTATAAACCTTACAAAAATTATATGCATCTTTAAAAATTGTTGGCCAATAGAATCCACACTGCAAAACCTTTGCAGTATTCTTTTTCATAGAAAAGTGGCATTCACATGTTCCCGAATGATAAAAAGATAAAATGTTACTTACCTCGTCATCGGGCACGCATCTCCGGATAATCTGATCTGGGCAATATTTGAAGAGATATGGGTGATCCTAAAAAAAAAACTCTTAACCTCAGCTAGAAATTTCCTCTTATCCATGGTAGTCCAAGATGGTGGCATATTACCTGTAACCAAAAAATTCACAATGTCAGCAAACCATGGTAATGAAGAAACTGTCAACAACTGTTCATCAGAGAAAGTGTCCTTGATTGACACTGTCTTAATGGATATATCACTCTAACAAGTTTAGACAAATGGTCAGCTACTACATTCTCTACTCTTTTTTATCTTTAATGACTATATCAAATTCTTGGAGTAAGAATATCCACCTAAGCAGTCTTGGCTTGACATCTTTCTTTGTTAATAAATATTTAAGAGCTGCATGGTCTGTGAAAATAACAATGGTGGATCCTACTAAATATGACATAAATTTGTCTAGTGCAAATACTACTGTTAGTAATTCCTTTTTTGTGGTGGAATAATTTATTTGTGCATTGTTTAAAGTTCGACTAGCATAGTAGATGACATTTGACTTTTTTCTCATTCATTTGTCCTAAAACTGCCTCTACGGCATAGTCACTGGCATCACACATAATTTCAAAGGGGAGACTCCAATTCGAGGGTTGCATGATTGGAGCAGTGATGAGTATGCCCTTTAGCTTGTCAAAAGCCTCTTGACATGAATCATTCCACTCAAAAGGTATGTTTTTCCCTAAGAGATTGCAAAGTGGTCTAGAAATAGAACTACAATCTCTTATAAATCTCCTATAAAAATCAACATGACCCAAAAAATATCTAACATCCTTAAGGGTTTTAGGAGTGGGCAAATTAGTAATTAGTTCAATTTTGGCCTTATCTACCTGAATTCCCTTAGAAGAGACAATGTGACCAAGAACAATTCCCTTTTGAACCATGAACTGAGATTTCTCCCAGTTAAGTATAAGGTTCTTTTTTTTTTTACATTTTATGAGCACTTTCTCAAGATTAGATAAACAGTCATCATAGGAATCACCAAAAATAGTAAAATCATCCATAAAGACTTCAAGAAATCGTTCAACTATATCACTGAAAATACTAAGCATACACCTTTGAAAAGTCGCAGGTGCATTACAAAGTCCAAAAGGCATTCTTCGATAAGCAAAGGTGCCAAAAGGACAAGTAAATGTGATTTTCTCTTGGTCTTCTAGGGCAATTTCAATTTGGTTATAACCCGAATAACCATCTAAAAAATAATAATACAAATGTGAAGCTACCTTTTCAAAAATTTGATCCATAAAAGGCAAAAGAAAGTGGTCTTTTCTAGTAACATAATTTAATTTTCTGTAGTCAATGTACATCATCCAACCAGTAACTGTCCTAGTTGGCACAAGTTCATTATTTTCATTGACAACTACAGTGACTCCAGATTTCTTAGGAACTACCTGTGAACTTACCCATTAGTTGTCTACAATAGGGTAAATGATTCCTATATCTAAAAATTTCAGCACTTCCTTCTTTACAACTTCTTTCATACGTGGATTTAGTCTACGTTGCATCTCTCTAGATGTTTTAACATTATCCTCCAAATAAATCTTATGAGTGCAAACCAAAGGACTAATTCCCTTTATATCAGCTAAAGTCCAACCAATCACATTTTTATGCTCTCTAAGAAGTTGTAACAACATACCTTCCTATGCTGAATTTAATTGAGAAGAAATTATTACCGGATATGTTTCATCATCTCCTAAGAATGCATACTTTAATTCTAGCGGTAATTGCTTGAGGTCAAGCTTGGGAGCTTTATCACTGGATAGGACTGGTTGGTCAATTCTTGGTGGAAGCTCCTCAAATTTCTGTCTTAACTCTCTCATTTCAAGTACCTGTGAAGAGTTTAACAAATCAGTCGAAACATCAATTTCAGAATTATGTTCGTCTATCTCTAACATAGAAAATTGTTCCAGCGAACATGCTTCAAGTGTATCAAATAGAGAAGAATCATATATTCTGCTTGGAACAATAGACTCAATTATATTAACTTCATGCGCATCTTAATAAACATTTCCTGGTTGTTTACACACATGAAAAATATTGAGCTCTAATGTCATATTCCCAAAAGTTAATTTCATCACACCATTCCTGTAATTAATTAAAGCATTTAAATTTGCTAGGAATGGTTTGCCTAAAATAACAAAAATTTGAGCATTAGCATTTAATACAGGTTGAGTATCCAAAATTATAAAATTCACAATTTTTTTTTATCAACCTGCACTAAGACATCTTCTATCATACCCCTCGGTATTTTTATTGATCTGTCAACTAATTGGAGTGTAATCGAAGTGGATTTTAACTCACCTAACCCTAATTGTTCATATACTGAATAAGGGAGCAAGTTCACACTAGCTCCAAAATCTAGTAAAGCCTGTTCAATTTTGTGGTTGCCTATGACACAAGAAATAGTAGGACAACCTGGGTCTTTATACTTTGGTGGAGTCTTATGCTGTATGATGGAGGACACTTGCTCAGTCAAAAATGCCTTCTTTTGCACATTCAATTTTCTTTTGACAGTGAAAAATTCTTTCAAAAATTTTGCATAAGAAGGTATTTGTTTGATGGCATCCAACAAGGGAATGTTGATTTTTACCTGCTTAAAATCTCTAACATATCATTATGCATATTAGGCTTGGTAGAAGTAAGTAATCTTTGTGGGAATGGTGCAGGTGGGACATACTTCTCAGACTCATTAACTTCAGAAGTGTTAAGTTTATCATTACTCTCTGTAGGTTTTGAAATCTTCTCAGATTTTTGAATTTTCGAAGGAATGAATTTATCAATTTCTTTCCCACTACGAAGTGTGGTGATAGACTTTACATGTTCGTGCTCAGTATTAAAAGTGCCGGTTTCATTCATAAAAAATTGACCTTGTGGATTTGGTTGTGGTTGGGCTAGGAACTTACATTTCTCCTGATGACAAGGGTCAACAGTCAATTTAGTGATTGCATTCCTAATATCATTTATAGCCTATGTGGTTTGATTGACTATACTTCTGAGATCATCAATGGTCTGAGTAGTTTGTCTATTATAGGTTGTCTGACTCTACATGAACTGTGTCAATGCTTCCTCCATAGTTCTCTTTGGGGGTGGGACATAAGATGCAACATTGGAAGAATTTGGTTGAGGTAGTTGTGATGCATGATTTTCATTCCTCCAACTAAAATTGGGATGATTCTTTCACCCTGAATTGTATGCATTTGAATAAGGATTATTATATGGTTTTGAAAAATTATTTGCAACATTTGTTTGATCATGCATAACTTCCTTTAAAATAGGCAATGCTGGACACTGCTTAATTGGGTGTCCAGGGATCTCACAAAAACTACACACTTCCTCAACAGGTATTTGTGTCAACCTTATTAACCTTTTTGTACTCCATGACTTCTACCCTCCCATCTAAGGTGGCAATCCTAGCCCCTAGGGCATCTTTATCCCTTAGCTGATACTTACCCCCACCAGATGATTGTGCATTTTTATCTTTAGAAGGCTCTTGGGATGTGGTGTCCTAAGATTGTGCGTTCTCCGCTAATTGATCTAAATAGTCAAAGGCATCATCTGGTTCTTTATTCATAAATTCACCATTACACATTATTTCAACAAATTGACGCAACTAGGGACTCAAACCCTCATAAAAGAAACTTATCACGCACCAGTTCTCATAACCATTATGTGGACAAGATGCAAGAAGATCTTGAAATCTTTCCCAACTTTGATAAAAAATTTCAGCCTCTTTTTGAGAAAAATTCATTATTTGTCTTTTCAAAGAGTTTGTGCGATATGTAGAAAAAAACTTTTTCAAAAATTATTTTTGCATCTCAGGCCATATACCTATTGGCCTAGATCTCAATGAATATAACCAAGTCTTAGCTTTTTTCTTTAATGAAAAAGGAAACAACTTTAACCTAATTGTATTCATCGAGACATTCTGATCATGGAATGTTGCACACACATCCTCAAATTCTCTAATGTGCAAATATGGATTCTCTGAATCTAGGCAAAGACATTTTGGGAGTAATGTAATCATGTCAGGTTTGAAAATAAAATTAGTGGCATTTAATAAAAAAATAATGCATGAAGGTTCAGTGAGACGTGCAAGTTTTAGATATTCACGCAAAGTTCTACCCTAATTAATATTTAAATTATTCATGTCATTCTCATCATGATTTCTTACTCTATCAATGTGATCCTCATGTTCAGGAAGGTCATTCTGCCTATGATTGTTAGGATTAGCAACCATTGTATGCAAAAAATGATTTGAATCAAATAAATTTCCAACAAGAATATCTAAATCTTCTCTTATTAAACGACCACTCAAATCACGATGTCAAGAGCTCATAAACCAACTAAACAAACTAAATAGAACAGAAATCTAACTAAATAACAAAAAGTAAATAAATTGCAATGAAAATAAAAGAAATTGGAACGAAGTTACCGGTTCTCCGACAAATCGCAAATACTAAAAGCCTCAAAAGATGTGATGACTCCTTGTCTTTCAATTCTCCGGAAAAGGTGCCAAAAACTTGCTACAACTTTAGAATTGATCACCCAAGTACAGGTTGTCGCAAAGTAATATAATACTCGGAAGTCCGAGGTCGAACCACAAGGAATTATAACAAGAGAATAATCACACAAATTCTAAAACAAACTTAAAAGTAAAGGATTTATTTAGAATTTTTTGAGTGAAGAAAATTAATTTCAATAATTAAAAAAGTAATATAAAATACTAGAGCAACGGGTACTCTCTCTCAATTCCATACAATACCGATTAAAAACTCAAATCTTAACTTGAGACAAGAATTAGATGTCGGTTAATTCAAGTAACAAATCAAGTAAGAAACCTAAAGATATAATCAAAAGATTATTCATGAACCTAACTAATCAACCAATTATATTATTTTATGAAATAATGATAATTATCTCAATCATAGAATAACCAGTTATTTACTCGCAGAAAAATTCAAGCAATCGATGTACACGACACAATAACTCAATAATTTTTACAGAATAAAAATTTTGCTAAAAGATCAGAAGTTAAATTAATAAAATATCATAAATCATTAAGCACATAATCAATAACAGTATCGTACTTCATTAAGAGGTCCTCCCCTAGCCCTAGCTTAGCCTTTCTTGCCGGACATGACAAACTAAAATCAATAGAAAAATATGAAAAGAATAATTCTCTCTAAGATGAAAACTACTATTTATAATAAAATAAATCTTAGGTATAGGAAGAAGATCTAAGGTTGGCTTGGAAGGAATTCCTTTAGCAAACAGAAGTCTTGTAAGGTCAAATCCCGTGCATAAAATCTTTGGCATCGCGGGTATACAATATGTCCAGATTATAACTAAAATTTTACATATTTAGAGGCTGAATCATGAAATGTTCGTGAAATACACTTTTGTAGCCCTTGGAGTCTTCTTTCCAACCCCTAAAAAATAAGATCAATCGGATATCGGAGTAAAAAGTTATGACCAAAATACTGAAGACGTGTCAAATCTTTATCTTCTAAGATACTTTCCAAATCCAAATTTAAATGTGTTTTCTTCAAACTTGGACTCCTATAAGGATTGAATTGCTGATTTATCTTCAAGTGTTTCTATCTGAATCTTGACTCTTCAATCTTTTTCGATTGTGGTTCTTCTTCTAATGATTGTTTCACTTGCATTAGTCATTATTACTTTAAATCAACCAATTGCCAGCAAAATAAACCAAACAACTATAAAGAGTATTAAACTAAAAAATCAAAGAATTTAACACATTTAATCACAAATAATATGCAATTAACCAATCATTAAATGTAATAAAATAGCAATTTTGATGGTTAATCATGGTTTCCACAACTCCTTCATGGATCTCTTGTAAGGTATAGTTAGCTTCCTCTGGGGAAAGACAACATAGTAGTGATAGGGAGTAGCCCTTTTTGTACAGGATGTCTTACAAGATGGTAAACTTGGAGGCTCTCATTCTGAGTTTCTTGGCCTCCAACGGGTTGTCTGACAACACGCCCTCTTGAAGGTATGCCCTTATTAGGGTCATCCAGTTCGACTCGACATATGTGCAGTTGACGTTAGTGGCGATCATGTCTAGCCTGCTTGGTTCGAACTAGTGACCATGGCGCTTCCGAGGATGAGGAAAGCCTAGCTAGTGCATCCATAGTGAGATTGTCTCCCCTTGGGATGTGACAGATTTGGAAGTGGTGAAACTTAGTCAGCAAGGTTTGCACTATAACAAGGTACTCTTGCATTCTAGTTCCTTTTGCTTCGAACTCGCCCTTCACTTGGTTGACTATCAACTGAAAGTCACTATAAGTGATGAGGTGTTGGGCTTCCATTTTAATTGTCAACCTTAAGGTAGAAAGGAGGGCTTCATATTCTGCTTCATTTTTGGAGGCCGCAAAGTGGAGCTTCACAACATACTTGATAGGAGTGTCCTTGGGGATGATCAGGATTAGGTCTGCTTCACCTCCTGTGCTAGTTGAAGAGCCATCAGCTTAGAGCTTTCAGGGAGGCGGTAGAAAGGGGGCCTTGAAGGCTATGGTGGAAACCAAGGTGCCCGCCTTTGGTTCTAGGATGCTCTGGGAGCCGAGGCAAGGCGCAATGTTATTTTGGGCGCCAGGTCTTGGTGCTTGTGCATTTGATTGTCCTTCGAATAAGGCTTCTTGAGGTGCCGAGATTCTGCTATCCTCTTTCTCCGTCGGTGTGAGCTCGTCAACGAAGTCCGCCAAGACTTGTGCTTTGATGGCTACTCCTAGTTGATACTGCACATCGAACTCGCCTAGCTCTACTGCCCACTTAAAGACTTTCCCAAGACTCTCTTTAGAGGCTGGTTCGTGACGACGATGACAGTGTGACTCAGGAAATAATGTCGAAGACACCATGTTATTGTGATCAGAGCGAGTGCTATGCGCTACTCATGTAATAAACAAGCTTTTGCACTCCTTCGTTGTCCCTAATGAGGACAAAGCTTACTACCAATGGGGAAGTAGAGATGTACAAGTACAAGGTTTCACATGGCGTGGCATGTGAAAGTAACGGGGGCGTAGCCAAATAAGATTTTAACTTTTGAAAAGCTTCTTTTGCGTCAGGTCCCGCTCAAAGACTTCTCAAAGATTTTTTAAGAAGGGTAAGCACTTATTTGCAGACTTGGAAACGAATCTATTGAGAGTTGAAATTCTCCGATTGAGGCGGTGGAGCACCTTGGTTGTGTCGGTTGATCTCATATCCTGGATGACTTCATCTTGTCTGGATTCACCTCAATTCTCCTTTGGTTGACCATGAAGCCCAATAACTTTCCTGATTCAACGCCAAAGGCGCACTTCTCAGGGTTCAACTTCATGTGGTATGACCAGAGAACACTAAATGTTTCCAGAAGGTGGTCTATGTGATTTACTGAGGCGAGACTCTTCACCAACTTGTCGTCTACGTACACCTCCATTGTTCTCCTGATCTGAAACTGCAACATCTTGTTCACTATTTGTTGGTATATAGCTCCTGTATTTTTCAATCCTAAGGGCATGACCCTGTAGTAGCAGGTTCCCTTTGAAGTGATGAATGATGTCTTCTCCTGGTCTAAGGGATGCATGCTGATCTTCTTATACCTAGAGTATGCGTCCAAGAAAGTGAGCAATTCATGGCCTGCAGTGACGTCGATGAGAATGTCGATTCGTGGCAATAGGTAGCTGTCTTTAGGGCATGCCTTTGAGGTCCTCATGCGACCACACAAACACGTCCAAATTGAGCCTAAAAAAATTTGGGAGATGTTAGGCTAGATCCTCAAGAAGGGAGGACCCAATATACACCATTTTGTCTGGAAACTTCTCATCCATGGCCACTAACGCGAGCTCCTACGAGCACCTCCACTTGTAGGGCTTCTTCTGGTTTTCAGGTCTTCATGGATGAGACGTAGCATTCTCTTGCAGCAACTTGATCTCCCTGGACCTCTCTGATTCGATTCGGGGTTAGAAAACGGAGGATAAGATGATAAGTGGAGGGCACGAATCTAAGGGTTCTACGAGCGGGTCGCCCTAGGATGACGTTGTAGGCTGACGGACAGTCTATTACCAAGAAATTTACCATGACCGTAGAGCTTCGGGGTGTAATGCTGGCGGTGACTGGCAAGGTGATTGATCCTAGGGGATATACTTTCTTCCTTGAAAATCCAATAAGGGGTGACCTAATAGGCTATAGTATTTCTCTCCCAAGGTGGAGCTTGTCATAGGCTTCTGCGAATAAGATGTCTGCTGAGCTACCATTGTCTACGAGAATCTTTCGCACTTGAAAGTTGGTGATGGTCATAGTCAACACTACTGGGTCATTGTGGGGGTGTTAAATCCCTTCCAGGTCCCTGCCTAAAAAGGATATGACCTCGTCATTTCCTTGCTTGGGTGCCTTGGACGGTCGCAGATTGTCAAGGTGTTTAGCTTTTCTGGCATGGGTTTTCATGGTTGAGAGGGATTCTCCTCTTCTTGCGAGCCCCCCAAAATTGGTGTGAATTTATCCAAGAGGTTGAGTATCCTCTTGGTTATGAGGTGTGGTGGCGTTTGGCCCTTACCATCAACATACTGGCGTAGTTGGCTACGCTGTATGAGCTTCTCAATCTGTCTTTTGGGCTCAAAGCAATCATCAGTGTCGTGGTCGTGATCTCTATAGAAGCAAAAATACTTGTTCGGATTCTTGTGGTTTGATGGATATTTCATTCTTCCAGGCCACTTTACTGCGGGGTCATCCTGGATCTGGAATAGGATATGCCCGATATTGGTATTAAGGGGTGTGAAGATTTTCCGCTCATTTTTAGGGGCAGGAGCAAGGCGGTCTTTGGTAGACACCCTTTCCATCATGTCTCGTTTGTTTCCACTCGCTTTCTTGTCTTCTTTGTTTCTTTCCTTTCTCTTTTGCCTTGTTTATGAGGATTCTCCTCGCCTATCCTTGGTGATGTCCTTAGCATTTATATATTTCTAGGCTTTTGCCAACAGTTCTGGTATGCTCTTCGGTGGTCGCTTGATCACTGAGAAGAGAAAGCTCGATGATCGGAGGCCTCCAAGGAAGGCAGTCATAGTGACCTTGTCATCAGGTTCCTTAATCTAGAGGACTTTCTCGTTAAAATGAGTGAGGTAACTCCTTAAGCTCTCGTCTTGATCTTACTTTATGCTGAGCAGGTGGGTGACAGACTTCTGGTGGCGACGTCCTCTAATGAAATGTGACACAAATGACTTGCTGAGTTCGGCAAAGGAGCTAATGGAGGCTGGGATGAGCTTGACTAACCATTGTCGGGCAAACCCTTTCAAGGTAGTTGAGAATGCCCTACACATGATTTCATTAGGAACATTATACAGTTGCATTAAGGACTTGTAAGTTTCAAGGTGATCCAGTGAATTTTTTGTGTTGTCAAATGGTTTTACGGATGACATTTTGAATTTTTGGGGAAATGGGTAGTTTGCCACATCCGACACAAAGGGTGTGTTAATTTGCCTTATAAGGTAATCCACAGTCTTTGGTCCTTATGCCTTCATGGAATTAAAGACTTCGCCTAGTTGATTCTGTATTTCTTTGATTTTTTCGTATCAGTGATTGGGAGCTCCTTTGGAATTGTTATGGAAATGGATCCTATGCTCAACTTTTTGATTCTCGCTCTCATCCTCTTGGAAACGAGGATCTCCACTGTGGGAAGAGGGAGGTAGAGGAGGAGGAGGAGCTCCCTCATGTTTCTGACGAGGGGCTTCCCTATAAGGGGCTCCCAAAGGGTCTCTTAAGGGGATGCCCAATTGGGAAGCTCCTTGATGCCCAGGGCAAGGAGATCCTCTGCCTTGATGTCTTCACGACTGTGAACCTCCTTGTTCTCTAGCGAGCATCAACAATAAGATTTGCTGATGTTGTGCTACGAGTTATTGCATTGTTTCTAGCATCTGTTGTGCATTTGAAACATGATTAGTTGGTGGGGGCCAATCTCCTCCTCACGTAGTATATTGCCTTCGGACTGATTCATGAATCTGGTGATGATCCCCATAGGTACAAAAAAAGGTGGTTGGGTGAGAACTTTGTCGTTTTTCATAGACGGTGCCAAACTGATGATGCACAAATTGATTTTGTGCATCACCGGTCGAGTGATTAATAATTAATGCAGTAATTAAGTAAAGAGAGTGAGTAACATTAGAAAGACAAAGATATAGAATGGTTCGGTCAACGTTACCTACTCCACTATGAAGGACTAGGATGGCATGGTGTTTATTACTTCGAGTAGAATAAGGAGATCAGACGAGAGCAATGAGAGAGATAAGAGTGATAGATGATGTGTTAATGCCCCCAAGTATTGGAGGGACTTACAACCTTACAAAATTCTCTCAGCTTTTATGTATAAAGTACGGCAATAAATAGTTTATATATATATTAAATATTAATAAATAATATTAGGTATATGTTTACCTACATTAAATACCATCTCAATTTTATCAAAATTATATTTTTATAGTCTATATTACATTAAAGAATTCAAAAAATAATGTTTGTTTCCAACGATTCGTTGTTTTTGTCTTTTTTTTTTTGGTGCTTCAGAGGGGTCCTCAGCTAGTTGGGATCCCTTATAAAAAAAACACCAAACATGTCAGCCAACAAAAAGTGTAAGATACAATGAGGTGGTGACACAAGAATCACTAGTTCATCGAATTATCTCACACCAACATTGACAAGATGGTCGGCACAACCATTTCCTTCCCTAAGAGTGTGAGATAACATCATGTTCTGAGTCCTGATAATGTAGAGGCAGTTATCAACAAGCACTTTGAAGGGAGGGGAATCTTTCTGCTTTCCAGCAAAAAGGTTGAAGACCTCCAATGAATCAGTCTCAAGAATGCAATTACCATCCAGTTGAAGACTCATCTTGAGTCCTTGAAAAGCAGCCCATAGTTCTACTTTGATGCTAGTTGTATTGTTCAACCTTCCAAAAAAGCCTTGGATTCAAACTTCTTTATAATCCCTAATAATCCCTCCTATTCCAACTAGACCTAGATTCACTTTAGAGATCCCATCTGTATTTATTTTGTATCAACATGCAGGAGGAAAACACCATTTAATAGTTTTGGGAGAGATTCTATTCTTGTCCTCTAACGACATCCCAGATGCTTCAGAGGTGCCTTTAGCAAGGGAAATAGCCATCGTGGCAATAGTGTGAAAATTAGTTTTAATGTTACCAATGCTCTCCTTATTTTTGTCTTTCCAAATACTTTAAATGATGACCATGAACAATTGTGGCCATAGCAGTCTATTCCAGCAAGAGTGGCCTGAGGACATGCATTACTTCTCCAACCAGTATTTGAGATTCAGATTAGAGTTTGCATTTCTCTCTTGTTGGGAGAGATGGTAGGACCAGATATTCTGGGCCTTGCTACAATCCCTCAAGATGAGTGTGGTGGTCTCTATGTGTGGATTACATCTAGCACAAATGGAGTTATTGGTTAAGTGTCTGACAGTTCTAAGGTAATTGGATGGGATTTTATCATGTTTAACACTCCATAAAAAAGCTTTAGTTTCTGGGGAACTTTCAGGTTTTAGATCTAATCCCACTTATCCTCAGTAGTAAATGAGGAACTTTTATTATGAATCATCTTAAAGAAGTTAGAGGAAGAAAACTTACCATTGGTTGCATGACCCCAGTAGGGTAGATCTTCTTGATGAGAGCATTGAGGTAGATGAGTATGCAAAATTTCCATTTGAATATGCAGAGGAAAGATTATATCTATCCTTTGAAGATTCCAAGAACCATCAGGATTAATGAACTCCATCACTTTAGCTTCAGGATCAACATATGGGGAATCATTCATAAACTGAGCTAAAGGTCCCTCTCCCACCCATCAGTCATTCCAGAATCTGATTTTTGTGCCATCACCCATCAACCACTTGGTACGTGTTTTTAAATAATTACTAATTTTTAATAAAGCATTCCAAGTAGGGGAGCCATTGACTATTTTCTTCCAAATGTTGTAGTTATCAAGTATGTATTTAGATCTCATAACATCCACCCATTGGCTATTACTTGGTTGGTTCTTTAAATTCCATCCTATCTGCTAATCCTTAGGCCAAGACCTCCATGGGGATCTGGGAGAATACAAAACATTCCAGTTAATCAAATGGATCTTTCTCCTCTCATTGGAAACTCCTCATAAAAACTTCCTATTTAATTTGTCCATCTGGTCACAGATGGACTAGAGGATCCATTGGGTTTGCATAGCATAATTAGGTATAGTAGCTGTAACAGCTTGGGCAAGAGTAACTCTGCCGGCCAAGGAGAGATTTTGGGCTTTCCATCCAGTTAATCTATTCTAAATTTTATCAATTAAATCCTTAAAGTGATCTTTGGGTTTCATCCTATGTAGTATTGGGATCCCTAGATACTTACCTAAGTTAGTGGTAAGAGTGAGGCCTACTTTCCTGCTAAGGTTTAAGGCTTTGATCCTTCTAACATTTGGGGAGAAAAATGACTCTTGATTCGGCTTTGCTTATATTCATGCCTGAAATGCTACTAAATTTCTCAAGGACTCTTTTGACATAATACAGTCCTTATCAAGAGCCCTGGAAATTAGGATAATGTCATTTGCAAACATAAGGTGAGAAACTTCAGGGCCATTCTTGGTTGCTTTAAATCCTTTCCAATTTCTCTTAATAATTTTTTTCCTAATCATATGACTCAATCCCTCCATGCGAAGGACAAAGAGATAAGGGGTAATGGGTCTCCTTGTCTAAGCTGATAAGTCAACATCGTCCATCACTCCTCATGTCAAGCCATAATTCTCTCATTGATTCTTGGCTACAAATATATGGAAACCATCCTTGATTTATGCTGCAATTACTGTGTAATATAAACCACCCGAGTATATGTATATTCAGTCAATCTCAAGGATTAACTCCTGTTAGTTTCCTTTTCTGTTTTGGAAATTTACTTGTATAAAGCCTTGTACTATTCAGAATCCTATATACAACTTTACATTCAATCATACCATCTTTCATAAGCCATCTTCTAGGTGTAATGGGATCAACGGGGGATCATTCCAAAGAATCGACATATTAGATCCTGTGATACAATCCATAATAAGATTCACCCAGCTACTTGGAAAATCATAATTAATAAGACTTTGATGAAGAAAGGACCAACTAATAGAGTCATAGGCTTTTTTTAGGTCAATTTTTAGAGTCATACCTCTTGCTTTTCCTTTGTTGTTCCTTAGGAAATGGGTTATTTCTTGAGTAATAATGATGTTATCTGCAGCCTACCTTCTAGGAAGGAAATTGCTTTGATAAGGGCCAATTCATTCATTAAGTTTAGGTCTCAGTCTAGCAACTAGTATTTTAGAGAGGATTTTATAGCTGACATTACATAGACTAATGGATCTAAATTGGGTCACTAACGTTGGATTATCATTTTTGGGAAGCAGAGTAATCCAAATTCTATTAATTTGGTGAGGACAAGAGCCTATCTGAAACATTTCCTTGATTTGTTTAACAACATGAATGACCTATTATGTTCCAGTATTTGTGATAGAAGAAAGCTTGAAGTCCACTTGGTCCAGGAGCCTTGTTGGCTTTAATGTAAAGATTGATTCTTTGATTTCCTGGTTAGACAATGGCATTTTGAGAAAGTTTTTATTACATCTCTGATAAGGCTGTTTTCAACCCTGCTATAGGTGAGAATGAGGTGGTATTGCTCACCTTCGCATAAAGATCATTGAAATATTAAAAACAAGATTTTTAAGTTCTTTTGGGGTAGCTGTCCAATTAACTTGTTCATCCTTAAGGGCTTGTTTAGTATTTTTTGGGGAGGGGTTTGGATTGAATTGTCCAAACCCGGGTTTGACCCAAAGATGAGATTCTACATTCAATGCTATCCATACCCATGTTTAGTATGCGCAGAGATATATTATTATTATAATAATATATTTGTATATAAATGACTATTTTGTCCCTTATCAAATTTGTATATATGAGGTATATAGAATATATAGGGGTATAAATTTCATTTGTATGTTAAACTTCCAAATCCACATATGAAACCCACCTCCCCTTTGAGTTTCATGAAACCCAAGTATGAGGGTTTTAATGACCGAGCCGGGTTTGAAATCCTATCCATACTTCATACTTGGCAAACATGGGTTTAAGAGGGTTTACTCCCCAACCCATGTACCCAAACTCCTCAAACCCACATACCAAACAAGCCCTAAGGGTTATTGGTCTATTTTTTCTTCTTCTTGGTAGAGTAGAAATATGGAAGAATTTTGTATTTCTATCCCCCCGAGTGATCTAGCTAGCTCTCGTTTTTTGGTGCCACAACATTTCTTCTTGTTATAGAGTCAAGTTATATTCCTGAAGCAGGGTTTCCTCTAGATTTTCTAGGTATCTAGAATATCTGGATTCCTAAGCTTTTTGAATACCTTCTAGTCTTGCCAATTGGTGTATTTTCCTTATAAAAATGTTTCCAAAGCATTTTCTATTCCATTCCTGGGCATCTATGGCTAGTGTCTTTGTTGATTCGATTAGTAAATTATTGGATTTTTTCCATGCTAAGTCCACTACATCTTTGAAGCTTCCCTTAGTGGTCCAAGAAAATTCCAATCTGAAAGGCTTAAGCTTGGGGGAGTTTTGAAGAATACCAGTGGTATGGATTAGAAGGAGACAGTGATCAGAGCTAGTTCTGTGTAGATTCTGAACTTTGGCTTTTGGGAACATCATATTCCACTCAGTATAGTAAGAGCTCTATCTAATCGAAGAAAAGTGTTTGCTACATCTGGGGGTGGGAAATAGGTGGGTTGGGGTGGTTATGAGTTGGGTTAAATTGGATTGGCCTAAAATCAATCCAATCCATTTTTCACTCACCTAGTAAATGAGTTATAATGGGTTGGATTTATAACGGGTTGGGTTAAACCAATTAACCCATAAAGTAATTAAAATTCTTAATAGACACATTAGTACACTAAAATACACACACACACACACATATTAGTAATGCTCTAAAATACAAATATACACACACACATTAATACACCAAAACACATACAAATTAATACATTAAAAATATACACTAAAATACACACGCATATGCTAACATAAAAATTAAAACACATTTAATAAAAAAATACACACATAATGGGTGGTCCGTGGGTTAACCCATAGGTCATGGGTCGACCCATAGGTTGTGGGCCGACCAGTGGGTCATTCATGGTGTACTAGTGTGTGTGTGTTTTTAGTGTACTAGTGTATGTATGTTTAGGTGCATTATTGTATATGTGTGTATATTTGGTGTAATAGTGTGTGTATTTTTTGGTATATTAGTATATTTATTTATTTTTATTACTTGTGTTATTTAATAAAAAGATAAATACTCAACCCAATGGGTACTCATTTGTAATCCATACTAACCCATTTAATTAAAATGAATCATATTACCCAACCCATTTAAACTCATATTAATTAATATAGGTACTCAACCCATTTATTTATGGGCGAGTTGTGCAGATTAATAGATAATGAGTTAAGATTGTCACCTCTAGCTACATCTTTCCTTTTGCTAGTTCAGGTGAGTTTAGGCCCGTTATATCCTAGATCCAAAAGACCACATCTGTTAACTCTCAGTGATTTTCAGGTATCTGCCTATGTTTCTTGGTGCAAAACTCTTTCTTTCTGAAAGACTTGAGTAGTCATTGAGGTCTCCAGCTACAAGCAATGGTTAATTGAAGCTGTCCCCAACTCTACTTAGGTTATTCCAAAGATGCTCCCTTAATGTTGTATTAGGGTTCCCATACACTGCTGAGAAAATCCAAGCATCGAAGTTAACTTTAGAGATAAATGCATAAATAGCTTGGTTAGTAGTTTTAATGATTTTTACTTGAACCCTAGCTGGGTCCCATAAAAGCCAAATACCTAGGGTTGTCAAAATTTGACGCGACACGATTAACCGATACGAATCGACACGAATTAAGCGGGTTTGGATGAGACCTTAACGGGTTTGAGTAATAAACGGGTTGACATGCCAAACACGTTTAATATATGGGTCGTGCTCGGGTGAGACCTATCAAACCGTTTATCATACGTTTACCCGTTTAAATAAAATTAATATAATAATAAATTAATAATTATTTTGAAAAAATTAACAAGAAAAAAGAAGTAAAGAAATCAATACAAAAAAAAAAAGAAAAAGAAGTAAAATAATTGTTCAAAGACAAAGGAGGGGAGATGTGGAGTATTTCCAAGGCAAATGCAAGTCAATGTCTTTTGTTTTTGCCCTACATTAGAAAATGAGAAGAGAGAGGGAAGGTTGAGTTGCCTATAAAAAGGCAATGACCTCTGACTTTTTTCTTTAAGCCTTCAAATATGATTTTTTTATGAGATTTTACTAAAAATTCATCTTTTTTGAGATAAGTACACTTGAAAGTAAAAAAAAAATTAAGAATTAAAATTTATTGATATAATTATTTTTAAATTAAATGGGTTAAACGAATCGTGTCGTGTTACCCGTTTATTAAACAGGTCGTATTCGTGTTAAGATTTTTCACCCATTTATTAAACGTGTCGTGTACAAGTTTACACATTTTTCACCCGTCACCCGTTTAACCAAACGCGTTTGACACCCCTACAAATACCCCCTGATCTCCTTAGGGGTTCCACAAATTCGGAACCAATTAGTTCAAACTGATGAAATAAGCGATTCATTGCTCTAACTATAAGAAAAATAATAAAAATAATTTATTTGATTATGTTCCAACTTATAATTTATTGAATAAAATAAAAATTATTATCAATATTCTAATCGATATTTACTATAATTTGGAATTAGTTAGGTAAATACGGACAAACATATAAGGTTAATAACACTTTTGATAACTAAAGATGCATTTTTTGTTAGTTTAGTCCTCAATATATAAATTTTGTCAAATTGGTTTCTAAAATATTCAGTTATTGTTTAAATAATCCCTAATTAGACAGTCCATTAAGTTTTTTGATGGAAGTGACCACGTGTCATTTCGTTATATATAATTATGTGATCAGCACGTGATTACTTCTGTCAAAATTTAATAGACTATTTGTGTATGGATCATTTAAGCATTAATTAAATACTTTAGGGATTAAATTGACAAAATTAATATAATGATGACCAAACTAATAAAACGTGCATATTTTAGGGACTATAAGTGTTATAAACCCTAAAATATAGTATATTACTCTATAATATATGTTTTTAAAAAATAAATTCTAAAATTCAAGTTTTACTTAAAAATACACTACAATATTTTTATATAAACTCTTAATAAAACATGAAAAGTTTGTTGTGATTGAAGATTATGTTGATTTAACATAAATTATTTAAAAAAATTACATAAAAGATTATTTTTTATCTTAAAAATAAAATGGTTAAAATTTTAGATAAAAAAATACACAAATGTAAGCATAATGCTATATTTATATTTGAAATGAGTAATATTAGATTGATGAAATTTTTGAAGATTTTTTGAAAATTTTATTAAAAACTATAGTGATGCATATATGTTTTAAAGGTAATGTAGTCAATTAAAAGTTTTTACAGATACTGATATTTATATATAGTAAATAGAGAATTAAAAGAGATGTTAGAGAGCAATTTAGAGATTTAAATACATAATAATATAATTGTAATTTAGATATTTAACTATGCAAAGATAATGTTGTATTTAATTTTTTTTATAATGATAAAATAGTAAATCAAATTTTTTTCACTTAAGATACTTTTATTAGAGTATTTTCAACAATGACTCAAATTTGAGTCTAAATTTGAGTAAAAAGCTGAATTTGGTATAGAACACTCTAATGAACAAACTCAAATATCTACTCAAATCTTTAAAAAAAAAATTTTATTTTTTCAAAACTCTTTTATTTTTTAAGTTTTTCCTACCAAAACATTTTATCCTCTCTCATTTTCTTGTCTTCATTACGTCCCAATATTAAAATAGAAAATAAAAGGCTCCCAAATATTAAAACTTATTTCTTACAAATTTCATCAATATTAACCAAAATAAAATTCATAATAATAACTTCTTTGAGTGGTAGATTCGTAAATGTTTTATTGTCTAAAGCAAGGGAATTTTTTAAAATATCCACTCAATATTAATTTAATATCAATTAAAAATATTTATTGCCTTCGATCCGTCTAAAGAAACTTCTGTCTAAAGAAATTCTATATAAGAGCTGAGAAAGAGAGAGATTTTTTGAAAAATTAAAGTTTATGAGAAAGAAAAAGCGTAGAGAGAGAATAGGTAAGAAGAGGTGACGTGGTCGACGACTTTGAAGATAAAGGCAAGGGAGACAAAAACTTGTTCCATTCAAGGAATCTTTTAGATTTGAATAAGATAAAAAATTATTGTTAGAAATTATATATAAGATTTGAGTCTCTATCAATTTGAAAAAAAATTTTGAGTCACCTTGACTCAAATTTAAATTTGAGTTAAAGATGGTGTTAGTAGTATAGACATATAAGTAGTTCTGTATTTGTAATCTCGTTCTTGATAAACTAATTAATTCAAACCCAAAGGACACGCAGATGGTGATGTAATACGATCCAATCCATGTATGATACGTGGCATTTAATTTCATTTATGTTGTCCCTTGCCCAATCATACTATTGAGTAGAAAAATGATCCGTAGATTAGCACATTTGACCAATTGGATAAAGTCAACAATTATGGTGATTGGTTGATATGACATGTGTCAATTTTTTAGTAAGGGAGTACATGGGGAATTGCGTCGAATGATGTCATGTTCTGGTCTCAAAGACTTGGTTGACAAGTATTTCGTGGGCCCACTTTCTAGAAAAGTATTTCGTGGGCCCTGTTCAGATAAAATGTATTTCTTGGGCACCAGGTTATTGGTTTTCACCGGTGATAACAGGTTGTGGGTTCGGGCGGCTGAGGTTGCTTTGGGTGCGGCTCCCACATGGACTTTTCATAAGGCCAATTTAGTGTGAACACTTTTGATGAGACCATACAATTTCTTTTCTTTTTTTTTTTTTTTGGGTTTGGGTGAGACAACAATTTTGACTTCTTCAAAAAAAAAAAAAAAAAACTAATAAGGAAAAATTTCAATCACACTCTTCCTAACTTTAACCATACTCTATCTTCGAGATTATCTTTCCTATTTTTCTTTTAATTTTCACGACACTCTATCAAATTAAAAGTGTTAATTATAATATAATTTTATTAAATTGCACATGATATGTTTTAGAATTTTTTTTATCCATATTACTTCTAGATTAACATATCTTTAATGAGATCCTTTTTATTTTTAAAAATTTTTTATATATTAAAATTCAGGTCAATTAAAACTCGATTAGTGTTAATTAAAATTTGAGTGGTTTAAAAATTATATTTTTTTACGTATTAAAATTTGAGCCAATTAAAATTCTATTCGAGTTGATTATAATTTATTTTTAATCGGCTCGAATCAAATTTAATTAACTCGAATTGAATTTTAATAGATATATAAGAAATATAAATTTTAATCGATTCAAATGTTAATACTTAAAAAATAAATTTTAATCAACTTAAATTGAATTTTAATTGACATAAATTTTAATAAGAAAAAAAATATAAATTTAAATTGACGCGAAGTAAATTTTAATACTAATAGTTCAAGTAGAGTTCAAATTAGCTCAAATTTTAATACTTAAAATAATTAATTAGCTCGAATCGAATTTTAATCGGTTCAAATTTTAATATGTTAGAAATAAATTTTAGTCGACGAAAATGTAATATGTAAAAAAATGAATTTTAATCAACTTGAATTTTAATAAAATTTTATGTAAAAAGATTATTTAAGATTTATGTAGGGATAATTTTAGTATTTTGACTGATTTTCTTTTCATTTAGAAATGATGGCTTAACAACAAGGGATGTCAGTAATGTTTAAATATAAACTAAAAAGAGTATTACTGATGTTTTGAATAATAGAAGAAAAATCCTTGAATATATGATAAATTAAAAAGGGTGTGACTAAATTTTTTCCAAATAATAATAATCTATGTGGTGACGTATTGTTCAATTGTGTAATATTAAAATTTATTCAACTCAATTCATATGTAATCTTATATACTCGAGTACGTGTTAAAAAATTATTTTGGGTACTAATGTTTATGATGATTATATATTACCAAATTTTATATTTTTTGGTATTGTACTAAAAGTTATTATTTTTTTTAAGAAAGTTATAATTAATTAAGATAATTTATAATTGGTCATGAAATGTTGTGATTGATCATTAATCATCTGAATGAGTTGTAATATCTCTTTTACAAATTATAATTTTTATGATCGACTAAAATATTTTGAAATCAATGACGTCGGAAACTTACACCTCAAGTCATCGATTACTTTTTTAAATTCAACGATTAATAATAATGGCTTGAGCTAATTTAAAACACGTCTTCAAAAAAATAAGTGTGACTATCACTTATGAAATGTGAAAAAAATTGAAATTAAGATATTTAAATTATCTAACAATGTCTAACTACTTGATGATTCCTAATATTTCGTACCAAAAATGGTTACTTTCACCTCAAGTTTAAACCGTGAATCAAAATGCCAAGTAGTCTAAATCTGATTAATCAGCCCCTCGTAGTTTGAGAGTCGTAGAAAAAGAAAGTGCAAGGAAAGAGGGCATTGGAAAAAAACATAAAAGTCCTGTTCAAAAAAAGAAAAGAAAGACATAAAAGTCAAACCAGGAGTCAGGACTTAGGAGATCTTGCAACGAAGACCAATTACGAGTGAGTCACCTTCCCATACAAGAAAGACTGACCGGTTGTCGCCGGTCAACATCGGAGTATCATCGGCCCAATGACGCCGTCACTCGTGTACTGCTTCAGCGAAGGTTCTGGCAAGCTGCCTTACAGAAGACAAGTCTCTTCAGTCTTCACTCTCTTTTAAAGAGGACCTTGCCTCTTACATTGACAAAGTTCACATCTCTCCCACCTTTCACTACTCTCTATCATCTTCTCAGGTATCTAATAAACAAAGTGCCTTTTTCGTCTCTTTCATTCCTCTTCTTCTACAGATTAATGAAATACAATGGATGCTTTTAGCTGATTTTAATTTGATTATGATATTATAGCATGTTTTCTTTCCTCTGATCATTCCTCTCTTTCACGCTTAGGGATTTGTTATTTGCTGTTTCATTGATAAATCTTCCTTATTTTTCCCAAAAAAGAGATAGTATATATATCTAGACCTATAACATGTTTGGGTTTCATGTATTTGTATGCCTAATTATGAGGGTATGTTTGCAGCTGATTTTAATTTTGTTTGGTGTGATCAGTTGTGGTGGTTATAGGGATTTGAGAAATTTGTTTTCAAATGATTTGATTCAGGGATCTTAGTAGCTTTGGGCATATCTTAGTTGTTTTTCTCTCTAAATTCCCTTTACGATGGCAGGGTATTGCTTCTCTTCTCCATGGTAGGTACCGTAGGGTAGGCCCAGTAAGGTCCTAGCTGTATAGACAGATTCTGTCTCTGGGTATTTTTGTATAGACAGATTCTCCATGGTAGCATTACTCTTTTTGATATCTCTCTCTTTTTTTTTTTGGTGGATTTGCTTTAGGTGTTGTTAATTTAACATAATTGGTATTTTGAATGTAGATTACTTCTCGTTCGTTGATGTGTGGCTTCTATGTTCTATCACGCTGTTGATCTATGCTTGAACGTTTAAAGAATCCACTTATTTTCTACTTTTTAATTAGGTTGAGGCTTATAGGGGGTGACTTTTACTTTGATTTATATATAGGGTGTTTGAAGCATCCATGGTTATGGATCCACACTTCAGCGAATTCTCTGATTCAGCAAATGGTTTCAATTTTGATGATGCCACCATTTTACCCAGTTTTGACGAGTCTCAGAACCTCACCGATGTATTTGAAATTCAAGATGGTTCCTTCGATATCAGTTTCATGGATGGTCTTTCCCTTCCTACCAGTCCAGATTTTGGCACTTTCACTTCCTCTTCAAGTGTAAGCTCGGAACTGAACTCCCCAGATGATCATGACTCCGATCCTGTGCTCAAATTCCTTAACCAGATATTGTTGGAAGAGAACATCGAGGAGAAACCCAGCATGTTCCACGATCCTTTGGCTCTACAAGCCACCGAGAAATCATTGTATGAGGTCCTTGGTGAGAAGTATCCTCCTTCGCCCTACCATCCACCCTCAATGTCCATTGACCAAAATGTTGAAAGCCCAGGGGATTATTTTGGAAGCTCCAATGACACCACAAACAGCAGTGGTAGTGGTGGAACTTCCATTGATGCTCATAGGATTGTCGACCCTGGAGATTATATGTTGTCCGTGAGACAAAGTCATTCTTTGGAGTATCCTTTCCAGTCAAATTTGCAGACTAGTACAAAGTGGTCATTTGGCACTGTAAACAGTTTCAGTGATCATGCTAAAAGCCAATGGGACTCTTCTGCAAGTCCTGATCTGGTTCCAAATATTTTCAGTGACAGGGAATCTATCTTACAGTTTAAGAAAGGGATGGAAGAAGCTAGCAAATTCCTTCCTAGTGGTAATCAATTAACAATAGATTTGGATAGGTACAACTTGCCTCTAGAAACGAGGGAAGCAGCTCCAGAGGTTGTAGTCAAGATGGAGAAGGACAAGAGGGATTATTCACCTGATGGCTCGAGGGGAAGGAAGCACCATCATCCGGTGGATAGTGATTTAGAAGAAGAGAGGAGTAGCAAGCAGTCAGCGGTTTATGTCGAAGAAGCCGAGTTATCAGAGATGTTTGATAAAGTTCTCCTTTATAATGATGAGAAAGGGGTGCATGCGTGTTGCGATAGCTATACTGGCGATAGCTATACTGACGAGGAAGTGGAATCTCTAAATGGGCCAGTCAAGTCCCTACAGCAGAATGGACAACTACAGGGATCTAGTGGTGGAAAGACTCGTGGTAAGAAACAGGGCAATAGAAGTGAAGCTGTGGATCTGAGGACTCTTTTGATTAACTGTGCACAATCTGTTGCTGCTGATGATCGCAGGTCTGCATTTGAACAACTAAATCAGATTAGGCATCATTCTTCACCTTCTGGTGATGCTTATCAGCGGCTGGCCTGTATCTTTGCTAACGGTCTTGAGGCACGTTTGGCTGGCACTGGTTCCCAGCGTTATGCAGCC
The DNA here is from genome assembly GCA_023539305.1 of Ilex asprella. Lineage (NCBI taxonomy): Eukaryota > Viridiplantae > Streptophyta > Magnoliopsida > Aquifoliales > Aquifoliaceae > Ilex > Ilex asprella. Next base: position 15,850,657 of record CM042195.1, read on the forward strand.
CTTGCTTCCAACAAGAGGATTTCAGCAGCTGAGAAGTTGAAAGCCTACCAGCTCTATTTTTCAGCCTGTCCATTCAAGAAGATTTCGATGTACTTTGCAAATAAAACAATTTTTAATATGTCATCCAGTGCTTCAACGCTGCATATTGTAGACTTCGGTATCTCATATGGTTTCCAGTGGCCCATGGTTATCCAACACCTTCCAAACAGGCCTGGTGGTCCTCCAAAGCTTCGAATTACTGGAATAGAGCTTCCCCAACCTGGTTTCCGACCTTCAGAGCTACTTGAGGAGACAGGGCGTCGTCTAGCAAAGTATTGTGAGCGCTTCAATGTTCCCTTTGAGTATCATGCCATAGCAACACAGAATTGGGAGACAATCAAAGTTGAGGATCTCAAGATTCGGAGCGGTGAGATACTTGCTGTGAATTGTATGTTTCGATTTGGTAACCTCCTTGATGAGACAGTAGCGGTAGACAGTCCAAGGGATAATGTTCTAAAATTAATCAGACAAATGAATCCGGATATTTTTGTCCACTCTCTTACTAGTGGATCTTACAGTGCTCCCTTCTTTGTCACTCGGTTCCGGGAGGCGCTTTTCCACTACTCTACATTGTTTGATATGTTAGATACTAATATATCCCGTGACAATCAGCTGAGGAAGGATTTTGAGCAAGAGTTTTACGGGCGTGAGGCCATGAATGTCATTGCTTGTGAAGGCGCGCAGAGGGTTGAGAGGCCGGAGACATACAAGCAGTGGCAGGTTCGCACAATGAGGGCCGGTTTCAAGCCCCTTCCATTGGAGCAGCATCTCTTGAAGAACTTGAGGGGTAAAGTGAAGGCGGGGTATCACCAAGATTTTGTTTTCGATGAAGATAGTTATTGGATGTTGCAGGGATGGAAAGGTCGAATTATCTGTGCTAGCTCCTGCTGGGTACCTGCCTAGAACACTCTCTATTGCATTTTATGAGACTTCATAGATATGGATACACACACTCGGTCATTCACTCACCCAACAAGCTCAAACACATGAATGTTGATGTATGTATGTATGTGTATTCAATTTTGTATTACATATGTTTAGACGAGATTAGCAATTCGACTCTCAAACTATAACACTAGTTTTAATTCAGTCCTTAAATTAAATTTATGTCTATATGTTTGAGTGTGGCCTAATTAATCATCATCATAAGCTAAACTCAGGAGAGCAGTCTGAATGTCGGGTATCACCCAGATTAATAAAGGGGAAATTGGAAGGGGGTACACCAAAATAGACTTATTTGGTTAAAAGTACACAGAAAAAAATGTAAGGTTATTAAGTCATTAATTTGGATACTTATTTGTATC
>CM042195.1:15861676-15879554 GCA_023539305.1 Ilex asprella
GTATATATATTGTATGATTAAATTTTTTTTTCCATTTTTTGTGACGCAAATTTAGTAATCAATTTTTTATATTTGAGTTTTTCTAGTATATTTTTTCAATGGATAATATGACTAATCCATTTAATCTTTCTTATGCTATAGTTGATCATAAGTAGAATTTTATGAGTTTTAATTTTGAAAAACTTGATATATTTCAAAATAAAAATTCTTGTCAATAAAATATATTTTAAAATAAAAAATAATTATACTAAGAGAACAATTTAATATGTTATAAAAGTCAATAAGAATTAAACATAATATCACCTGATAAAAAAAATTGAATAAGCTTTGAATTGACGATTTGTTCGCCTCACAAATCATCTGCTATTTCAAACTTTCACAATAAAAAAGAATAATTGAATTAAATTAATCCTATCAGTAAAAATATTAAAAAAATTTATTACTAATCAAACAAATATATACGTTTTCAATTTAATCTAGGTTGCAAAAGAGAGATACATAATTATGCTATATAAACTTTTTTTTTACTTGGGAGAGAGAGAGAGAGTAGACTTTTAGACTTTAATTTTGAAAAAATAATTTTTGCCTTTTTTAGAACTTTAAAGTATTTTAACCATAGGAAAAAGTGAGAGAGGTGTGAATTGAGCCTTTGATTTAGTCTAGGCCTTGCAAGAATTTTCATTAGATTTTACCATTTAAACCAAATTTTTTGGTCCAATTTAAATTACAATTAAAGATTATATTTATTATTTAAGGGCTCTCTTTTTTGGGGCCCTAAGCAGTTGCTTAAGTGATCTTTATATTGTGCCGACCCTAATTTCTTGGCCCACTTTTATTTTATTTTATTCTTAGCATGTGGGACAATAGGCCTTGTTTAAATTTCCAACACACAAGTCCCCTTATTTATAGGTTAACTATGCCTTAATGGGACTCTATAAACCTTGCACACGATACCAACCGTCCCTCATTCCGCTAGTGGGTTGTCCACTAACTCTATGTTTTGGCAATCGGTTAACTCTCTCCCCCCCTCTTTTTCTTTGTTTTTTTTGGTCAAGAAATAAAATTATATTAGAAAGCTAAACCGAGGGCATTACAAGGTTGAATTACATCAAGACTCTCATGATCTGGGGTGGTAGCTCATCCACCCAGCTGTTAGGTAGTGTCCCAGTTCTTGTCTGTGTAGCTGCACTATGTGCTGCCATGTTTGCCTCTCTTCTGATTACTTTGAACTGTACTTGTGGGATGTGTTTCTTATACTCCCAAATATCCTGCAATATCGGTTCAATCTCCTTTGTTGATCCTCTAATTCTCTTGTTGATCGTGTCCACCACAACCTGGTAACCTTCCCGTAGAGCTAGTTTACATGCTCATCTAACTACTTCTGCTTCAGTCATCAAAGGTCTTCTAGCCATTAAAGGTCTGGCTTCTCCATTCACCATTAATCCCTCATGATTCCTTGCTGTTACTACTTAACCCGTTTCCCCAATGCCCTCATCGTATGCCCCATCATAATTAAGCTTTATCCACTGTCGTGGTGGGGACTCCCATATCTGTTCCTTAGCTTCTCTGCCATTTTTTTAGCTCTGCATCAATCTGTTGGGTCTCCTCTGCTGCCGTTACCACTTGGCTTAGAACCCTTCTGCCTTTGGGTAGTCTTTGCTTATATACCCATTCGTTACGTGCCTTCCATCAAAAACAACATATGTAGGTCTGTAGCGATTGTCCCTCTTTGTGTTTTAAGCCCTTGTCCATTACCTTGTGAATTTGTTCCTCCAGTCAATCTTCAATCCTACTCACCTTGTATCTATCAACGTCAATATGAAATGGGGATGTCCTCCAAACCTCACTTGCCCAAGGGCATAGTAGTAGTAAGTGCTCCATAGGCTCTTCCTCCTCCCCACATATGGGGCACAGTGGAGAGGTAGATAGTTTCCTTCTCCATAGATTCCATCGTGTAGCTAAAGCACCATTCGCCACCTTCCACATAAACATCCTAACTTTTTGCCTTGCTGGTAAGTTCCATATGATCTTCCAAAGGTATTGTGGGCCTCTATAGGATGTAGAAGCATGTAGGTGTTCCTTCCCGTCCTCATTCCAGCTCAATTGTAGGTGATATCCATTCCTCACTAAGTAGCACCCATTGCTCGAATGTGTCCATCTTACTCTATCAGTTTGTTGTGTTTCGCTGAGAGGTATTTCTAGGATGCTCTTTGCAATATTAGCTGGGAAAGAAGCCAGGACCAGCTCTTTATCCTATCTTTGGTTAGGGACTTGTATCAACTCTTGCACCCTTCTCATCCTACTGTTATGGGTGTTAACAATTTGTTTATGCCCCATTACCCAGGTATCCTCCCAACAGTTAACTTGACTTCGATCCCCTATCTGCCAGTAACAACCTATTTGCAGCAAGTCTCTGCCTTGTAGTAAGCTTTTCCAAATCCAAGAGTTAGTAGCTCTCAATTTTGCTTTCCAAATGGATCCTTGTGTAAAATATTTTGCCTTGAGAATTTGCACCTATAATGTTCCTGGGTCTTGCATCATCCTCTAAACTTGCTTAGCCAACATGGCTATGTTGAAGCTTTCCAAGTCTCTAAAGCCCAATCCCCCCTTTCTCTTACCCTTAGTTATGTGCTCCCAGTTCCTCCAATGTATCCCTCTTTTCCATGTAGATTTGCTCCACCAGAATCTTCTAATACATGCAGTTATTTCTTGGCAAAATCCTTTAGGTAACATAAATATAGACATGGCATAAGTAGGTATTGTCTGCACCACAACCTTAATCATTACCTCTCTACCAGCATGATTCAAAAGCTTTTCCTTCCATCCTACTGTTTTGCTCATTATCCTATCTTTTAGCCCTGCTAACACTTGCCTCTTTGATCTTCACCACTCCGTCGGTAGCCCCAGGTATTTACCTATTTTCAACATTATAGGTATCCTAAGTTCTACTGCCAACTCCTGTTGCACATGGGCTGGGGTATTTCTGCTAAAAGTCATTCCAGACTTATTTAAGTTCACTAATTGACCAGCATCATAGCAATACTGGTTCAATACGTCCATTATTACTGGACATTGATTCCTAGTAACAGTGGAGAAGAATAATGAATCATCCGCAAACAGTAGGTGAGTCAAACAGGGAGCACTCCTATTGATCTTTAGCCCTTTGAGGGACCCATTTACTAAGGCTTTTTGCATCAAGGCAGTGAGACATTTAGAGATCAGAATGAATAGGTAAGGTGAGAAGGGTTCACCTTGCCCCAACCCTCTAATTGGTGTAACTTTGTTGCTTCTTCCCCATTTACTAATATGCTATACCTAACCGTTGTTACACATTGTATCACTAATGACACCCATTTGTGCTCAAATCCCAAAGTAAGGAGCATGTCCCTAAGAAAATCCTATTCTACTCTATTGTATCCTTTGGCCATATCCAACTTCAGTGTCATTTGATATTTTCTAGTTCCCCTCCTCTATCTCATGGAATGCAGCACCTCCTAGGCAATAACAATATTATCCTGTATTAATCTTCCTCCCACAAAGGCGCTCTAATTTTGCGACACCAGTTGAGGCATGAAAGGTTTGAGCCTTGAAGCTATTAGCTTAGAGATTATCTTATAAATAAAATTGCAACAAATAATGGGTCTATATTCTCTTATACGTTCAGGGTTTGGCACTTTTGGGATTAGAGTTACATTTGTTTTCATTCAATTCCTTTAACAAGTATCCAAACTGAAAGAAAGAGAGGACAACACTACATACCTCATCCTGAATGATATGTCAGTACTTTTTGTAGAATAGGCCAAGGAGTTCATCAGGTCCTGGTGACTTGAGACTTCCAAGCTGGAAAGTTGTTGTTTTGATTTCCTCTATTGTAGGAGTCTTCATCATCTCCTGGGACATTTGTATTGTAACAACTTGTGGGATCAACTATAAAATCTGTGAGTAATTTCTCTCCCTTTCGGTTGTGAATATCATCTGATAATGCTCTTCAATTAATGTCTTTATCTACTCTTTCTCTATTACCCACTCATCATTTGTACCTTTGAGCATGGTGAGCCTGTTCCTCTATTTGTTCTGTACCGTGGTTGCATGAAAATTTTTTTAGTTTCTGTACCCCCCACTTCAGCCATGATCTCTAGCCCCAATATTTTTCTTCTATTTGCCACACCTTTTCTAGATCCTGTTTGACCCTCCTAATCTCATCTTGGGGTACATTCAGATACAAGAGATTTTGGAGTTTCAACAACTCGTTCTCGAGGCTATCAATTTTTCTTCTGTTATTAGCATACTTCTTGGAACTCCACACCCCTCAGTTGTCTTTGGCAGCTTCGTAGTTTCTGTCTTAGCTTGTACATTCTAGATCCCCATGCTTCTTCCCTCCAACTTTGTCTAATCACCTCACTACACTATTCTTCATCTGTCCAGTATGCCTTAAATTTGAAATGTTTCCTTGGTTTATGGATTATAGGCTCTGTATCAAGTATCAATAGGGAGTGGTCTGATCCAACTGCTGGATTTGTTGTTACAGTAGCTTTTGGAAAAAACATTCTCCAATTGGTTGAGCCTAGTGACCTATCCAGCCATTCCCTCACATTGGTCACTCTTTCCCTATGATTATCCTAGGTAAACCTGCAGCCTTTACTTTCCAAGTCAATGAGACCACTATTATTCACAAATGCTCAAAAGCCTCTCATCTTGTATGGGGTTCTTTCTCTCTGCCCCTCCTTCTCACTATTGTTGGCGATGTCATTAAAGTCACCCATACAAAGCCAAGGAAGGTCAAGGCTCCTCCCATAGTTACTGAGCTTCTCCCATTGCATGCGCCTTTTCTAATACTCGGGGTGCCCATTCATAAAACTTAGGTGCCACGGCCCCTTTGTTCCTTTTGCTTTAAACAAGATGGCCACATGATTATGATCATATCCAGACACTTCCATTTTAGCCTCTCTCTTCCACATGATATATATTCCTCCTGCTAAGCCAATTGGTTCCGCAACTAATTTTTCTTCAAATCCAAGTTCCCTTCTAATTTTCTCCACCCTGCCTCGCTGTATCTTAATTTCACTAAGGCATACTACCCAGGGTTTATATCAGACACATAGGTCTTTTAATGTCAAAATTGTCAAGGTCATCCCTAACCCTTGGCAGTTTCAAGCTATAAGCATCATGGGGGAGTGTTAAGGCCCATCTCCTTGGTCAATTTAACAATTTTCTCTATCCATTCCATACTCAATTCATGCATCTGCTCTATTCCCTCCACTATCTGTTGTTTTATAGCTTTTCTCCCTCTATATCTTCTGACTGTCTTATGCATTGTAGTAGTAAACATTTCTATAGTGTTTTAGTTTCCCCCATTAGTAAACCCTTGCTTCCCTTCTGGAATCTGGGGGTTAGTACTCCTCACTAGGCCTTCTGCTCCATTATCTCTTTCATTGGGCTTTTTTGGTAAGAAAGCAAACATCTCATCTTTTCTGTTGTACACCTTTGCTTTTTCCATATACTCATCATACATGATTTATCTTTTGAGGTAGAGGCTCTGAACATATACGCCATACAGTGATCAACCAAAACTTCGGGTTCTGACAGTGGTAACTCTTCAAATCTCTTCACAAACTCTGATTTGGAGGTATGGACGGTTGAACTTCTCTTGGTAAGCTGGTGATGTTGGGTTGTTTGGGGTATGGCTTGAATAGTCCTCCTCTGTAGGGTATCTGAGGTGTTTTTTTTCGAGGGCTGGGTGGGTTCTATTGGTTGCTGGATTGGTTGTTTTTTGTTACTGGGTTGTGCTTTATCGGTTACAGGTAGGAGGTTTTGGGATTGTTTATGTTCTATTGGTTGCACATCTAGTTCATTCATAATCAGGCTTTTAATTTTAGTATTCTATAGGCTTTCAGTTGTTTGTCTTATTGGACTGGACTTTAAGTATTATGCTAGGCTGTAGCTTTAAGGGTTTATTGGTGGGTTTAGGGTTACCAAAAGGGGCACCGACACTCACCTGGCAGTGCTCCTGTGTAGATTCGTCTACCTCTTTGGGACTCATTTCTATCACCTTTATTTGTGTCCTACCACATGTATCTGTCTCATCGATTACCGCTATGTATATCTTACCTTCCCCCTCCATTCCACAATCTGAGGCATCCTCATGATTGGGATCAGGTATGTGTAACTTATACACGCTGCTTGATGTTAAGCTTTCACGTGCCTCCGTCGTTCTTCCCTAAGCGTTGTAAAATCCCACAACCTGCCCCATTTTTTCGCTAAGGTATGGACCAAAGCTTACCTCAGGATCTATAGGAAAAGTATAGTCGCATTCCTGAGAATCATGCCCTATCCTCCCACAATAGTAACAATAATCGCTCAATCTTTTGTACCTCAACTAGATCCATTTTGCAGGACTTCCTTCTCTTGGTAGCCAGAAGAAAGGAACAATATGTTTATTAATATCCAAAATAACCCTTGTCTTGAGATATCCTCTCCAGAACGGCCTTAGTGCAATCCCCGCTTGATTCTTCATCGGCTCTCTCAAAGTTCATGATATAAGCTTTGCATTCTCTGTCGTTATCATTCCAAGGGGTAGCCCATGTGCTTGAATTCCAAAAAGGGTGGAAGTAAAGTTGATTTTTGCTATGGAGATTTATGGGTTCTATTGTCTTAAAACAAGTAACTGCCTTTTGATTGACCATATTTCATGTTGGAGCACCTTTTGCTTCAGGTCTTCATCAGAGAATATGAATATGTATGTATCCATGTCTCCATCCCTTATGCCCATCTTGTACTCTATTTTCAATGCCTTCATCACTATACTCTTGACCCATTCGTATTTAGGGTTTTCCTTGAAAAGATCTTCCCAACCAGGCACGATTGCCTTACGAACTTTACTGTCGATTCATCAGGTTGAAGTTGTATTATTGAGGTTTGTTTTCTGGTGAGATGAGAAGGGTTGTGCTTGGGTTTTCCATTATGTGTGGAGCGAAGAATAAAATGGTTAAAAGGAGTGAGAAGAAGTTCAGAGTATTGAGAAAGGGGTAAAAGGAGGTTCAAAGGATTGAGAAAAGGGTAAACGGAATGAGAAAAGGTTAAAAGGATTTAGACCTTCAGGCAATACTCCACCATTTATGGGGAGGGCGAAAAGCTCTACTTGAGAGAGCAATTTTTTAGTTTATACATTCTCCCCCCCCCCCATTTTAGGGATATAGAAATCGAACCCATGTATTTGATTCAATCAACTAACTCTAAAATTAATCGTTTAACACTCCTCTTCACTCATAGTCCCCGACCAACCCTTACTCTTAATGAAACTCTTACAAGTTTTCACATGTCTTGCATTGCAAAACCTCATGTCCATTATTCATAAGTTCTATATGACTTATGAAATCAATATTCTTTGAATTCCAGGGATTTTGTAAGAGTTTTTTTCTCCTTTTTTTCAATTGCTAAAAAAATTTAGTCTTGATATGGCTTGTATACTAACTTGGATCCTATTTGACTGGCAATCCAAGAAGCATGTGTTGAGTTTGATTACAATTAAAATATTCTAAAGCCAATGGATAATTAGATTTTGCAGCACATCTCCTACATGAGATAAAATTTATCTCTACATATTTGACTTTGAATAGGACAAGAATGCTTTGTCCAACATGGCTTTGAAGTCTTGTGATGTATTGCCAAGAGAATATATATAGCTCATGTCCAGAAGCTTGGTGTGAGACATTGTACCAATTCGAGTCCTTTCGCTAGACGTCAAGAATTCTACCATTGTCAATGTTCGGTGGTTCTAGTTTTATTCCTTTTAGAGTTCTAATTAGGAAGCAATATACATACAGTTATATATAGTCATAGAGTGGGCACATACGTTCTCTAGCTTCTTGTTATCGAGAACGGTCATGTAATTTCCAACCTTTAATAGTGAAATCTTATTGTTGTATTTTGTTCATATACATAAGCTTGCTTATTGTACCGAACCACGTAAATTCTATGTGTTCTATTTTTATATTTCATTGCGTTATTATTTTTCTTGTGACCATGGTTCATAACAAACTAATATCAGAGTTTTGATGTCGGGATGACTATAGCAAATTTTGAGATAGAAAATTTTGATGGTCAAAACAATTTCAGTTTGTGGCAAATCAAGAAGAAGGCATTACTTCAATAGCAGGATTAGGCTAAGGCCGTTGATGGGTCTCTATCCAAGGAGATAGATTTTTCTAAAATTGTTGATATTGAAGATAAATCACGCAGTGCAATTCAGTTGTCTCTTATTGATGAAGTTCTTTGTGAGGTCGTCGATAAAGACAAAGCTGAAGGGATATGAAAAAAGTTAGAGAGTTTGTATATGAAGAAATCTCTTGTCAATCGTTTGTATCTGAAACAACGATTGTATACACTCAAAATGAAGGAAGGTACGTCAATTACTAAGCATCTTGATGAATTTAACAAAATTATTATTATGTTATGCTTATTGCCTGATTCGTTTAATGATTTTATTAATTCAATGTTGTATGGGAGAGACTCTATCTCCTTAGTTGATGTGAAGTCCTCTTTAAATTCTAAGGAGTTGCATACTAAATTGAATGATAAGAGCAGTGATGCTCAGGCTGAGGGTTTGTTCATCAAGGGTTGTTATGATAGATCCTCTAATAATAATAGAGGTCGATCCATTAAAAAAAATTAGGTAAAGAAAAAGGAAAATCTGAAAATTGATTACAATCTAAGAACAAACACGACAATATTGAATGTTTCTACTGTCACAAAATTGGTCATTGTAAGTGTGATTTTCTTAAGTGAAAAATTAAAGGGAGATAGAAAAAATTAAATCCTTCTAATTCTTCTAGTGTTGTTATAGTTTAAATAATATCCTTGTAGTTGTTGTCTATTCTAATAAGGATTGGTTTAGCACCTAATAAGGGAAAATTTCATCTCAACTAATGGAAAGGTTCTAGTTGACACTACCTTTAGAAATGCAACTGTCGACTGACCTGTTAGAAAGAAAGAAAAATTGAAGAAAAATGAGCTAAGATAATCAGTTGTTTCCAACCTGGTGGGAGGAGGAAACGAAATGGATGACAGAACTTATGCTTAATTTTAAAATAGGAATCTTATTTGCCAAAGACTCATTCAAATAGCAGGATTCGTTTAAATATTGTGAAGAAGATGAGACTGCCAAGGGATAAAGATAAGATCCTACCTCGGCAAACCTTATCCGCATAATCAAACAAACTCCTAGTATAGTTAGGATTCTAGATGGCTATCCCAACAGAGGATAAAGTCCACAGAAGTGAAGACTCCTTAACTGAAAGGTGATCATAGAAATTTAAATTACCAGAAAAGTCTAGAGTCCACTCTCCATAGAACACCTATCAAAATGCTATAAAATGAGACCTCTGGAGTACGACCTAGATAAGCACACTAAGCCCAGTTTAATTGGTGCACCTTAACTTTTTAAATTCGGACTTGTGTCGAAGGGTCGATCCCCTAAGCACCCCTCCGTTCTTTTACTTTTTTTTTTCAGGTACCACAACTGTTGAAAACCTCACTTAGAACTCGGGAAAAGGTGTAGCCATGCCCAAATCAACCGCAAATAGGTTTTAGAATAGTTGGACACTTTTTTTTAATCCAACACCACCTATGAGTCAATCAATGGTGGATCAATCTGATGAAAAATAATATTGGTTTCAAGACTATTGGAATAGGCATTATCCAAATTAAGACACATGCTGGGGGGATTGTAAGGACTTTGATAGATGTACGACATATTCTAGAATTAAAGAAGAATTTAATTTCTCTGGATATTTTAGATTCCATCGTTTACAAGTTTTCTGCTGAAGGTGGAGTTATGAAAGTTTGCAGGGTTTCCCTATGTGACAAAAAGTTAAAAAAAGTAATGGTCTCTATGTTCTCCAGGTGATACTGTGATGGGTTCAGTTGGTGTTTCATCTTCAAAAATTCAGATTCAGATACTACCTAGTTATGGCATATGTGCTTAGGTCACATGAGCGAGAAGGGCATGACAGTCTTGTGTAAACAGGGTTTGCTTGGGAAACAAAAAATTGGAAAGCTTGATTTTTGTGAGCATTGTATCTTCAGAAAATAGTGCAAAATCAAGTTCAGTACAACTATTCACAGAACTAAAGGTACAATTGATTATATTTATTCAGACCTTTAAAGTCATTCTCAAGTTCCATCTAAAGGTGGCGCTTAGTATCTTTTGACCTTTATTCATGATTATTCAAGAAAGGTTTGGGTGTATTTTATAAAACACAAGAGTGATGTTTTTTGTGACTTTCAAGCAATAGAAGACTTTGATTGAGAAATCAATAGGCAAGAAAGTCAACCGTCTCAAAATAGATAATGGTTTGAAATTTTGTACAGGCGAGTTTAATAAGTCTTGAAGAAAGAAAAGCATTGTAAGGCATTGTACTGTTCGGTCTACTCCACAACCAAATGGGGTTGCAGAGAGGATGAATAGAATTCTTTTGGAGAGAACAAGTTGCATGCTCTCTAATGCAAGTTTGTTTAAGAATTTTTGGGTTGAGGTTGTCAACATTACTTGCTATTTGGTTAATTGTTCTTCATCCACTACTATTGAGTTGAAGACTAGTCTGGTACTCCTATTGATTATTCTAATTTGAAAATATTTGGTTGCACCGATTATTGTCATATGACTAATGGAAAGCTTGAGCCAAGGGCTAAAAAGTTCATATTTATTGGTTATGTAAATGGTGTAAAATGATATAGATTGCTTCAACTTTAAAAGTGTAAACTGAAGCGCAGGTTGAGCAGAGTAATATACTCTTGGAAAGTCCGAGGTCGATCCCACGAAGAATTGCAACAAAGAAACAGTCACACAAAAAAACTAACAGTAATTCAAGAGTAAAAAGGATTGAATTGAAAAGTTGCGGATTGGAGAAGATTGGATTTGGTAATTAAAACAATATTAAAAATACTAGAGCATTAGGTACTCCCTCTCAACTTTGTACTGTAATAATTAAATACTCAAAGACTTGACTTGAAATGGGAATTAAATGTCGGTTAACCCAATTAACAAATCAAGTGGTTAATCTGAAAGTTGACTACCATGAAACTAAATAATCATTCAATCATATTATTTTATGAAATCATATTAATTCTACCAGCATGGAATAACCAGTGATTTACACGCAGGAAAACTCAAGCAATCGATGTACGTGGCACAACAACTCAGGAGTTTTTACAGCATAAACACTTTGCTAAAATATTAGGAATTAAATTAACACAATAACATAAATCATTAAGTACAAAAGTCAATAAAAATACCGTACTCCGTTGAGAGATTTTTTCCTAGCCCTAGCAGAGCTTTCTAGCCGAATATGATAGAAAGAATGCACAAATAAAAAGATAGAAAAAGGAATTCTTAATCCTAAGATCAGAACCCCTATTTATAATCAAATAAATCCTAGGTATAGGTAGGAGATTTAGGGTTGGCTTGGAAGAAATTCCTTTGCCAAATAGAAGTTTTGTAAGGTCAAATTCCGTGCATTAAATCTTTGCCTCGCGGGTACAATATCTGTCCAGAATTCGAGCTAGAATTTTGCATATTTAGAGGCTGAATCACAAAATTTTTGTGAAATAGACTTTTGTAGTTCTTGGAGTCTTCTTTCCAACCCCGCAAAAATCAGGTCAATCGGATATTAGAGTCAAAAGTTATTATCAAAATACTAAAAATGTGTCAAATTCTTATCTTCTAGAATACTTTCCAAATTCAACTTTAAATGAGTTTTCTTCAAACTTGGACTCTTATAAGGATTGAATTGCTGATTTATCTTCAAGTCTTCCTATCTCAATCTTGACTCTTCAATCCTTATCAGTTATGATTCTTCTTCTAGTGATTGATTCTCTTGCATTAACCATTATTACTTTAAATCAATCAATTTACCTGCAAAAATAAATCAAACAACTAGAAAAAGTTTAAACTAGAAAATCAAGGAATTTAACTCATTTAATCACAAATAATATGCAATTAATCAATCATTAAATATAATAAAATAGCAATTTTGATGGTTAATCACAGATTATGGTGTTCTGATCCTAAATTACCAAAATTTATAGTTAGTAAGAATGTTGTATTTGATGAATCTTCCATGTTTTCTGTAGGGAAAGAATATGGCTATAGCAAGGAAGTGGAACTATAGGTAGAAGCTTGAAAGTACTCCGAGTGAATCTATTACTGATTTTCATGTATCTAGTTCTAGTGATGATCTACAGGAAGAGTAGTCGTATAGTATTACAACTAGCAGGGAGATGAGACAAATGAGACCCCTTCAGAAATATGGTTATGCAGATTTGGTAGCTTATGCATTTACTTTGGCAAAGGAAACTGGTGTTCAAGAGCCTTCCACATATCCAGAAGCTGTCATGGGTAGTGAGTTTGCACATTGGGCCATTGCTATTACTAAACAAATCTCTCCGTAAGTAGACTTGAGAATTAATGAAGTTATCTAAGGGAATAAAGGTTGTTGGTTGCAAATGAGTCTTCAAGACAAATGAATGAATTCTAGAGGTTGAATCTACAAGGTACAAGACACGATTGGTTACAAAGAGATTAAATTAGAGAGACGGTGTGCACGTTAATGAAGTTTTCTCACCAGTTATGAAACATAATTCTATTCGTGTAATGCTTGTCATGGTTACTTCACTCAATTTAAAACTTGAGCAACTTGATGTAAAGGTAGTTTTTGTACATGGTGAGCTCGAGGAAAGTATCTATATGCATCAACTAAAAGGATTTATTGTTCAAGGTAAAGAAGATCATGTTTTCTTGTTGAAAAAATTATTATATGGTTTGAACAGTCTCCAAGGTAGTGATACAATATTTTGACACTTTTTTTTGGTAGATCATAGTTATTCTATGAGTAATTATGATAATTGTGTGTATCAGAGGCATTTGTTAGATGGTTCTTTTATATATTTGTTGCTTTATGTGGTGACATGTTTATTACTGTTAAGAGCATGTTAGAGATTGATTGGTTGAAGAAAAAGTTGAATTCAGAATTTTAGATGAAAGATTTGGGTGCTGCAAAAAAAAAAAATCGGGTATGGAGATTCACGAGAATAGGAAAGCAGATATGTTAAATTTGTCTCAAAAGAAATATATGGAGAAAGTTATTGAGTAGTTTGGGATGCAAAATTCGAAGCTCGTAAGTGCTCCACTTGTTGCTCACTATAGGCTTTCAGTAGTTTTACCACTACAGAGTGAAAATGAGGAGTAGTTTATGTCTCATGTTCCTTATTATAATGTAGTTGGGAGCATCATGTATGCTATGGTTTGCACTCATCTAGATATTTCATAGGCAGTTAGTGTGGTTAGCCGTACATGGCTAATCCTAGGAAGATTCATTGACATGTTGTGAAATTGATACTTCGATATTTGATAGGCAGTACAGATGTTTGTTTGGTAGAAGAGATGATATTGATTCTACAGTTATTGGTTATGTTAATTCAGATTATGCGGGTGATCTAGATAAAATGAGATCTCTGACAGGTTATGTTTTTACTCTTTTTGGGTGCACTGTAATTTGGAAGGCAATCCTACAATCTATAGTTGCTTTGTCTACTAGAAAGACAGAATACATGAAAGTATTATAGGCAGTTAAAAAAACAATTTAATTGAAAGGTTTTTTCTGTGACTTGGGCTTAGAAGAAGAGGTGACTACTGTATTTTGTAGCAGTCAAACTACAATACATGTCACCAAAAATCAAATATATCATGAAAGGACCAAACACATTGATGTTAGACATCATTTCTTTCGTGAGGTTATGGTTCAAGGTATTGTCACTGTGAAGAAAGTTTCTACAACAAAGAACACATCAGATATGTTTACTAAGCCGGTATTAGTGCTCAAGTCCAAGCATTGCTTGGACTTGATTAGTGTTTGCACTATTTGAATTGAACCCTACAGGGTATTTGACGAAGGCAATGGTCAATTTCACATTGATTGGATGGCTTGATGGAATATAAGACAAGGTTGAGATTTGATGATATGACTTTTATCCACTTTAACTTGGATCCTATTTGATCAAGAATCCATGAAGCATATTTTGAGTTTATAGAATTAAAATATCCCTAAGCCAACGGATGATTGGATGGTGTAACACGTCTTCTACATGAGATAAAATTTATCTCTACATATTTGACTTTGAATAGGACAAGAATGCTTTTGTTCAACATTGATTTGAAGTCTTGTGATGTACTGCCAAGAGAAAATATATAGCTCATGTCCAGAAGCTTGTTGCGAGGGGTTGTATCAATTCGAGCCCTTTCACTACCAACGTCAAGAATTCTTCCATTCTCAACGTTGGGTGGTTCTAGTTTTATTCTTTTTGGGGTTCTAATCAGGAAGCAATATACATACATTTATATATTGTACATTTACTAGTTATTTCTCGTGTCAGAAGGTACAAAGTAATAAAAAAAAATAGTCAACAATAAACATATTTGTATTTACACACAAAATTAAATTACAAAGATAGAATAAAGAAAAAGAAATTTAAACACAGGCTATAATTGAGTGCGAGCTGTGGTAGTGATATTAGGAGACAGTGGTGATGGCGGGAGATGATGATGGGATGGTGGTGGTGGGATAGTAGTGGGGTGGTGGTGGTAGCGGCGACAACAGTGGTGATGGTTGTTGTAGAAGACATAGTGGTGGAGGTGGAGCGGTGGGGGTAATGGTGGTGGTAGGGTGGCAACAGTGGTGATAATTGTAGTGGTGGAGCGATAAAAATGATAGTAGTGATGATGATGGTGATGGGGCAGCAGGTGTGATAGTGGTGATGGCGTGGTAAAGCTAAGGTGGTGGTGTGGTGGCGGCAGTGATAGTTGGGGCGGTGGTGGTGGGGTGACGGTGGTGAGGAGGTGGGGGTGGGATAGTTCCAAGTACTATTTTTTTTAAAAGTACTTATGAAAATTTATAAATTCTAAAAATACTTTTAAAAAGTTACCCTAAACACACTCTTATGAGCATATTTTTCCAATTAAATTTGAGATATTAATATTAGTCGTCGGATTAACTTTAAAGTAAAATTTAAAGTGATCTCAACCGCAAAAAGTAAAAGTCATTTTGTTTATCTTTTGAAAATTAAATTGTATTGTACTTTATTATACTAGTTGATGCACACGTGCGTTGCACGTGAATTATTTTGAGAAAAAAAAATATATACATTGTAATCATGTGTCACTTTTTCTAGACACATTCATCATCATATCTCATCTTATTGTTAGTACACTTGAAAATCATCTCAAAATTTGGTAGCCATCTATATTGGAGATCCCCAAAATTCTTTTGTCGTAGATTGGATCTTTTATGGATCTGACTGGGCTGATTTTCTTTCCTTTTTTTTTGGTGGTGATTCAACAGTAATGTCGGCCCAACTGTTATAGAATCGGGATGATCCAAGCAAAGACAACTCAAAAAATTATTCAAAATCCAGCATGCTATAGTTTTCAAAATTCATAAAAGCACTATCTCCATCAATTTGGCAAATTCACTTGTTTGTCATGATTCTCATGACAAAGTCGGTGTGAAATTTACTAGAATCACACGTCTAATAGATATTTGTGCACCAAATCCGAAATGACATCACAACACTTCATAAAGATTATATTCGAGTCCTTTGCCCTCATACACTTCACGCATTCTATCCTTAAGTTTGCAGTCGTTCAGACGAGATGATGACATGATCAATCTATTAAATTACAACTGACAGTCATGCAAATTTATATGCCTCTTCCCTTTTATTTTGGATGAATAGGGTAGTTTAGAAGGCGTTTTTCTATCTACAGTCCACCAGAGCAAAGGGTTAGGCAGGTAATATGGGCCCTCTGACTTCTTACTATGTGTTGTGCGGCTCCCACGAGGCAAATGAAGGGAAGCTCGAAGAGCTCACCCATTAATTATGCTCAAAAAGGTCTCCACAAAATAATACATAAAAGAATACCCATAAAATAATGCCACACAAATTCACATCACATGAAGATAAATATAATTTGGTGAATAACAAGTCAAATAAGCCATTAAAATGGTATTAGCAACCAACAATGAAAAGCTCAGGCATAAATTAAGAACTCTAAAGAAGAGGCCAAAAGTATTTTTTTATAAATCAAAAAGATCTTTACATATGTTTAATTTTAGTAACAATCACTAAAGCCACTTTCCCACAACTAAAGCAATCACTGAAGCCTATATGTCAGAATTAGTTTAGATTGCATTTATATATATATATATATATAGAGAGAGAGGGAGAAGGAGAGAGAGAAAGCGAAGCCAGCATGTCTAAGAAATGAAGTTCACTAAGAAAGAGGGATTGTAGGCTTCTCTCTTTCAAATCATCCCGATTTACTCCTTTTAGATGGGCAACCCCTCTGGATCCCAACTTCATATTCATTGATAGGACCTCATACCACATCTTCAAGTTATCCAAAATCACATGTATACTATGGTATATGAGGTCAATGCCATACATAGAATCCATGGCACAAGAGCTATCTGCAAAATAGTTCTAATCATATTGTTAAAGCTATGAATGATGTTTCCTCTACTATTCCTTCATTCTCATGTTTTCAGTTACCTCTCATGAACCAATTTTAACCTAGGAAATTTTTTATATGCATTTTTCTAAGTCATTCATTATAACTAATAATATCCTTAGCTTGAATTTGTTATGTATCTAAGATTGACAGCCTAAAAACTTATAATTGGGATGAGAATTGTTTTAGTCATCTCAGTTCTCATTTGGGTCCAAGTTATGTGGTTGAAATTCCATTTAAATAAATATTATAACAACAATTTTTAACATAGTCAATGCACAACGGAATGTAAGATCAGTGTAACCATGAGAGATCATCCTGCACATTGACTGAATAATTAAATCGACAATAGGAGATATATTATTCTTTTGTTGGTATATATATATAAGGACATCTTGGACAGGTCAATAACAGATTGGTACTAATTCAATTCCACATCAATAGTTCAATAACAGGTTGGTTGTAAAATCCCATTTCAAATCAATGAGTCAATTAACACTTAAAATTCAAAAGACAATGGCATGAGGCTGAGACCGTGAGAGTCCTTATTGGTTTGTCCTTTTGTGTCAATGGTAAGACTAAAAAGGGTCACAGTTCATAAGTTCAAGTTAAGGTGTTCATGTTCATGCATTTAACTTGCTGAACGATTGTGTTTCATTGTCAAGAGTTCAAACATAGAGATGGTTTAAAGAAGAAGCTCGTGAAATTTTATTTCTGTATATACCAAGAGCCTATCAGACTGAATGCTTTTACAACAATCGAAGTGTTTGGCATGGAAAAACTGTAGAACAGATCCTGTAGGCAATATATTAAAATTTAGAAGAAGAGGATTACCATTTAGTGAAATGCCTTGTAGTCGAACTCGGATGAAAAGACCTCTTCCCCACCAAAATAGAACAATGTCTAAGGTCATGAAATCCTTTTCGCAAAACATTTGACCTGGTGATTATGTCTCACCTTTATTTATCTAATTTTGAGTTCAACTCATCAAACTTGGAATTTATCTCAGATGACACATTGTTAGCAACCCAAAGCCATTACTGTTGTTTAGAAAAGAATCAAATATGTAAGCAAGAAATCCTAACTTCAAGCTTAATACCAAAAAATTAAAGAAGAATCAATTACTTACATTTAAATGAAAATGAATAAGCTCTACTTAGTCCTACAACAATTTCAACACGATTTGGTGGCAAATATGAGACATATCAAATAAATTACACCACAATAGGAACACACTCCAATGGTGTCTCAATCCTGTTCATCTTGGTGATACTCACAACGACCCAAATATTGAGTTGTCGTCAAATCCACTTAATC